>CM042180.1:23549064-23574064 GCA_023376005.1 Doryteuthis pealeii | reverse complement strand
TTTGCATATTGATATTAAAAATGTGATTTTATTAAATATGTGTTTATATTATTGATTTCTAATTGTTTGGTTTTATTTTAATGAATATAAGCAAAAATCTCTTCAATGAATCTTAAATGAAATCCATTAACAAGAAAAAATAACTGTCATTTTATTCTTTATTTCCTAATTTAACTAAATAGTTAAATAAGTAAAATTCAGCACTGAAAGACGGGAGTGATGGAAGAGTAAGTTTCATTTCTATTTTTCTATTATACCCCCACTCTGTTACATATCTTTTTATCTGCATTCTTATTAGACTTTCTAATTTAATACGATATTTCATTACATTAAAACTTAAATACTTGCACCCGGAGGGTGCATATATTTGCTAGTATATATAACGCTAATCTGTTTCATTCGAACATGAGGAAAAGATGAAAAGAAGGAAAGAAAGAAAAAATGAGTGAGAGCGTGTTACATCAAGAATATTATACTTTTTACATATTGAACTATTTGCAATAACTCTTAAGTAAAATATCAAACGTTGTAATAAATAAGTTATCATACTGTGGTATATCCATAGGTTCTGCTAGTATATTTTACTGTCATTAGGCGACTGATGAAAAAATGAAAAAATAAGTTAATTTTTCTTGTGAATGTGTAAGTGGGTCATTGAATCTATAACTGAAAGCAAAAGTATCATCAAAGTTAAGCAATGATAAGCCTGTTCCGCACTTCGATAAGTAACCACAAAGGAACAGTGGTTATTGTAAAAGAAATGAAGTCTTTGTATCTGTATAGGCAAAAATCAAGCAAAGACGTCCCTAGTTCGCTGTTACATTAATTGCCATTCAGGAGAGATAGGCATTGTAATAAAAACTCGTGTTCGTAATTTAAGATCACTCAAGTTAAGCAACGATTACCATGTTCAGTATTTTGATGAGTAAACACTTAGGAACAGTAGGTACCATAATAAAACCTGTGGCTTGTGTGTAAGAATAAGCAAAGCTTACTAATTTAAGATCACTAAAGTCAAGCAACGATCAGCTTGTTCAGTGTAGATATGTGACAGTAGATACTAGACGTTTAAAATTTAGACGTAAAATTTAGACGTAAAAACATAAGACGTTTAATTTAGACGTAAAAACATAAGACATTCATAAGACATTAATAAAAAAGAAATTATCTCTAAATTGTCTTAACGTTCTTTTTTTCAACTCATCTATTAATAATGGAGATTCGCTTCCGGTTTTTGTCTGTAACAAAAATTACGTCACTGCAAAAATTACCCAAAATCGTCATAATTTGAACATGCAGCATGGACAGTCCTCATTGTTCTTTAAAACAAGTTTTAATCTATTAATAATGGAGATTCGCTTCCGGTTTTTGTCTGTAGCAAAAACTACGTCACTACTTTAGTCACATTACCCAAAATCGTCATAGAATAAATACACTCAAAATTTGAACATGCAGCATTAGACAGTCCTCATTATTTTTTAAAACAAGTTTTAATCTATTATAATGGAGATTCGCTTCCGGTTTTTGTCTGTAACAAAAATTACGTCATTGCTTACGTCACATAACCCAAAATCGTCATAATTTGAACATGCAGCATTGGACAGTCCTCATTGTTCTTTAAAACAAGTTTTAATCTATTAATAATGGAGATTCGCTTCCGTTTTTTGTCTGTAACAAAAACTACGTCACTGCTTTAGTCACATTACCCAAAATCATCATAGAATAAATACACTCAAAATTTGAACATGCAACATTAGACAGTCCTCATTGTTTTTTAAAACAAGTTTTAATAAATACATGACTGGTATTATATATCTATATATAGTTTGTTTTATTTTATGTTTTATTTTATAGTTTATGTTAAAAGGAAGGAGAGACAACAGCATTTCCAACATTTCCAGAAAGCATCACTTTTTGTTTGCAGTCTCTGCACCAGAGATTGCCATTCAAAAATTGGTATGTTCAGCCACTCGCGCAGTTGCAGATTTAAAACAAGGGGACACTACACCATCGTCTTTAGTAGACGGAAGGATACCAACAGTACTAACAAATATTTGCACCTTCCGGGTGCAAGTATTTAAGTTTTAATGTAAGAAAATATTACATTAAATTAGAAAGGCTAAAATAAATAATAAATAAAACTAAATAAGAATGCAAATAAAAAGATTTTAAACAGAGGGTAGTATAATAAAAAAAAATAGAACAACTGAAATTTACACTTCCATCACTCATGACTTTCATTGCTAGATTTTCTTAATTTAACTATTAAGTTAAAATATGAAGAAAATAATAAAATCATAGTTATTTTTTCTTGTTAATTGATTTCTTTTAAGATTTATCTCTAAGGTTTTGGCTCATGTTTATCAAAATAAAACCAAACAATTAGAAATCAATAATACTAAGCGCATATTTATTAAAATCAACTTTTTAATATCAATATTCAAATTAGTTTTCACTCTGTAAACCGCTATTTTGTTGTATATATAAATACAATTGCATGTTATTAGTATGTAGATATGGTTAACAGTATTAATAATAGAGGTCTAGATAAAATTAGAATCATGGATAATGTGACGTAAATAACTAAGGGAATTGTGAATGGAGTTTTAATATAGTTTCGATTACAGACAGACAAACACACAATATCAATTATTATAAGATATTTAACGCATGAAAATAATTTGGACGAAATATGAGTGAGGGTAAAGATGAATGATTCAGTTTCCAAAGACTTTTGATCGAATATTTATTGAAGTTCAAAGTAAAATTCGTTCCTTTTCAAAAAAAAAAAAAAAAAAAAAAAGCCAAATTAATCTTGAGATGACGAAATCATGGTTGAAAGCAATTTCCTATTGAAACGAATAAAAAAAAGATTTTGCTCCGCATTGTTTCAAAATTTTAAACATCCTTCTTTTTTCTCGAATTTTTCTTTTTAAATTCATTCCATTTTCATTCGACTAAAAGGATCCTGGGAACTTTTTTTAAGACTCTGTCTAATTTTGAATGTTTTTCTGTTTCTTTTAAAAACTAATTTAATCAATTCACATTATACAGCGTTGCAACGAAATACTTTTTTTTTTTTGAAGAAAAAACAAAACACTGAACGAGGAAACTAGATTAGCTTGGTAGTCAAGAAGCAAGCATAGATTTTTGATCAGGTGTTGCTTGATAAAATGAATTTGAAATCTGTAAAAAGTTTTTTTATACACTGTAGGGTTGGTTGGTTGGTTGGTTGGTTGGATTTACGGTGTAAGATTCAAAGTGATATATACTTGAATATAAAACTCCGACAAAGGTTGATAGACAAAACATTTTATATACACAGCACAAGAATTAACAGGGTACATAATACATAGAGGTGTACATAAACATACATACAAAAGTAGAGATGATGGCACATTCATGAATGGTAAAAAGATAAACATAAAAGCCACAGACATGAAGACTAGGAATAAGTCCATGCTGTGTGAATCACTTACAGTAATGTAAGGGGCGCCAAAGGGGGTAGACCAGAGTCTAACCCATAGTGATGTCTCGTGGGTCGAGCAGCAGGAAAAGAGAGAGAGAGAGACGTTCAAACCAGCCGCTTAAATATCAAAGGCCCCTAGCGGGAACCAGCGAAATAAACGGGCAGACAACTCTCCAGGAAAATACGAAAGTAACGCTACAACGGCATCTCAAACCTTGGTTATTTTATGCCGAAGACGTTTTGTTTTATTCATTCTTGATGGGTATTCAATTTTTTGGATTTTACGGCATGTCAATCCTTGTTGGGTTATTTTATGCCGAAGACGTTTTGTTTTATTCATTCTTGATGGGTATTTAACATTTTTGGATTTTACGGCATGTCAATCTTGTTGGGTTATTTTATGCCGAAGACGTTTTGTTTTATTCATTCTTGATGGGTATTCAAAATTTTTAAAAAATTGTTAAACACATTTTTAAACTCATATTTCCTATTTAACCCATTGATGGGACCCTAACAGGCACTAACACTCCAGGTCAGAGTGGACATGAAAGTAATGGTAATGAAGGGGTACTCCACACTCCCTAGAGCTCCAAAATTGAAACTTCATCATTAGATGCAGTTTAACGTTATACCAAGTACACTAAGACCCCCTCCCCATCCATCACTTTTTTGATAAAAGAGGGTTGTGACTTTGCCATACGGGTAGTAGGATCGCGGCATATAGGTGATAAGGCTTGACGTGACCGATTGATCAGAGAGGGCCTCTCCGACCGCCCGTCTAGACTAAGTATGGGTCAAAGTGTTGTTGTATACCATTTCTTTACTTTTATTATTCTTCTGCTCATCTTTGGTATCTTACGTTCTTCTTCTAGCGTCTCTTCTAACGTCTCTGTTCTTGCTGGTTGGTCGTCCTTGATTCATTTCTTCCTCTAGGTCAGTCTTGTTGCCAAGACATTCATCAACCACAAAACCATAATATTTATTTAAACCTTTATTTACTTAACTAAACATATTTCTCTTACTAACACAGCGCGCGTGTGCAGTGAGCCCCAGCTAAAGCAGACATATCCTCTCTGCCTGGCGACCAAACTGGAACTGAAGAGCCAACCAGGTCCCACGTGACTTCACGTATTTCGCGGGCTTTCTGTAATATTCCATGGAAAGTCCCGCCGGTGATATGAAAAGGGGCCATCCCTTCAGAAATACAGGGGTTGACAATAATCTATGCATAGATTATGTAACAGAGTGTTGCATGTCATGGACTACTCAGCCACCAGGATTCCGTTTCTAAGCCAAACAGAATTGTAGTTGGTGTATTTGACTATCAAATTGGTTTTTGGTAAATCAACAGAAGGAGTCTACCTTCACACAAGGACAGATGGAAATCTGTTGAATCTCAGCCGTCTAAAAGCAAAAACAAAGGTCAAGCAATTTGTCATTCGGGACATGCTATTTGCTGATGATGCAGCAGTGGTAGCACACTCTCAGGAGCAGCTGCAAACACTCATGGACCAGTTCACTCAAGCCTGCCAGACTTCAGCCTGACCATTAGTATAAAGAAAACAAAGACGATGGGTCAGGGAACTGGAAATCCTCCCTCCATCACCATCAACAGCTACACCCTGGAAGCCGTAAACACCTTCACCTACCTTGGATCCACCATCACTGACAACCTATCACTTGATGCTGAACTCAGTTGCCGGATCAGAAAAGCTGCCTCAACTTTTGGGAAGCTCACAACAAGAGTGTGGGACAACAGCAAGCTCACTATCCGTACAAAGGTACAAGTGTATAGGGCATGTGTCATCAGCACCCTCATGTATGGAAGTGAAACATGGACCTTATACTCCCACCAAGAGCGGCGGCTAAATACCTTCTACCTTCGCTGCTTTAGACGTGTACTGGGCATCACCTGGAGGGACAGGATCACTAACACAGCAGTCCTAGAGAGAGTTCAACTCCCCAGCCTGTACTCTCTACTGAGACAACGTCGTCTCGGTTGGGTCATGTACGTCGGATGGATGATGGACGAATCCCGAAAGACATCCTGTATGGAGAGCTAACATCTGGTAAAAGACAGATTGGTCGCCCCCTACTGCGATTCAAGGATGTCTTCAAAAATGATCTCAGGTGCTTTGGCATTGTCCCTTCCAGCTGGGAAAATTTGGCTCAAGACCGCCCTCGGTGGCGGCAAAATCTTCATTGACCTGTACACGTCAGAATTCACCCTGATACAACATATGAAGCTAAGAGGTCCATAAGAAAGCAACGGCAACAAAGCATCGGGACATCATCATCTACAGGGACAACCTACAAATGCAAAATCTGTGGTCGAGAATGTTTCTCAAACATAGGACTTCATAGTCACAGGAGGCGCTGCAACCTCAGGGGCACACAAAAACTTTTATCATAGTCTTTCGAGACTGTATTGCCAATGATGATGATGATGATTTGACTATCGCAGCCGACAGGGCGGTACATTGTTAGGACTGATTTTTTTTCATGCTTTTCTTCTCCGCTTACTAAAAGCTAAAAAGTTTGTTTGGTTGGAGTTTACCGCTTGTAAACCCTTGTTGAATGCTAAAGAGGATTATCCCAGTCATATCATTGACCAAATTGTTTTGTTTGTATCTTGTAATGTATTAATTCATCCATAGATACACTAACACTGAACATTCAGTAAGGAAAGACAAACAACTAACTCGCATAAACAATGAACATATGAATGTTTATTGTTTAATATACATGTGTAAGTCCAGAGTACTTTTACGGCCATTTTTGGGACCGACTTGGGCCAAGAAGGTTGCGTGTTCGTATCACGTCGAGGTATCACCAGTTGTAAGATTCAATGTTAATAATTGAACAACAGCTCCGACATGATGTGAGACAAAACATTTAATAGGTATGTACAGCACATGGTAACAATAAGATACATAAAGTACATAGATACATAAGATACAAATAAGATATAAGAGTAGAGATAAAAGGACACATTCATGAATGGTAAATACAAGATACAATATTTAGGTATAAAGGAGATACCCAAATGTACATAAAATATAAATGTTACAGACATGGAACTAAAGGATAGTCCATGCTGTATAAAAGACTTACAGTAATATAAGGGGGGTCAAGCCCCACCGAGAAGGGGGTAAACATAAGTCTAACCCGTGCTCGTTCAGAGGCAGTAGGGAAAGAGAGACAGAAGCATTTGAATCAGCCGCTTATATACCAGAGGTCCCCTAGTGGGAACAAACGGGAACATAGCGGGAAGATAACTCTTCCAGGCAAAGGGAAGATAATTCCCTACACATGTAACAATAAAATGACATTATACATATGTCCCAAATAAAAGCAGCTCATCTTTACCTAACTTGTTGATTGCAATACAGCCTTAAGAATAGTGAGTATTAGGTTGAAACCAACATTAAGTCCTTATAATGTATTTGATCTACCATAGATACACTAATACTGAACATTTGGTAAGAAAAGACAAGCCACAATACACCAATAAGAATAGTTTATAACGAACACTAAGTCCTTAAAATGCATTAGTGCATCCATTGACACTGAACATTCGGTATTTTTTATTTTTTATTTTTTTAAATTCATTTATTAGTATGACGTAGATCTCAAAGTAGTTTAACTAATAAGAAAAGCCCAAATAGGTATTTTAATAGTATTCAAATTGATAATAAATATCAATTTAATTTAACAGTATAAGTAATAAAAAATATATAAAATTTTAAGTAAATCGATATATACGTACATACAGTTATATATACGTACACATGAATATATAAACACACGCGCGCGCGCACACACACACACACACACACACACACATACACACACACATATATATATATATATATATATATATATAATATATATATGAGGTTAAGTAAACAAACAAATGTGTTTATTTTTATATGGCTTTAAGCCGACAATTTTTGGAGGATATGTGCTTAATTGAAGTCATAACTAATTTTGAAAATTAATTAGTTAATAATTAATGAATTTAGGCGGGTATATATGTTCAAATGTAAGGCTAAACAAATCGAGAAAATTTCAATCCCTGAATGTACATTTCGACCTATCAGGTCTCATCAGCAAGGTTATAGACATGGGAGACTGCTCCGTACTTCACCTGTCAGCTTGACAGTCGAGGTTTCGAGTCACACACGGAGCAGTCTCCCATGTTTAGCCTTACATTTGAACATATATGCCCGCCTAAATTCATTAATTAATTTTCAAAATTAGGTATGACTTCAATTAAGCACATATCCTCCATATATATAATATATATATATATGCTCGTCCTGTCGGCTTGGGCTGTAGAATATACTGGCTGCATCTCTGCAGAGTGGTAAAATCCCCCAATGGGGCGATCTGTTGGCCATGTGTGGTGACTTATGATGCTTAAAGACGGAATCCTGAACAGTCTCTGACTTACAACTCTCCTCTTAATCCTTATTTTGGTCTAAACTGCATTTAATGACGTGGTTCAAATTCTGTAGCTCTGGGAAGTAAGGAGTACCCTTTAATCACTATTACTCCCAGGTCCACGCTGATTGGGTAGTGGGTAAATAAATCAAAAGAGTTTTAGAAAGAATGAATAAAAAAAATGTCTTCGGCATAAAATAACCCAACAAGGGTTGACATGCCGTAAAATCTTACCAAATAACCAGGATAAATTTTATTGATTAAAGAAAACTTAAATGTTAATGATTGTCTGAGGGTAACGCAAATTTTATTGATTTGGTGGGGTTAACATAAGTTTTATTGATTAGGGCTTGAGTCAAATTTTGTTGATTGGAGAGGGGGTGACTTAATTTATATTCCTTGGGGGTTAACTCAAATTTTATTGATTGGAAGGAGTAAATCAAATTGTGTTATCAAAATTCTATTGCTTGGAAAGGGTTAACTTAAGTTTTCTTGACGGGGAGGGGGGACTCAAATTTTATTGATTTAGACATAACTAAGACATACCTTAAATTTCATTGATTGGGAATTAGCCAGGATGTAAACGACCACACTATTATTATTAAATTCGGTAATTTATGAGGAAGTGCGTCCCGGTCTCCTGCCTCAGAAATTGCTACCCGGTGACTATTGAAATAACGTCCCCAGCTATGTCGTCTCGGCGGTGTTAGTTGAAAGAAAACAACCAACTTAGGGCGTTAAATGTATTTTAGAGGGGGGGCTTCTCTTTTTTGTCGTAATTCTTATTTATTTATCGTAATTTGTCGTAATTCTTGTTCATTTATAGAAATTTGTCGTAATTCTTATTTATTTATAGAAATTTGTCGTAATTCTTGTTATTCATTAATTTGTCGTAGTTCTTGTTTGTCGTAATTTTGTAATTTATAGAAATTTGTCGTAATTCTTATTTATTTGTAGAAATGTGTCGTAATTCTTGATTATTCATCGTAATTTGTCGTAATTCTTGTTTATTTATTGTAATTTGTCGTAATTCATGTTTAGATATGAAGATGGATATATAGTTTGGAATAAACTGAGATAGATAGATAAATAAACAAACAAAATAATATAGCGAGATATGAACAAATGGAGACGACATAGCCGGGGACGTTATTTTAATAGTCACCGGGTAGCAATTTCTGAGGCAGAAGACCGGGGCGCACTTGCTCATAAATTACCTTAAATTCTATTGGAAATTGATTTCTTCTTTAATTTAGAGCAGTTTATTGAGCTAACAAATATCTCGTTACGATGTACTGTCATTGTTATGTTACGGTAAGAGAGAGATACAAAAAAAATATAACCATTATAATAAAAGTAATTGGTAATTGCTTGAAGCATTGTTAAGTATGTTATAATATATTAATAATTTGAAGGCAATTACAATGCGTATAAAAAATAAAAACAAAAAGATGTTATTTTTAATCTATATATTAATATGCTTGTTACTAAGTCTTCCGTCCATTATGATCCTGCAACACCCTCTGGTTAATAATGAGACCGTCCAAATTGTCCAAGATGCAATGCAAAAATGTGAATCCAGATTATCTGCTGTCACTTAATCACAGATTTTTTATTTGTCCCATTTAATTTCACCCATTTTTAAAAATGAAATATTTACAAATGGTCTTACGTCGCTTAAAATTAAAATGAATTAAATAAAAAAACAGTTACATTTTTGTTCTATTTATAATATTGAAATTGTGAATTATATATATATATATATATATATATATAATATATATATATATATATATATATATATATATATATATATTATATTTTGTTTGGTATCGTGAAAATTCCACGGGTCCCGCTAGTACAAATTATTACTGAATGTAGAGATGAAAAGTTATCTCCCTTGATTTTTAAATTCAGGGGAGGCTACTCTTTCCATCCAAATATTATTTATAAAAATTAAGTAGAAATTTTCCAGAATTTATTAGGGATGTCCAAAATATCCGAGCAGATAACTCATTTTTCCCACGTTTTTCTTCTGGGAAAAATAAGCTTTCGCTGGGATAAAATCTACATGATCTTCTGTGTCTGATCTTTCTAAAAATGTAAAATTTACGGACTGAAATGACCAAATGAACCCCTACAATCATAATTAAAAAAATTTTTTTTCAAAAATTTAAAAAAATTAAATTAAGCTATAAGATGAAGACATTAACGACTTAAGTGCTGAAAATTCCATTTTAAAGAGAGCTATGCAATTTTTGTTTAAAACTCTTAAAGTTCCTATACCGCTTCATTCCGTCCGGCTGGAAGTCACATTATTTTCCTAATCTACCAAATGATAGCCTTTGTTTAAATGTCATATTAAACATATTTAGAAGTCTTTGATTTAAGGAAATAATGAGTAACTTTAAATGAAAAGACAATTTTTAGCTATTTTATTTGATAAATCCTTATAAGAATGGGACTCTGGACTTAGAAAATTCTCAACAGGATGTTTTTGCGGTCAGGACATTCCATTTCCAGAGAGCTCAACCCACCAGGGGTAGAGAGCATATGTAATGTCATTTACATACAGTCCCTGTTTCGCCGTTTCACGGCTCATCAGTGTGACTAGACAATGCAGGCTGCTTCAGGTTGTGTTCGAAACCCGACTGAATGGTCATCCGTCAGACATCTTACCACCGCAAATTTTCCATTCAACATGTTCCTTATTGCAAAAAGATTAAGTACTAGTTGCCAAGATATATAATGCCCTTCTTCTTAATCGCATCCGATCCGAAATAGAGAAAATCCTTAGAAAAAAAACAAAATGGATTCCGCAGAAATCGATCTACAACCACACAGATCCTGACCATCCGCCGAATCATAGAAGGGTTCCGAGCAAAGAATCTCGAGGCAACCCTACTATTTGTAGACTTCTCGAAACCGTTTACACAAAGGAAAAATGGAGCAAAAATGGAGCAAATACAGAAGAAAAAAAAAGAAAAGATAACAGGAGTTATCTCTTTCTCTTGTTTTAAGACTTTTCTTTTTTTTACTGTCTTATTTCAAGATTTTCTTTCTCTTAATTCAAGACTCTCTCTCTCTCTCTCCCTCTCTCTCTCTCTCTCTCTCTCTCTCTCTCTCTCTCTCTCTCTCTCTCAAGTCTTTTTTCTCTCTCTCTCTCTTCAAGTCTCTCTCTCTCTCTCTCTTCAAGTCTTTTTTTCTCTCTCTCTCTCTCTCTCTCTCTCTCTCTCTCTCTCTCTAAGTCTCACTCTCTCTCTCTCTTCAAGTCTTTCTCTCTCTCTCTCTCTCTCTCTCTCTCTCTCTCTCTCTCTCTCTCTCTCTCTCTCCAAGTCTTTTTCTCTCTCACAACCATAGATGGGACCCTAACAGGTACTACCACTCCAAAAGGTCTGAGGTTTGACATAAGGGCAATAGGATTGAGACAATCATTTAAGTAAAAGTGCTTGACATTACCAACCGATTGATCAGAGGGGGACCGTCCATCTAGCCTAAGTAAAGGCCAAAGTGGAGGGTTTGCATGTCGTAGACTGCTCAGCCAACAGGGTCCCATCCTTAAGCTTCATGGATCGTCACCCACGACCAACAGGTGGCTCCATTGGGGTTAGGGGTCTTATTACTCTGCTGAAGTGCAGTCGATGTGTTCTATAATAAACTGATGTACCTAGACGAGGGTCCACATCTTATTTGTTGCCAGAGTCACGATGTTTTAAAAAAAAACATTACTTTTTGCCCATTTTAAACAGCTCTTCCACCACTGCGATCCCACCGTAAACCGCTTGCAACGGCTTGTGTCACTTGTTTACACTGAAAAATAAATGAAGAAAATAAATGAGTTAAAATGTTTTTAAAAATCTGAGTTTTAAAAAAGAACTGAGTACGCATGAAGAATGAATAAGAAAAAATGTTTCGGCATAAAATATCCCAACAAGGGTTGATATGCCGTTAAATACAACCAACCAGCCAAGTGGTTTATTATAATAATTTCTCATCACAGAAATTTAAAGATCCGATCAAAATTGGACGAAGCTGTTAGCATTCCACATAGCCCTAATACACTTGGGAAAGGTATGAATACAACAATTCTTCCTCCAGCTCTAGGTAAATAGTAGGTCCGACTGAACACGTTAAACTTGGTATATTAGCTGGTCTAGGAGAAGGAAACTCTGAATTCAAACGTGTTAAACTCCGTTTAAAATTGACCTCCTGCTCGCACAGAGATATAGGAAAATATATACAGATTTAATAAGCCAATGTAATTTCAAGGGAGATAATTGTAAAAACAATATTGGAAAGTTATTTCCCTTTATTTAACCATCCAGTTGTGGTGTAGCTTGTTTTACAAATCCTTTACTACAGAAATGCGGGTTTGATCCTCACTGGATGTCCCATATTTGGGACCATGTATCAAATCCAGTCTGTAAGGAAAATGTTTTTTTAGCTTTGTCTTTGTTAATGTATGTTTATAATAAAAATCATTGCCCAATGCATTTTTATTGTAAAAATCATTGTCCAATACATTTTTATAGAAAAAATATTTCCAATGAATTTTTATATTAAAATCATTGTCCGGTGCCTTTTTATAGTAAAATAATTGGCTAATGAAGTTTTATAGTATAATCATTGTCCAATGCATTTTTATCGTAAAATCATTGTCCAATGCCTTTTTATAGTAAAATCATTGGCTAATGAAGTTTTATAGCATAATCATTGTCCAATGCATTTTTATCGTAAAATCATTGTCCAATGCATTTTTATAGTAAAATCATTGGCTAATGAAGTTTTATAGTATAATCATTGTCCAATGCATTTTTATAAAATCGTAAAATCATTGACCAATCCAATGCATTTTTGTAAAAATCATTAAAATCCATGTGCAACGGATTTTCATATTAAATTCATTTCCTATGTATTTTATAATAAAGAAAAAAAGTTTCAAATGAAAGTTTATAGTACAATCATTCCCAATCCGTTTTTATAATAAAATCATTGTCCAATGAATTTTCATGGAAAAGTCAATTCCTATCTAATTCATAATAAAATCGCTTCCAATGTATTTCTATAGAAAATCTATTCGAATTACAAGAAAATCCTCATAAAAGAGAAAATTACATTAAAACTAAGTGCCGGGTTAGCTCAGTCGGTAGAGCGTTCGGCTAGAAATCACATGGTTCTAGTTCGATTCCGGTCCTCGCCAACTCAGCGTATGAGTAGAACAGGGATCTGTGCGGTAAAGTAAGAAGCTGATGGTAGGTGTGGCGCTCCACCTCAGATGCCAAAATAATCTCCTTGGTCTAGCGCTATTGAAAAGGGGATAGACTCCCTCGCTGATTGGCTGATACCGACTTTAGGCCGCCCCGACGACTTTACTTTTACTTTACTTTTACATTAAAACTAAAATATTTTTGAATTCGGAAGCCCTCCTATCACAAAAACCACCCGAGTAAGACATGCTGGACACTGCTAGGTAAACAATGACGAACATAAGTAACGTTCTCCTGTGGACACTTGTACATAAGCACGCTAGTGTGGTCTATCCATCAAGGACCTACATCGATCAGCTCTGCGCGGATTCTGGATGCTGCAATAGGAGACAGTTGGTGAGAGATTGTTATTTGACAGCACCACGACATGATGATGATGATGATGATGATGATGATGATGATGATGGTGATGATTTTGGAAAAAAAATTATTTTGATTTTTCGGACTGTTGCTCTCATCTTTATTGTGAAATATAAAAACACATTTATTCGGCCGTTGTACCCTCCGGGCTTCTTCAGGTTTTCCTTGTCTGTCTGTCTGTCTGGGAAATAATTTTGAACAGTTAAATTGCTGTTGGTTCTATAGATAAAATACAATTTCAAGTTTAAATATAAATTTATTTCGACATTTTTTGCCTCTTTCAGTGTGAATTTTAATAATTAGAAAATTTCATATTCGGTTTTATATATATATATAACAGTCGATTTTTAAATTTTTGAACAAATTATAAAACTAACCCTAACCCCTAACTCCTACCCCTAACAAACAACCGGATATTGACGGTGTAAATGAAAAACATGTCCTTTCTTAATCGAGATCAAAAAGGGGTGCCTAAAGGTAAATATGGTCCTTTCTTTCTTCAACAATCGGGTTTAATCTGACCGACTTATTGTCTCGATTAACACCGGTCGAAATTCAAAACCTTCGTTCATGTTGCTATTTAAATGCGTTTGCGCAAAGATTGGTAAACTTTTACAGAAAAATATTTTGTACAATTATTCTTTAACAACTTTCTCCGTTTACAGCGTGTTTGAGCATAAAAATCGATCTACCCTAATGGCTAGTCAAGTATGTGATATATGAATTGTATTCCACCAAGGTCAGAAAGAAAGGGTTATTAAGTGTGACTAATGGGAATGTCTACCGGGTGTGGCCAGTAAGAACGTGGCTAAGGTGAGCATTCACTATGAGTACAAGAAATTGTCATGTCAAGGATATTATGTATGTAAATGCTATATTGTCTGAAAGATGTTTTACAATTTTGCACAGTTCTGGACGGCTGATCATGTCCTATATTTTGTTAACTAAAATGCATTCAGAAAGTAAATAGTTTTCAGCAATTAATTTTATAGGACAAAAAATATGCATAGTGCTCTGTCAAATTTGAATACTTGGATCATATGACCTTTAGGTACCCCTTTTTGATCTCGATTAAGAAAGGACGTTTTTCATTTACCTTTTCCTATTGTTATCTTTTCAAGTTTTTGGTTTAAATTAAAGTATTCACAGTTTTTGCTTTGACCACAGCGGCCGGTTTAGCTCAGTCGTTAGAGCAGCTGCAAAGGACACACAGAGTTCTGGGGTCGATATTGGCTCTCTCCAATTCAGCACATGAGTAGCACACTTTAGATCTGTACAGTAAAGTGGGGAGCTGACGGTTAGTGTGGCGCCAACACAATCTCTCTAGTCTAGTGCTACTGAAAAGGAGTAGCCTCCCTTGCTCTCCTGACGATATCGACAATCAGCCACACCGACGCTGACTTACAGCAACTCTGATTGTTTATACACATATTTACCAATCCCACATAAGTAGGATGTGATACATTGTCAATTTCTGAAGCGGCGTTTAACAGATTTGAATTCAGGATTTTCCATCAGCTAGACTGGTTGTCTAATCAAGATTAAAAACCCCAATCGGCCCTACCTTTAGCTAGAGGTGAACAGTTGGATTCATATATTTTCCAAAGATATGATAAATGCAAACAGCCTCGTCTAGGATTTGAACTCGTCTCGCCGTTTCCATTTCCTACGACGGTAACCATTATACCACGCGCCTCCATAGATCTTAATTGTTTATTTGGTTATTTACTAAGCGTAGTTTAGATGTGGCACAAGGCCAGAAGTAAAGGGACACCCAGTGAGAATCGAACTCACTAACAATGGTTTGCTAATCTAGCTTGTTAACCATTACACCACATGAGGTGCACTTTGATTGTTTATATATTCTATTAGGCACACAAACCCCAGATTGCTTGTATTACCTGGCTTACATTGTTAAATGATCCCTCATCCATGTTCTGACCAGGTTTTTGTGTACTTAACTTTACTGATTGGTGTAAGGGAGGATATTTCCCCTACAAGAAAGTTGGACTCGTCCAACGAAAGACATAAAAGATATAGACTACACCGAGGGTGGTCGTAGTAGCTAGTATTGCTAGCAGATTATTCATTACTGTTATAGGATAAAATCCTATATTTTATATCCAAATAAGAATAAACATAAAAACCACACAAACACAATTCTTTTTCCATATATATTATACATATGTCAGAGTTTGATTGGACAAAATCAGGTGCTTAAAACTACGTCCGCGCTTTAGCGCCAAAATAGAATATCGGGATCAGAGTCACCTAATGTTATTTAAGAGACAGACAAATACTCAGATTCCATTTAGCTTCTAGACAGTGCTAAACGACGCTTCGCGGCCGATGACAACAAATTTAACCGGCCACAAGTTCTTTTCAATTGAAGAAACAGATGTTCGAGCAAACGATTCGACTTGCTGATGACAAATGCAACACTTCAACCTTCTGAGTCAGCGTTTACTGCTATCTATCATTATCATGTCGCTGCTATTAACATCACAAATCCATTTCTCAGGTTGTAAACCAAAAACTTTATTTTTCATTCGTCCACTTCCCATCGAACTTTGCTAATTCTACATACAAATTTTACATTGCGAACATTACACATTTCTTTTGGTTTATGCAAAATTTATTCTCAGAATAAATTTATTTGTTATTTATAAACACCTGCCTTGTCTTTGTCATTTCTCCGTATATTCTGCTTAAAACTGTGTCTTGTTATTTTATCGTCATTTTAAATATCCTTTGTGAAGTCGGAACACGTAACAGACCAGCCTCTACACTGTTGTTTGAAGAACTGCGCGTTTGGCTTTATTTATATCCCTTTGTACCAAAAGATAATAATTCTATTTATCAATCTTTTTCCGGGTTCAATGTTATTTATTGATAACTTAGTCACAACATTGTTATAGCAGGAATCGTTAAGTTATATCTATTTCGAAAATTTCAATTAAAAAAAATATAATTGCATTAAAATATATTCATAGAATATAACATTTTGTCAAAAATACCAAGAAATCGATTCTGCAAAATGTAGTGTTTTGGTATTTAGTACACACTTAGCCTCTAAACTTTCACTTAGAGAAGAAATGGGGCGGGATATAAAATATTATATTAAATCAAAAAGACTAAAGAAAATAAATAAGAACGAATATAAAAATATTACACTTATTTTAATTTAATTTTAATTGGTTTCTATATAAAATTATATATAGGATTGTTAGAAAATAACATGATAGTATGAGAAATCAGTAACAGCAAATAATTATTTATTAAACCTAATTTTGTTAAAATCATTATTCCCACCATATACTATGTAAATCAGATAAATCAAAATAAAATTTCACTCTGATGAAGGTCGAATCTTCTCTGTGTACGAAATATTTTCACACAGATGAACTGACCGAAACACATGTGTAAGTGATATTGATTAAATTCTTCTTTTATTATCTATTCCATTCTTTCTTTTCTTTATTCATTCTTCCTCATATTGTCGGGTTCATTTCCAATTTCCATTTTTAAATGTATATATATATATATATATATATATATATATGCAAATGTTCCAATTTACTTGGCCTATATTGTCGTGCATCAAGTGGGAATGCATCACCTTATGATAACAACGTCGGAAGCAAAATGTTACACATACAAAAGGACCCGTGGTCCACTTGACTAACGCTAACACTTCAAACAAGGGGTTACGACAACACCACTTCTTTCTTGACCCCCCCCCCCTCTTTGTCGCCTGTATCTTCCAACCCGATTCCCGCTCTTTCTCATTCCCCGTCTGACCCTTCTTTGGTCGTTAATGACAACTTCATATCTAAATCTGTCCTCTCTTCGTTCACTGCTCGATCACGGACTGGACGCAAATATTTGACTGTCTGTCCCTCAGTTTGTTTTTAGTCAACGCTAAATTATACTTTGTTTTATCGCTATTTATTTCTCTGGTCGCCATTTTTGTTTGCTCCTTAAGCAACTCCGCCATTTTGTCTCATTAACAAAATATTTCTTTCTTTTTCTTTTCGACATTTTATTTTACTTTTGGCCAGAAAAATGTTGGGATATTATTCAATGTTGATCAAAGTCGATTTAGAATAACAAAATTTATGAGTCTGAATCTTAAAATGCGGCTTCTTGATATGTATCATTTTCATTTTGCGGACTGTTGTCCTTATCTTTATTGTAAAATATGAAATAACTATATATTGACAGCATCTTTTCATTCAAACAAATTTGGTTAAAAGTAATAGAATTCTCATTATTTCTCTGAATGTTTGAGATGAGGCTTGAAGATTAGTATTATCTGCGTTATTCGGACTATTGTCCTCATCTTCATTGTTATTTGTACAACGTTTCGGCCGATATACCCTCCGGTCTTCTTCAGGTATTTATTGTGCTTTCACTCGGGATTGAACTCGGGTTCCAGAGATAACTGTCACTTAGAACTGTCTTAACCTAACTGCCTTATCCACTCGACCATGTGTCCAATTCTCCCTCCAGCTATGGGTAAATAGTAGGGCAGACTGGGGTCTTTAATCTTGATTAGGCAACCGTTCTAGGAGAAGGAAACGTCTGAATTCAAACCTGTTAAACTCCGCTTAAGAAATTGTCCAATTGGACACATGGCCGAGTGGATAAGGCAGTTAGGTTAAGACAGTTCTAAGTGACAGTTATCTCTGGAACCCGAGTTCAATCCTGAGTGAAAGCAGTTAGAAAAAATAATTAATTAACACAACTCCTACCCCAGCTATGGTTAGCGGAATGAGAACAGGATACCCCCGTGGACTAAATAAAGGGTTAGGTTCAAAGTTCCGTGATGGCTCCCGAATACGACAAGAAATTTCCCGAGTTCAAAAAGAAGATTCCCGAGTCCGAGAAGGTTCCCGAGTCCAACAAGAAATACCTGAAGAAGGCCGGAGGGTATATCGGCCGAAACGTTGTACAAATAACAATGAAGATGGGGACAATAGTCCGAATAACGCAGATAATACTAGAATTCTCATTGTTTTCAAGGTTTTTTTTTCTTTTTTTCTTTCAAGTTTTCTATCAATTTTTTTATGTTATCATCTTGAAATGCATTAATCAGTTGTCCAAAAGAGTTTTTATTGGTAAACCAAGTACTGGTTGGTTCCTAAATTTAGTCAAGTTCAACAGGAAGTGTAGTTGAGGATTCCAGCCATTTCATAAAGTAGCAGTGACTTACTAGAAATACTGGATGCTATGTTTATATTGTGAATTTGAAATAGGTATATTTGGGCAGCATCTTTTCATTCAAACAAATTCGGTTAAAGATAATAAAATCTTTATTGTTTTTAAGTTTTTTCTTTTTCTTTTAAGTTTTCTAACAATTTTTAAAAATATTATCACCTTGAAAGGCATTAATCAGTGCTCCAAAAGTGTTATTATTGGTAAACCAAGTACTGGTTGGTTAGTAAGCTTAGAGTGTTAGCACTATGTAAAATATAAACAGCTTTGTCCTGGATTTGAACTTGTCTCGCTGTATCCATTTCCTATGACACCAAGCACTTCCTCTAGCCCTGGTTCTGTAAGTTTGTGGATGGTTACTAAGTCTACTCAGTCAAGTTCAACAGGAAGGGCAGTTGTAAGTTCCAACCATTTCATAAATTATCAGTGACTAACTAAAAATACAGGAAGCTATGTTCATATTGTGAATTTAAAATTGGTATATTTGGGCAGCATCTTTTCATTCAAACATATTCAGTTAAAAATAATAGAATCCTTATTGCTTTCAAGTTTTCTAACAATTTTTTGATGTTATCATCTTTAAAGGCATTAATCAGTTGTTGAAAATAGTTATTATTGGTAAACCTGATTAGTTTCTAAGTTTAGTCAAGTTCAACAGGAAGTGCAGTAATAGATTCCAACTATTTCATAAAGTAGCAGAGACTAACTTAAATATATATATATATATACCAACTCCTCCGCACGAGCAAGATGCGACACAAGGTCAATTTCTTAAGCGGGGTTTAACAGGTTTGAATTCAGAGGTTTCCTTCTCCTAGAATGGTTGCCTAATCAAGATTAAAGAGCCCAGTCTGCCCTACTATTTACCCATAGCTGGAGGGAGAATTGGATTCATACCTTTCCCAGGGATTTTAGTGCTATGTGAAATGCCTACAGTTTCGTCCAGGAATTGAACTCGCATTGACGAGTCCATTTCCTACGACTCTAACCATTAGACCACGCGCCTCCATAACTAATAATATAAGATGTTATGTTTATATTGTGAATTTGAAATAGGTATATTTGGGCAGCATCTTTTCATTCCAATAAATATGATTAAAAATAACAGAATCCTCATTGTTTTCAAGATTTTTCTTTTTTCAATCAATTTTTTATGTTATCATCTTGAAATACATTAATCAGCTGTCCCAAAGAGTTATAATTGATAAACCAAGTACTTTCGGTTCTTTTCTGAACCATTATCATATTTGATATTTGACTAAACAGCCACTGTTATTTAGAGTCACTTTAGCAACAAAAACAAAACAATAGTTTAGTCAAATAATAAACAGCTTTGATAATGTTTCTGAAAAGAACCAAAAGTACTTGGTTTACCAATGATAACTCTTTCGGACAACTAAAAAAATAAATGGGTATTTAATTTAGTCAAAATCATTAATACATAGAATAGAATAAATTATATTGCTGCCTTGTGTTACCAATTCGACGGTAATGGGAACTAGTATGATTATTCTACAGTGTCCTTATTGTCTTCAAGTTTTTTCTTTTTTTCTTTCAAGTTTTCTAACAATTTTTTTATGTTATCATCTTGAAATGCATTAATCAGTTATCCAAAAGAGTTTTTATTGGTAAACCAATTACTGGTCGGTCAAGTTCAACAGGAATTAAAGTTGCAGATTCCAACCATTTCATAAAGTAAGTAAAGTCGTCGGGGCGGCCTAATGTCGGTATCAGCCATGCAGCGAGAGAGTCTATCCCATTTTCACTAGAGCTAGACCAAGAAGATTATTTTATCGTCTGAGGTGGAGCGCCACATCATCAGCTCCTTACTTTACGGCACAGATCCCTGTGCTACTCATACGCTGAGTTGGCGAGAGCGGGTATCGAACTAAGAACCTTGTGGTTTCTAGCCAAACGCTCTACCGACTGAGCTAACCCGGCCTATGTTTATATTGTGAATTTAAAATAGGTATATTTGGGCAGCATCTTTTCATTCAAACAAATTCGGTTAAAAATAATAGAATCGTTATTGTTTTTAAATTTTTTTCTTTTTCTTTCAAGTTTTCTAACAATCTTTTAAAATATTATCATCTTGAAAGGCATTAAAACTTAAAAACTTGCATATATTTGCTAGCAATGAAAGATGGGGATGATGAAAGTTAGATTATACCAACCTCTGTTTCAAATCCTTTTATCTGCATTCTTATTTTGTTTCGTTAGCCCTTCTAATTTAATATAATATTTATTACATTAGAACTTAAATACTTGCATCCGGAGTCTCCATAATGGAGATTATGCAGCTGTCTGTCTGTAGCCAACGTCACGATAATAAGATAAAGTATTCAAATTTGACAGAACACAATACATATTTTTTGTCCAATAAAATGCGTTGCTGAAAACTATTTACTTTCTGAATGCATTTTAGCTAACAAAATATAGGACATGATCAGCCGCCCAGAACTGTGCAAAATTGTAAAACATCTTTCAGACAATATAGCATTTACATACATAATAGGTATCCTTGAAATGACAATTTCCTGTGATGATATTAAAGGAAATGGTCACGATTCCCTTAGTTATATAAATTTCATTTTCAATGATTTTGTAATTGTCATTATTAAATCTTAATTAGAATTATCATCTTATTTATTAATGTTTTCTCTATTAAAGTCTATCTGAGTTAGATTTACAACAAAAACGCCCGTATTATTAACGCATTTAAAATCTTGAAATCTGTGTTCTATATCTCTAAGAAATAAAGATTTACATAGTATATGGTGGGAATAATGATTTTAACAAAATTAGGTTTAATAAATAATTATTTGTTGTTACTGATTTCTTATACTATCCTGTTATTCTCTAAAAATCCTATATATAATTTTATATAGAAACCAATTAAAATTAAATTAAAATAAGTGTAATATTTTTATATTCGTTCTTATTTATTTTCTTTAGTCTTTTTGATTTAATATAATATTTTATACCCCGCCCCATTTCTTCTCTAAGTGAAAGTTTAATAGGCTAAGTGTGTACTAAATACCAAAGCACTACATTTTGCAGAGTCGATTTCTTGGTATTTTTGACAAAATGTTATATTCTATGAATATATTTTAATGCAATTATATTTTTTTAATTGAAATTTTCGAAATAGATATAACTTAAACGATTCCTGCTATAACAATGTTGTGACTAAGTTATCAATAAATAACATTGAACCCGGAAAAAGATTGATAAATAGAATTATTATCTTTTGGTTCAAAGGGATATAAATAAAGCCAAACGCGCAGTTCTTCAAACAACAGTGTAGAGGCTGGTCTGTTGCGTGTTCCGACTTCACAAATGATATTTAAAATGACGATAGAATAACAAGACACAGTTTTAAGCAGAATATACGGAGAAATGACAAAGACAAGGAAGGTATTTATAAATAACAAATAAATTTATTCGGAGAATGAATTTGCATAAACCAAAAGAAATGTGTAATGTTCGCAATGTAAAATTTGTATGTAGAATTAGCAAAGTTCGATGGGAAGTGGACGAATGAAAAATAAAGTTTTTGGTTTACAACCTGAGAAATGGATTTGTGATGTTAATAGCACGATAATGGTAGATAGCAGTAAACGCTGGCTCAGAAGGTTGAAATGTTGCATTTGTCATCAGCAAGTCGAATCGTTTGCTCGAACATCTGTTTCTTCAATTGAAAAGAACTGGTGGCCGGTTAAATTTGCTGCCAACGGCCGCGAAGCGTCGTTTAGCACTGTCTAGAAGCTAAATGGAATCTGAGTATTTGTCTGTCTCTTAAATAATCATTAGGTGACTCCGATCTCGATATTCTATTTTGGCGCTAAAGCGCGGACGTAGTTTTAAGCACCTGATTTTGTCCAATCAAACTCTGACATATGTATAATATATATGGAAAAAGAATTGTGTTTGTGTGGTTTTTATGTTTATCCTTATTTGGATATAAAATATAGGATTTTATCCCATGACAGTAATGAATAATCTGTTAGCAATACTAGCTACTACGACCACCCTCGGTGTAGTCTATATCTTTTATGTCTTTCGTTGGACGAGTCCAACTTTCTTGTAGGGGAAATATCCTCCCTTACATCAATCAGTAAAGTTAAGTACACAAAAACCTGGTCAGAACATGGATGAGGGATCATTTAACAATGTAATCAGGTAATGCAAGCAATCTGGGGCTTGTGTGCCTAATAGAATATATAAACAATGAAAAGGCACCTCATGTGGTGTAATGGTTAGCAAGCTAGATTAGCAAACCATTGTTAGTGAGTTCGATTCTCACTGGGTGCCCCTTTACTTCTGGAGGCGCGTGGTATAATGGTTACCGTCGTAGGAAATGGAAACGATGAGACGAGTTCAAATCCTAGACGAGGCTGTTTGCATTTATCATAGCTTTGTAAAATATATGAATCCAACTGTTTTTACCTCTAGCTAAAGGTAGGGCCGATTGGGGTTTTTAATCTTGGTTAGGCAACCAGTCTAGCAGATGGAAAATCCTGAATTCAAATCTGTTAAACACCGCTTGAGAAATTGACCATGTGTCACATCCTACTTGTGTGGAATTGGTAAATATGTATATAAACAATCAGAGTTGCTGTAAGTCAGCGTCGGTGTGGCTGATTGTCGATATCGTCAGGAGAGCAAGGGAGGCTACTCCTTTTCAGTAGCCCTAGACTAGAGAGATTGTGTTGGCGCCACACTAACCGTCAGCTCTGCACTTTACTGTACAGATCCAAAGTGTGCTACTTATGTGCTGAATTGGTGAGAGCCAGTATCGACCCCAGAACTCTGTGGGTCCTTTGCAGTTGCTCTAACGACTGAGCTAAACCGGCCGCTGTGGTCAAAGCAAAAACTGTGAATACTTTAATTTAAACCAAAAATTTGAAAAGATAACAATAGGAAAAGGTAAATGAAAAACGTCCTTTCTTAATCGAGATCAAAAAGGGGTACCTAAAGGTCATATGATCCAAGTATACAAATTTGACAGAACACTATGCATATTTTTTGTCCTATAAAATTAATTGCTGAAAACTATTTACTTTCTGAATGCATTTCAGCTAACAAAATATAGGACATGATCAGCCGTCCAGAACTGTGCAAAATTGTAAAACATCTTTCAGACAATATAGCATTTACATACATAATATCCTTGACATGACAATTTCTTGTACACATAGTGAATGCTCACCTTAGCCACGTTCTTACTGGCCACACCCGGTAGACATTCCCATTAGTCACACTTAATAACCCTTTCTTTCTGACCTTGGTGGAATACAATTCATATATCACATACTTGACTAGCCATTAGGGTAGATTGATTTTTATGCTCAAACACGCTGTAAACGGAGAAAGTTGTTAAAGAATAATTGTACAAAATATATTTCTGTAAAAGTTTACCAATCTTTGCGCAAACGCATTTAAATAGCAACATGAACGAAGGTTTTGAATTTCGACCGGTGTTAATCGAAACAATAAGTCGGTCAGATTAAACCCGAGTTTTGAAGAAAGAAAGGACCATATTACCTTTAGGCACTCCTTTTTGATCTCGATTAAGAAAGGACATGTTTTTCATTTACACCATCAATATCCGGTTGTTTGTTAGGGGTAGGGGTTAGGGGTTAGGGTTAGTTTCATAATTTTTTTTAAATTTAAAAATCGTCTGTTAAAACAACCGGATATTGACGGTGTAAATGAAAAACATGTCCTTTCTTAATCGAGATCAAAAGGTGGTGCCTAAAGGTCATAGGGTCCAACAAAAATGTAAAAGATAGGCTCAATAAAAAATTTTATTGCATTCAAAACGATGCAATTTTTGGTAGATATAAAAGTAAATATAAAAGGTTTAATTTAAGATACTATAAACAATAAATTTGCCCAGAGAAAAGCATTTTGTATGGTGAGTCACTTTTCTCTGGGTAAATTTGTCTGCCCTCTTGGTTGGTTGGTTGGTTGGATTTTACGGCATGTCAACCCTTGGGTTATTTTGTGCTGAAGACATTTTCTTATTCATTCTTGTTGGATAATTAAGTAATTAAAAAAACTCAATGTTTAAACACATTTCTTAAACTCATTTTTATCTATTTAACCCATAGATGGGACTCTAACAGGTACTACCATTCAGGGGCAGGGTAAACCTGGGAGCAATATGCAATGAAGGGGTACTCCACACTTCCCAGAGCTGCATACCCAGGAGATTAAGACCCTCAGCCACCGACTT
>CM042180.1:23481564-23544064 GCA_023376005.1 Doryteuthis pealeii | reverse complement strand
TTCAATTATTCAGACTTTTATCTTTATAGAAACATTTTAAAATCGTACGAATAAGATATATTTTGTTCTGATTTCATAAAATTAAATAAGCTGTCGGCGGGAGAAGGTTGACCTCCTAAAAGATATTTCCCCTTATATATTTGGGAAAAATATTTCTGAAATAAATTCATCTAAAGGTGAATAAGTATCGAAATTTTCGTGAAAATTTGACTTTAAATTGATTTTTCATAGAATTTTTTTGAAAAGCCTGTAGGCGGAACTTTTGTTGCGAAAATGTTGTTGCGAAAATGTTGTTGCGAAAAGTTGTTGCCGAAAATGTTGTTGCGAAAATGTTGTTGCGAAAATGAAAACAATTTTTTTTGTTCATAATTTTCATTATTTCTGTAAGCTGAAAATTTTCTTAAAAAATCATCAGGAGTTTTTTTTATGTTTCTTCTTTTGAATGATCCAAAAACTTTGACTTATCTTTATTCAAAGTTTCATTGTGTTGAATATAGGGAGGGTATTTTTACATATTGAATTGGAGATACCTATATGTCTGTCAGGTGACAATGTTTTTGTTTTTTATTTTTAAAAATACATCCATTTTTACTGAATTCTACAGAATTCTATTAAAATTGAAAGAATATTTTAATCTAATTCTATAAAAAATATACTTCAGTTAAATTTTACCCGGATTTTACCGACATAAAAAATTACGTAACCGTTTCTTTTTTTTTTAATGTACACACATATTAGAATTGTCGGGCATGCGCAGAAAACCGTAGACAGGATACAGTTAATAAACAAACCTTTTCAAATTTAATGTCGAAGGAGTATATAAGACTTTTTTTATTGTTTTAAAATATTTTTTGTAAAACTCAAGACGTTAAATAAATTTGAATATATATTAAAATTAAACAAAGTACATATAAATCAATAATACCAGACATGTCTTTATTAGAACTTGTTTTTAAAAAAACACGGTAAACCAGGACATGTTACCTACCTCGTTCTGACCATATATATATAATTCAACATTGCTCTTTATTTTAATGTAATACTGAGGTAAGAAAGGTTCAAAGTTATATATATTGGATACATGACTCCGACGAAGGTTAACAGACAAAACATTTAATATAGTACAGCACATGGATATGACGAGATACAAAGTACATAGGTAAAAAGATAAATACACATTCATGAATGGTACAAGATAACAATATAAAAGCCACAGACATGAGACTAAGGACAGTCCATGCTGTGTTAATTCACTTACAGTAATGTAAGGGGGGGGCGAAAGCCCCAACGAGAAGGGTTAGACCAAAATCTACCCCATGTGTCTCGTGGTTACTGGAACAGGAAAAGAGGCAAAAGGGTTTGAACCCGGCGCTTAAATACTCTAGCCCCTAGCGGGCAGCAGCAAACCAAACCGGGCAGACAACTCTCCCAGGCAAATACGAAACTAACGCTACACTGACATTGAGTATAAATTAAATACTCATTGATAAAGCTACATTAATTCCTGAAAATGACTGCGACATAAGCAGTGACGTAATTTCGGTTACTATCGGAAATTCAACAGAGAATTATCTTCCCTGTCGCTAGGGGGCGAATCGCCAACATACGGTGTTGGCGCCAGAATCAAAAACTTCACTTATCAGGGAGCAGTCACCAAGGGAAATCGCAAAAATAAGTGATCCCTAGACTTTACTTATCACAGAACAGCTACCAGGGAAGGACGTAAAAATAAGCGTCTCCAGCCACCTCACCCATAACCAGCAAATTTTCTAAGGCGTTGTATCAGCATACTTTCTAAGGCTGATACAATAGCATACTAATAGAAGGCTGAAGAACGAGAAACAACCTGACGAAGCGTCTTAACAACATTCCAACCAGCGACCAGAATACCCCTGTTATCATCACTTATCCAACGAACAGTATTTAACTTCACAGATAAGTCTTGTAGCAAATGCTAATAAAATTTGCTACAAGTTCTTGTATTATTTGTCAATACATGTATTAAATTTCCATTGTGTGTTTGTCTTCTTTCGTCCGAACAATTTGCCTACAACTGGGAGATTTAAGAGGCTCTTCCCTTTAAACCCGTAATTCCTCTTATTACAGACTAATAGAGACCGATTCTCTATTATATAGAGAGATATAAATATAATATAATTTATCTATTTATATATCTAGATAATTAATCAAAATAATTTATTTTAATTTTTCATTGCATGTCACTATGTCATTTAACTTTTAACAAGTTAAAAATCAAAATACACATTCAGAATTCAACATAATACATAATGAATTTATTAACGCAAAAAGTAAGCAAAATGTATGCTTAGACACACACACAATAGGTAGACAGAATATATTTCAATTTTAAAATCATTGATAATTTGGTACTAATGCACAATATCGCGCAAGAGATAATATCATTAGATTCAGGAGGGGTCAAAGTTTAAGTACTGGACTTGTATGCCGAAAAGGTGGGGTGGTCCCTTAATGAAAAACTGGGATATTGTTTAAAGTACTGGTACCTATTGCTTAAGCATATCAATTATTATTTAGATGTAGATATAATAGATTTGGTTGGTTGGGTTTTACGGCATGTCAACCCCTTGGGTTATTTTATGTTGAATACTTCTATTGGTAAAAAAAAATGTTTAATGCTAACAAAGTTTTGAAATAATTACATTTTTAATGGATAATACAACTTTGTTCACAAACTCCTATTTTCTATTTAACCCATAGATGGGACCCTAACAGGTACTACCACTCCGGGTCAGAGTAGACCAGGGAGCAATGGAGATGAAGGGGTGCTCCACATTCCCCAAACCTCCAAAACTGGAACCTCACCATCAGATAGAGTTTAACGTCATTCCCAGGACATGTAGACCCGCAGCCACCGCCTTCTAGCACCCATATGATAAAAAGGGGTTGGGGCTTGCCATAAGGGCAATAGGGTTGGGAAAGATATAAAAGAAATGATACATTTATATATCTAGTTGATAAATAAAAATAATCTTTTTTTTTTTTTTCAAATGCATGTTACGATATCATTGCTTCTATTAACATTAACTTTTAGTTAATTAATCAAGTCATTTTAGAATTGTAGCATAATGGTTGGGCCTTGCTCGGGAACACCATATTTGTGGCCTTGTGCCAGACACAGAGAGATCTCAATAGATGTAGTATGATTCTCTGATCTTATCGGGTGGTCTCTTTGAAGAATCGACCCGAAAAGAAAAAAAAAACATAAACGAGATTTTTGAGACATGAAGACGGGTTTTTCAAGGCTTTCAGACTTCTTGACTGCTAATTGTTCTTTGACCCGAACGGCCGTGAACTCACAATGACCGTAGAGGGAATCGAATGATTAGAACGAATCGAACATTCTTTTCCTTCTAGGAAGGAATAGATTATTCGAGAAAAAGATCCTTCTAGATTGGTCCTGTTGAGATAATATATAAGGTCCCTGGCTAGTTAATCAGGGCAGTTGGTCTGGGAGTCAGAGTAGAGTAGGTCTGACAGTTGAAGTTGGAGCTGGAGCTGATATCGGGGAGCGAACTGTTGTCGCTGAAAACGAAAAGGGCTGGCTTGATATTTACCGACTGAAGAAAAGCTTGTCACCCAGAAGTTTACTCGAAGTACTGAAACTCTAAGAACCATATAAAGAAAGATATTACTTATTATATGAAACCTACTCTCTCTTTCATAAAGTTAAGAAGCCGAAATTGAATTTATTCTAATGAACTCCTGAAAGATAAACTTGGTATTATAGTCATCATTTACTACAAAAATAATACTACGGACGGTATTATGAATGAAAACAAACAACGAACTTTCCCTGACAACTAGACACCCGTGGAGATTAAAGCAATTGGCCGTAACCAAGAACCACTTGACTTGTAAGGTGACACCTTTCCCTGACCACGCGAAGAAGTGTGGAAGAATTCTTTTTGGGGTCGGCTGACTAGAAACGACGACTACTAGGTCTGTGTGATCAACAAGCAAACGTGTCGACCCCTGATATACGACTGGTGTCGAGCCCTGATAGAATAGATTGAGTGTTTTGAAGACACGGTAAGACCCTAAAACGTTACGTATACGATTTAGTGTCGTGAAAAAGCCGCTACATAACAGAATTTAATAAAGATAGCTCATTCAAGTGTGGCATATTGAATTCTAATCTAACATAGCCATGTGCTGATTGAAAGTAGAAGGCAAGAAGAAAGACTTACTCCCTTTGATTGACTGAGTGAGAGACAATACGTTGATAACAGACTGTTTCTTCAAAACACATTGCCCTAATGAAAATAAACGAACGTTTTCGCCAGGTAATTTATTGAAAAAATTTCAAAACCCGAGGGTACTGTAAAAGCACCTGTGCTTGCTGAGGTCCGCATGCGGCCCGCGGGCCCCGCGTGTTTGACATGCATGGTCTAGAGAGTTTTACACATAAGCCAATTTCTCTCTCTCTCTCTCTCTCTCTCTCTCTCTCTCTCTCTCTCTCTCTCTCTCTCTCTCTCTCTCTCTCATATCTAAATGTTAAATATCTAAAAAAGTGTTAAAAAGAAAGGAAAAAGAATATTACTGACCGAGTTCAAATAATAAATCGTACATGTGTCACTGTCATTTTCAATTATAGCCATGTGATGATTGAAAGTAGAAGGCAAGAAGAAAGACTTATATATATATATATATATATATATATATATATATATATATATATATATATATATATATAATATATGATTTTAATAGTTTGTCAGTTGATCAATGTTTTGAACGAAATCTTAAAAGATCTTCAACGCCTTGTTTGCTCAACAGTCAAACTATTCAAAATGATTTCCCATGTTGGATCATTACTATGCTCGGATAGACAGTAAACACTGAGGAAGGCCAGGGGGGATATAGCGACCGAAATGTTATGATTTTATATACCACAATAAAGATGAGTACAGCAGTCCGAAAAATCAAATTTGTTCAAAACAAAACATTGTACTAAAAATGTATTTTTCAACTCGTAAGATTATAGAATTTTCCTAAAAGCTATTAATAGTATTACAGACAGACACCGAACTCCATTATAACAAGATTAATGAATGTCCTCAAGGAAAATCACGTCTTTTGCGTGACGAGCTCACGAACTCCTCGTTAGTAGAGGTGATATCTGGTTACGCCAAATGACTTTACCAACGATGTCGAATAATAAACAATGACGTGAAGTGATTTGGTAGAGACTATTTGGATTGGACAGTTTTACAAATACAAAGAACATTTTTTCTTTTTAATAAAGATGAGGACAACAGTCTGAAAAATCAAAATTGTTCAAAACAAAACATTCAGGGTCTTTTAGTTTAACGCAAATTAAATCTCTTTGTTGCACAATAAACAATCACTTTCGCCCAATATTTTTTAGAAAAAGAAAAAAACTTTTAAAAAGCAGGAGATACTGGAAAACAGCCATATGAGAGCGCAGTCTGTGTGCGGGCCGCAGCTAAGCTTGTTGAAGGCCGCATACAGCCCGCGTGTTTAACATGCCTATGGTAATAATTTACGCTCCTGAATTCACAGACTACCATAAACTGACACCCCTCCCCCTGAATCTGTGCCTACTTCTTTATTTGGTGTCTGTAATATTTACCTAAAAAGATTGATTCATTTGTTTTTGTGATTCGACTTTGCTTAGAGTTTTTGGCAGCCAAGGTGGAGTCGCTAAGATGAGTAATTCTTAAGAGAAGCACTCATGTTTTTTTGTTTATTTTGTGTTTTTATTTCTTATTTTTCGGAGTTAAATTCCAAACGGATTAATTTTTCAGGAAACAAACAAATAGGTTTTAGGGAAAATGATAGAAGTGGAAAATAATTCCGCCCTTTAAAAATACGAGAAAACAAAAACAAAAAAACATAGAATAAAAAAAAAGAAAGATGTTTACATTTTCTCTTTATTCACAGGACGATATGAATGGAGACGATCTTTTATTAAATAGACAAAACATTAAATTAAAGAAACAGACAGGAAGAAAAGCGGACGGAAATAAGTTCAAAGTGTCAAGTGCTAATGTCACAAAACATCACCTTGCGCAGGTAGAAAAAATAACCAAATAAAAACTAGTTGAATTACCCGTCTACGTTGGGTAAAAGAAGACTTGAATCGCAGATTGTATATAGTTAAAGGTCTCAAAAGATTGTTTCTATTCCAATCTCTGCTCTCCTAATTGGCAAAAAATGTGCTTGTAAAGTAGCGTAGGAAAGTATGGAAGCGGGGGATAGAGGGGGGAATAGATATTTGCTTCAACAAGTTCCTGCTGAGGTGGGGACCAAAAAACTAGTTGAATTACCCGTCTACGTTGGGTAAAAGAAGACTTGGTAATTTATGAGGAAGTGCGTCCCGGTCTCCTGCCTCAGAAATTGCTACCCGGTGACTATTAAAATAACGTCCCCAGCTATTTCGTCTCGGCCGTGTTACTTGAAAGAAAACAACCAACTTAGGGCGTTAAATGTATTTTAGAGGGGGGGGGCTTCTCCTTTTTTATATGAACAAATGGAGATGGGTGGATAGATATATAAAAACAAAGTAAAAAATGAACAAATTCAGATAGATAGATAGATTGATAGATAGATAGATATCCATCTTTATATCTAAACAAGAATTACGACAAATTTCTATAAATAAATTTCTAAACAAATTACGATAAATAAATAAGAATTACGACAAAAAAAGAGAAGCCCCCCCCCTCTAAAATACATTTAACGCCCTAAGTTGGTTGTTTTCTTTCAAGTAACACCACCGAGACGACATAGCTGGGGACGTTATTTTAATAGTCACCGGGTAGCAATTTCTGAGGCAGGAAACCGGGACGCACTTCCTCATAAATTACCGAAGACTTGAATTGCAGATTGTATGTAGTTAAAGGTCTCAAAAGATTGTTTCTATTCCAATCTCTGCTCTCCTAATTGGCAAAAAATTTGCTTGTAAAGTAGCGTAGGAAAGTATGGAAGTGGGGGGGGATAGAGGGGCAAAAATAGATATTTGCTTCAAAAAGTTCCTGCTGGGGGGGGGACAAAAAGAAGCGAGTTCACTGTCTTCTCGCAGGCCAAACTTTATTTTAGTCAACACAGTCTTCGACCAGCAGCTGAAAATCCGTCGCCGTCGTCAAAATGATATTTTCTCATCGCCGTCTCACGTAAGCCGAATGCTTCTCTCCTTGTCACGCCACGCTCCACTCGCTTTGGTTATTTTATGGGCATATTACCCAAACATCCGAGCACATCAGTCGAACCTCGCGTCTGTCCAGTGCCTAAATCGCATTTGTTTTCGCATGCGGGGGACGCGGGTTCGATCCCGGCAGGCAAAACAATGTCTTGCTCTTTTTCCTTTCTCGTTCTCCGTTATAGAAAGAAAAAGCAATAATAATTATTGCTGTAAACTGTGCAACAAATTTAGTACAAAATTTAGTACAAAAAGGCGGCAAAAATAACGGGGGTAAGGATAGGTCCTCACTATCTTATCTTTAACTTAATTAGACTCATTTCATGTCATGAAACAAACGATAATAATCCTTTCACCATAACGTCAAATTTGTTCAAAATAATTTCCGCACTTCAGTGACCAACATCTTATTATAATGGAGATTGTGTGTTTTTCTGTCTGTAACCGAAACTATATTACTAATGGAGTCACAATTAACATAGTTATTTTCATCACATTCTTCATGATTTTATTTATATTTAAACCTGAATTATTAATAAAATTGCTTCACCTTTTTATTAGTGTTGTCCATATCTACATACGAATAACATGCAATTGTATTTATATATACAAAAAATAGCGGTTTGCAGTGTGAATGGGAAGGCTAATTTGCATATTGATATTACAAATGTGATTTTACTAAATGTGTGCTTAGTTTTATTGATTTCTAATTGTTTGGTTTATTTTAATGAATATAAAGCAAAAATCTCTTCAATGAATCTTAAATGAAATCAATTAACAAGAAAAATAAACTGTCATTTTATTCTTTATTTCCTAATTTAACTAAATAGTTAAATAAGTAAAATTCAGCAATCAAAGACGGGAGTGATGGAAGAGTAAGTTTCATTTCTATTTTTCTATTATACCCCCACTCTGTTACATATCTTTTTATCTGCCTTCTTATTAGACTTTTAATTTAATACGATATTTCATTGCATTAAAACTTAAATACTTGCACCCGGAGGGTGCATATATTTGCTAGTATACCTAAAAGTAAAACTCGTAGAAGTACCCATCTACGTTGGGTAAAAGAAAACTTGAATAGGAGATTGTATGTACTTTAAAGTCTTAACAAATTGTTTCTATTCAAAACTCTGCTCTCCCAAAAGGCCAAAAAAATTGCTTGTAAAGTAGCGTGGCAAAAAATCAATAATAGTTATTTCTGTAAACTGTGCTACAAATTTAGCCCAAGGCCACAAAAATGGAGAGGGAGGTTGGTCATCATTATCCTATTTTTAACTTAACTAGATCCATTTACTGACCCAAAACACACTAAAATAAATCTTTCATAAATTTTTTTTTTAATTTCCGCACTTCAGTTACCAAAATGTGCCTAACAGAAAAAACTAGTTGAATTACCCGTCTACGTTGGGTAAAAGAAGACTTGAATATCAGATTGTATGTAATTTAAAGTATCGAAAAATCCTGTTCCTATTTCTATTTAAAATGATTGTGAAGTTATATTATTGTACGTGATATAACAAAAGACTATCGATCATATAGGAGTCTGATCTTTCTGATAAGATAAAGCGACTATTTACCGAATTTGTTGCTGTGTCAGTGCTACTGTATGGCTGCATCACTTGGACTCTAACGAAACACTAAAAACTAGATTGGAAACTACGCAAATATGTTATGTACTGTCTTGAACAAATCCTAAAAGCTTTAAACCCCACAAAAAATATCTGTACGCCCCTATTACCAAAACATCCAAATAAGACAAGCAAGACATGATGGACACTGCTAAAGAAGCAAGGGCGAACTCATAAGTGATAATCCTTTCGATATTTAACTGAATGATTTATTTATTCTGTTGCAAAACAATTTCCTGTGTGTATTTCTTTGTACAGTCCTTAAAGATTTCCTTTTCTATGTATCCTTTCTTTTTTTAAATTATTTTTTAAGAAATGTTTACCTTTTTTCTTTTAATTAAGAAGATATAACTTTGATGGGGCATTATTCTTAAACATAACCCGAAAATCGCAACAAATATTATTACAATTGCGATCGCCATACTTCTACAAGTTTTAGATGAGATCATATGTGAGCCAATTAATTGCCGAAGTAAAATAAGATGGTTGTAATTTACAAAAAAAACTGTAATTTACATAAAAAATAACAGTATTATTTGTGCATGCATCCATTATACAACTAACACCTATGATATCTATTCCTTAAAAAAACTTTGTTCTATAAAATTTGAATTATTTAAAATCAAATCAGTAAACTTATTTTGAAAAGCCAAGGTCTGTAATTTTTTAATTACAAAATTTTTAATCATGGAGTTAATTTTTTTCAAATCTGCTGTCTATTCTCTATGAAACTTTATAAAAATTAAATTATTAAACCAGTAAACTTATTTTGGAAGGCAACATTCTATGTAAAATCTGTTGTCTATTCTCTAAGAAACTTTATAAAAATTAAATTATTAAATCAGTAAACTTATTTTGGAAAGCAACATTCTATGTAGAATCTGCTGTCTATTCTCTAAGAAACTTTATAAAAATTAAATTATTAAATCAGTAAACTTATTTTGGAAGGCAACATTCTATACAAATCTGCTGTCTATTCTCTAAGAAACTTTATAAAAATTAAATTATTAAATCAGTAAACTTATTTTGGAAGGCAACATTCTATACAAAATCTGCTGTCTATTCTCTAAGAAACTTTATAAATATTAAATTATAAACCAGTAAACTTATTTTGGAAGGCAACATTCTATGTAAAATCTGTTGTCTATTCTCTAAGAAACTTTATAAAAATTAAATTATTAAATCAGTAAACTTATTTTGGAAAGCAACATTCTATGTAGAATCTGCTGTCTATTCTCTAAGAAACTTTATAAAAATTAAATTATTAAATCAGTAAACTTATTTTGGAAGGCAACATTCTATACAAAATCTGCTGCTATTTCTCTAAGAAACTTTATAAAAATTAAATTATTAAATCAGTAAACTTATTTTGGAAGGCAACATTCTATGCAAAATCTGCTGTCTATTCTCTAAGAAACTTTATAAAATTAAATTATTAAACCAGTAAACTTATTTTGGAAGGCAACATTCTATGTAAATCTGTTGTCTATTCTCTAAGAAACTTTATAAAAATTAAATTATTAAATCAGTAAACTTATTTTGGAAAGCAACATTCTATGTAGAATCTGCTGTCTATTCTCTAAGAAACTTTATAAAAATTAAATTATTAAATCAGTAAACTTATTTTGGAAGGCAACATTCTATACAAAATCTGCTGTCTATTCTCTAAGAAACTTTATAAAAATTAAATTATTAAATCAGTAAACTTATTTTGGAAGGCAACATTCTATACAAAATCTGCTGTCTATTCTCTAAGAAACTTTATAAAATTAAATTATTAAACCAGTAAACTTATTTTGGAAGGCAACATTCTATGTAAAATCTGTTGTCTATTCTCTATGAAACTTTATGAAAATTAAATTATTAAATCAGTAAACTTATTTTGGAAAGCAACATTCTATGTAGAATCTGCTTCTATTCTCTAAGAAACTTTATAAATTAAATTATAAAATCAGTAAACTTATTTTGGAAGGCAACATTCTATACAAAATCTGCTGTCTATTCTCTAAGAAACTTTATAAAAATTAATTATTAAATCAGTAAACTTATTTTGGGAAGGCAACATTCTATACAAAATCTGCTGTCTATTCTCTAAGAAACTTTATAAAAATTAAATTATTAAATCAGTAAACTTATTTTGGAAGGCAAACATTCTATACAAAATCTGCTGTCTATTCTCTAAGAAACTTTATAAAAATTAAATTATTAAAGCAGTAAACTTATTTTGGAAGGCAACATTCTATACAAAATCTGCTGTCTATTCTCTAAGAACTTTATAAAATTAAATTATTAAATCAGTAAACTTATTTTGGAAGGCAACATTCTATACAAAATCTGCTGTCTATTCTCTAAGAAACTTTATAAAAATTAAATTATTAAATCAGTAAACTTATTTTGGAAGGCAACATTCTATACAAAATCTGCTGTCTATTCTCTAAGAAACTTTATAAAAATTAAATTATTAAAGCAGTAAACTTATTTTGGAAGGCAAATTCTATACAAAATCTGCTGTCTATTCTCTAAGAAACTTTATAAAAATTAAATTATTAAATCAGTAAACTTATTTTGGAAGGCAACATTCTATACAAAATCTGCTGTCTATTCTCTAAGAAACTTTATAAAAATTAAATTATAAATCAGTAAACTTATTTTGGAAGGCAACATTCTATACAAAATCTGCTGTCTATTCTCTAAGAAACTTTATAAAAATTAAATTATAAAATCAGTAAACTTATTTGGAAGGCAACATTCTATACAAAATCTGCTGTCTATTCTCTAAGAAACTTTATAAAAATTAAATTATTAAATCAGTAAACTTATTTTGGAAGCAACATTCTATACAAAATCTGCTGTCTATCTCTAAGAAACTTTATAAAAATTAAATTATTAAATCAGTAAAACTTATTTTGGAAGGCAACATTCTATGTAAATCTGCTGTCTATTCTCTAAGAAACTTTATAAAAATTAAATTATTAAATCAGTAAATTTATTTTGGAAGGCAACATTCTATGTAGAATCTGCTGTCTATTCTCTAAGAAACTTTATAAAAATTAAATTATTAAATCAGTAAACTTATTTTGGAAGGCAAAATTCTATGCAAAATCTGCTGTCAATTCTCTATGAAACTGTTTAAAAAATATCAAACTTAAGATTTTAAAAAAATCCACAACTTGCTGAAGTGTTGAAAATTAAATATTTCGGGGAACAATGAATTTGTAATCACATAATAAATTTCTTGTCCCGTCACTCTGAAGTCAAAAAAGAAACGCGCAGACTGAGAAGAACCTAAGATTTACGTTTTAATCTTTTTACTTTTTTCTAAAATAGCTTAGTTTGGAATAAGACCAATAACATGGAGCCCCAGTAAGAATCTGAATTACTAACAATGTTCTGCAGGCGAATCTCGTTAGTCATCACACCGTGAGAGACTTTCTGATTAAGTACAAAGACTTAGCTTAAAAATTAAATTGGTGTTGGCATCCTTCCGTCTACGAGAGACGATAGAATAATGTCCAAAAATGTTTTTGGAACTACGTAGCCTGGGTGGATTAATATGGAGGATGAGCTGTTGCCCAAGCAACAAATCTTCCATCTCCACACTACTGCTGCGCGATCCAAAGGAAAGGTAAGGAACCAATGCAGTTTGGCAGTGGTAGTGTCGTAGGAGTTGCTGGGTAACACTGGATTTCAGCATCACACTACCTTAGGGACTCCTGTTACTGATTTGTTTTCAGGGTTTACTCCTTTAGCCTTTCCTTGAGGTAAAATCGCTAGGGTTTTGTGTCGGACTTTTCCTTGACTTAGATGGGTTGCCGACCAAAGCTAAGGAACCCGTTCTAACCTATTTGGGGATTTATGCGAGTAGTAAGTACCCCAATCTTTCTACTGTCGGTGTCCGAGTAGGCAAATATAAAATAAATGAATAATAAAAATATATTATATATATAATATATATATATATATATATATATATATAATATGAGGTTAAGTAAACAAACAAATGTGTTTATTTTTATATGGCTTTAATCCGGTAATTTTTGGAGGATATGTACTTAATTGAAGTCGTACCTAATTTTGAAAATTAATTAGTTAATAATTAATGAATTTTAGGCGGGTATATATGGTCAAATGTAAGGCTAAACGACATTTTCTCGATTCGTTTAGCCTTACATTTGAACATATATGCCCGCCTAAAATTCATTAATTATTAACTAATTAATTTTCAAAATTAGGTACGACTTCAATTAAGCACATATCCCCAATATATATATATATATATATATATATATATATATATATATATATATAATAAAGTAATCCACAGACACGTGTTTCGAGGTATCACCTCTCATCAGTGTGGTTATACCGTTTAACAGCTACCTCTGGCCGGGTTCGAGACCCGAATGAACTTTCGTTCGCCAAACCTCTTACCCGTGCGTCCACAAGCAGCTGTCAAATATAGGAGACTACATTTCTAAGCGGAAATGAAATTCACTAGAGGCCTCAAATTTTGTTTATGTAAACAGAGCGAGGTTTAGTTGTACGCCGAATACGGTGAATTTTTGCAATTAAATCCCTTATATATATATATATATATATATATATATATATATTAAATGATCGTGACGCTTCTAAAATTGCTAGATGTGTAAAAACAATGACGGCACTATTTACATGAAATCATCAAAAATTCTTTAACGCTTTGTTGGCACAACAGTCAAACTATTCAAAATGATTTCCTTAGTTGAATCGTTGTTATGCTCGGATAGACAAAGCAGTGGGGTGAGAGCAGTCTGCATCAATGGATTACAAGGAACATCTGAATAAGGCTGGAGGGTACATCGACCGAAACGTTGTGTATGTATATTTCCCAATAAAGAAGAGGACAACAGTCCGAAATATCAAAATAATTCTCATCAATCTATCTGAAGTTTTGAGATAAGGCTTGATAATTAGTATTATTTGGATTATTCGGTTCACATGGCGTAGTGGAAAAGGCGTTGGTTAAGACAGTTCTAAGTAACAGTTATCTCTAGACAGCAGGTTCAATCCTGGCCAAGGGCGACAGTAACATAATAATTAACACAGCTAATATCTATACCCCAGCTATGATCGGCGAAATAAGAACAGGATACCCCTGTAGATTGAATAAAGGGTTGGGTTCAAAGTTCCATGATGGATCCCGATTACGACAAGAAGCTTCCCGAGTTCGAAAAGAAGGTTCCCGAATTTGAAAAAAAGGTTCCCGAGTTCGAGAAGACTCCCGAGTCCGACAAGAAATACATGAAGAAGACCGGATGGTATATCGGCCGAAACGTTGTAGAGATAACAATAAAGATGAGGACAATAGTCCGAATAATCCAAATAATAATAATTCACATCAAGCCTCATTTTTAGAAATTCAGACAAATAAACCAAGCTAAGTAAATGAACCACCCACCGGCGTTGGGTAATCGTTACAGTGTTTTCTTTTCTTTTCATTAGGCCACACCTTCCCATTGCACTAATCAAGGCCGAGTCGTCTCTAAAAAGAGAGAAATGCCGAAGTAGTTAATGCTATTTACCCATAAACACAGGATAGGGAACAAGGAATTTGTAGCGTATAAGACCCCCCGCCCCACGCAAATTTTCTCCTCAACTTCCACCTGCGTACACGCGTGATCGCCCACGTTTAAAAGGCCTTGTGTCATATCCCGCCTCCGTTGTGGGTTGAGTAAATACCATTAGTTGTCAAAACAAATTTCCGATAATATCATAATAGTCCCAGCATGTGCTCGGCCCCGAGGGCGCCCCCTGCAAATTGTTATATTTACACGGCTAACAAAATTCTAACATGATACACAGATTTTCTAAAAATAGAAACTAAAAATAAAATAAGATAAAGCAAAAAGAAATCACCCTCCGAGTGCAAGTATTTAAGTTTTAATATGATCAAATATTAAATTGAACTAGCAAATATATGCACCCTCCGAGCACAAGTATTTACGTTTTAATATGATCAAATATTAAATTGAACTAGCAAATATATGCACCCTCCGAGCACAAGTATTTCAGTTTTAATATGATCAAATATTAAATTGAACTAGCAAACATATGCACCCTCCGAGCACAAGTATTTAAGTTTTAATATGATCAAATATTAAATTATTTCTCTGAATGTTTGAGATGAGGTTTGAAGATTAGTATTATCTGCATTATTAGGACTATTGTCTCCATCTTCATTGTTACTTTAACAACGTTTCGGCCGATATGCCCTCCGGCCTTCTTCGGGTATTTATTGTCGGACTCGGGAACCTTATATCGAACTCGGGAACTTTCTTGTCGTAATCGGGAGCCATCACGGAACTTTGAACCTAACCCTTTATTTATTTATTCCACGGGAGTATCCTGTTCTCATTCCGCTAACCATAGCTGGGGTAGGAGTTGTGTTAATTAATTATTTTTTTAACTGCTTTCACTCAGGATTGACCTCGGGTTCCAGAGATAACTGTCACTCCCGAATACGACAAGAAAGTTCCCGAGTTCGAAAGAAGGTTCCCGAGTCCGACAAGAAATACCTGAAGGCCGGAGCGCATATCGGCCGAAACGTTGTTCAAGTAACAATGAAGATGGGGACAATAGTCCGAATAACGCAGATAATACTAAACATTAAATTGAACTAGCAAATATATGCACCCCCCGAGCACAACTATTTAAGTTTTAATATGATCAAATATTAAATTGAACTAGCAAATATATGCACCCTCGAGCACAAGTATTACGTTTTAATATGATCAAATATTAAATTGAACAAGCAAATATATGCACCCTCCGAGCACAAGTATTTAAGTTTTAAAATGATCAAATATTAAAATGAACTAGCAAATATATGCACCCACCGAGCGCAAGTATTTAATTTTAATATGATCAAATATTAAATTGAACTAGCAAATATATGCACCCTCCGAGCACAAGTATTTAAGTTTTAATATGATCAAATATTAAATTGAACTAGCAAATATATGCACCCTCCGAGCACAAGTATTTAAGTTTTAATATGATCAAATATTAAATTGAACTAGCAAATATATGCACCCTCTGAGTGCAAGTATTTAAGTTTTAATGTAATAAGATATTATATCCAATTACAAAGTCTAATGAAACTAAATAAGAATGCAGATAAAAAGATTTGAAATAGATGGGCGATGAATAATCGAAAAATAGAACTGAAACTTACTCTTACTCCCATATTTCCTAATTTAACTATTTATTTAAAATAGAAAGTAAAGAATAAAAATGAGTTTTTTCTTCTTGTTAATGGATTTCTTTTAAGATTTATCCCAGCTCATATTCATTAAGATATAACCAAACAATTAGAAATCAATAATACTAAGCACATATTTATTAAAATCACATTTTTTATATCAATATGCAAATTAGCCTTCTCGTTCACAATATAAACCGCTATTTTGTTGTATATATAAATACAATTTCATATTATTAGAATGTAGACATGGCCAACAGTATTAATAATGTAAGACAATTTTATCAATAATTGAGACTTAAATAAAAAATAACAATCACGGAGAATGGGAAGTAAATAACTAAGGGAATTGTGACTTGAGTAGTGATATAGTTTCGGTTACAGACAGATAAACACACAATCTCCATTATAATAATATTAGAAAGACTTATGAAATTAAATACGAACACGAAAATGATTACTCTTCTTTTTAATTTATTCTAATTAATTCCAATATAAAATCATACATAGAATTGCTTTTAATAAGTCGGAGAATAAAAATATAATATTTGAAACCAATAACACCAAGTGATTATTTACTTAACCAGGTTTTGTTAAAACCAGTATGCAAATTACCCACACGATATATTATGGTAACCTTTATTTCATTGTGATATATAACTCACCTTGCAGGATTTTAGATGCATTAGTAACATGGGTTGTTTTGAGGCAAAATGAACTCAGCTAAACTTTAATTGTGACGACGTTAATAAATTTTACTAGCGCTAGACCAAGGAGATTGTTCTGCATCTGATGTGGAGCGCCACACCTACCATCACCACTTCACTTCACAGCACAGATACGCTGAATTGGCGAAGGCCGGTATCGAACCAGGAACCTTGCGATTCTTAGACAAGTGCTCTATCGACTGAGCTAAACGTGCCAATTTGATGTTAGAAATTTAAATCAACTATTTGATTAATTTCAATAAAATTTTCTGGATTATCTGGATTTTTCGGACTGTTGTCCTCATCTTTATTGTTATAAACATAACGTTTTGGCCGATGTGCCCTCTTGCTATGTTTGCTTATTATGTGATTAACTATGCAACAGTAACATCTAGGCATAGAATAATCCAAGACGGGTTGACATGCCGTTAAAATCAATCAATTACTCAAACCACAAACAAACAAATTACGGCATATCAACCTCAGTGGGTCATTTAATGCCGATAAAGTTTTGAAATAAATCAATTCTTAATGGATACAATTTTTTTATAAATACATTTTTCAATTTAACCCATAGATGGGACCCTAACAGGTACTACCACTCCGGGTCAGAGTGGACCAGGGAGCAATGGTGATAAAGGGGTGCTCCACATTCCCCAAACTTCACAATCAGATAAAGTTTAATGTCTTTTCCAGGACATGTAGACCCTCAGTCACCGCCTTCTAGCACCCATATGATGAAGAGGGTTAGGGCTTGCCATAAGGGTAATAGGGTTGGGGCAATCATATAGGTGCTAGGACTTGACATCACCATCGGATTGATCGGAGGGGGCGTCTAGCCCAAGTAAGGGTCTAATGAGAATGTTGCATGTCATGGACTGCTCATCCACCAAGACTCCGTCCTTAAGCATCACGGGTCGCCACCCACGGCCAACAGGTGGCCCCATTTGGGGGAGTCTTACCCCTCTGTAGAGGTGCAGTCGGTGCATTCTAACGCCTCAGCTGACAGGGCGACACACCCTCTAGGTCATACATTCTTTAATAGCTGGTCATAATGGAATCTATATATATCAATACTCGTGTTCCTTAAAAGTGCGACCGTTATAATCTTGCAACACCCTCTGGTTATGACCGTATATGGACGGTTATAACCAGAGGTTTTGCAAGATTCAAAATAGAAGGCAAAAATGTAAATCCTGATCATGTGGTGTTGTTTATCCACCGAATTCTTATGTCTGATAAGTGTCGTTACCTCAGCTAAATAATGAACCATTCCATTTTTATTATAAAAAGAAAGGAAAGAAAAAGGAAATGCTATACAGAAAAATATAATGAGAAAGAAAGAAAGAAAGAAAGAAAGAAAGAAAGAAAGAAAGATAGTAAGGGAAAGATTGAGATAGAGGTGGGCGCCCGGAGGCGATAACACTAATCTGTTTCAATTGGACATAATGAAAAGATGAAGAGAAGGTAAGAAAAGAGAAGAGAGAGAGAGAGAGAGAGAGAGAGAGAGAGAGAGAGAGAGAGTTAATAAAGATTATTATAGTTTTTACATATTGAACTATTACGTAACAGCTCTTAAGTAAACATATCAAACGCTGTAATAATCAAATCATCATACTGTCCTGCTAGTGTTATATTGATGCATAGTCTTTAACCCTTTCCTGGACATGAGGGTCATGTGTGAAGAATAGATCAACATTAATAACAATGTACATTATCACCAATTTTATTGGTTGGTGGTGTTTCTCTGGAATCTCAGTGACAACAAGTCTCCTCGGGTCCCCAGGACTCTTCGGAGTATTCTATCCAATCCGTAGTCGGTATGGAAAGAAAAAAGTTAAATAAAGATTATTATAGTTTTTACATAATAAACTATTTGCAATAGCTCTTAAGTCATCATCATCATCATGTCGTACAATTTGCGCGGATATCCATGACGATCTCTCGCCAACCTTCCCTATCATTCATCGACTCTGAGAGCTTCTCCGTGCAGCAGCCAGCATCCCTACATAGTTGGTCAATGTAGGTCCTGGCTGGGCGGCCCACATTAGCGTGCCCATGTGCTGGCTTCCACAGTAGTACGTCGCTTACGAGCTCGTCCTTACTTCTCCAACAGTGTCCTGCATGTCGAGCCCGTCTTACTCGTATGGTTTGTGAGATGGGGGGCAGGTGGTAATACAGTTGCTTTTTTGTGGGGTGCTGCTTCCACGACTTATTCAGGACCGCTCGCAGCATTCTTGTGCAGCTCCCATCTAGCTTATTCTCAAGGCGCTTCGTTAGGGTCCAGGTGGTACAGCCATACGGCAGTACCGACACAACCAAGCCTGGAAGAATCGTCTCTTTAGCTTATCGGGGAGATCGAATTTTTTTTAAAGGTATCGAATGTTGTAATAATTAAATTATCATATTGTGGTATATCCACAGGTCCTGCTAGTCTTATGCAAATGGATGTCATAATTTTTGCCAAGAATAAAAAAGAAATTAGAAACAATAAAATGCAAACAAATTAATTGTAATTAATTATTAAGTATTCTAGCCTATCTTAACAATACTTGGTCCCCCAATGGGGCCACCTGTTGGCCGTGGGTGGTGACCCGTGATGCTTAAGGATAGAGACCAGGTGGATGAGCAGTCCATGACTTGAAATACTCCACTTTGGTCCTTTCTTGGGTTAGACGGGGCGGTCGGAGAGGCCCTCTCCGATCAATCGGCTGGTCACGTCAAGCCCTAGCACCTATATGATTTTCCCAACCCTATTGCCCTTTATGGCAAGCCCCAACCCCTTTTTATCATAGATGCTAGTAAGTGTGATCTCTCTCNTATTTGCATATTTTTAAGGTATATATATATTTACCAACCCCCCTCACGAGCAGTATGCACACAATGGTCAACTTAACAGTTTAACAGGTTGAATCGAGTCCCTCATAGACGGGCCTAACCAACGAATAAACCCACTGCCCACAACCCATAGGCGGAGGGAGAGATGATCAACCCCCAAGGGATAGCGCTAATGTGAAAGCAATACCACCCAGAGAACCGGGACGAGCACCCATGACTTAACCATTACACCACGCCCTATAGGTATAGACAGCACTAAAACAAAAAAACAACATACACAGCAGAACACAGCGAACCGCCGCGGCCGGGGCGTTAGAATGCACCGACTTGCGCGACCTCTGCAGAGGGGTAAGACTCTCCCAAGCCACCTGTGGCCGTGGGTGGCGACCCGTGATGCTAAGAAAGCCCAGAGACACGACAGCAAACTCCACGGCCCCTATCTTGACTAGACGAGCCGGTCGGAGAGTCCCCCCACAACGGCCCCAACCCAGCAACCTATATCACATCCCAAACCAAGCACCATAGCAAGCCCAACCCCATATGGCAGAAGGCGTGGCACCTGAGAGGGCTAAGTCCGGAAACAAATCTACGATGGGAGGTCCAGGGAGGTTTGGGAATGTGGAGCACCCCTCATCACCATGCTTCCTAGCCACCGACCCGAGGGGACCGAGGTCCACATGGTTAAATAGAAAAATGAAAAAAAATGTATTATCCATAGAATTGTTATTTCAACATTTTATCGGGCCATTAAATGACCACGAGGTTGATATGCCGTAAAACAAAACAAACCAAACCTAGTAAAAACAAACCAAATGTATTTACCGGCCTTCTCTGGTGTCTTTGTCGCGTAAGAAAACACAAAAACAAAATAAAAACAAAACAAAACGAATGAATTGAAATGGCTGGGTCAGTTAAATATGCCAACTGTACTTCTGCAGAGGAGTAAAGATATAATACTATATCTTGTTTCATATAACACGTGCATTTGAAAAGTATTGATAAGTATTTATTTACTTACGTATTTTGACGGCATATAGGAGTGTACTTTTCCAAATTTTGGCTCAGAAAATTGCCCATGCCTCTTATACATCGTAGGGAAGTGAGAACCTCCCATAGGCCTAGCTAATCTTCTCTATGATGCTCACTAACCCAGTTTATACTCAGTTACTTTACCTACCCTAAACTTCATGCATCCTATTTATTGCTGGTTATGTATATCAGTTATTACATGAATATGAGTTTGTTTAACTGCATAATCTAATATCTCTTAGTATAATGGAGATGTTGTTTTTTCTGTCTGTAACCGAAACTATATCTACTTCAAGTCACAATTCTCTTAGTTATTTGACATCACATTCTCCATGATTTATTTTATTTAAACCTCATAATTATATAAAATGTACATTATTAATACTGTTACCATATCTACATACACAACATGCAATTATATTATATATACAACAAATAAGCGGTTTACAGTGTGAACGGGAAGGCTAATTTGCATATTATATTAAAAAATTGATTTAATAAATATGTGCTTAGTATTATTGATTTCTAATGTTTGGTTTTATTTTAATGAATATAAGCAAAAAATCTCTTCAATGAATCTTAAATGAAATCCATTAACAAGAAAAATAACTAATTTTATTCTTTACTTCCTCTTTAACTAAATACTTAAATGGAAAAAATAACAATGAAAAGACGAGAGTGATGAAGAGTAAGTTTCAGTTGTTCCATTTTTATTATACCCTCTGTTTCAAATCTTTTATTTATACCCTCTGTCAATCTTTCTTATTTTAGTTTTATTAGCCTTCTAATTTAATACAATATTTTATTACATTAAAACTTAATATCTTGCACCGGAGGGTGCATATATTTGCTAGTATTGCTAAAACACAATTTTTCCTGAATCTGACCTAGCTGAAATGGGTGGTGCGTCTTATATGCCCCGTGAGTCTTATAGGCCGTAAATACGTATATATACGTATCTTATATGCAAGCAAATATATCACGGCTAGACATCGGCAAAGGAGAGAATTCAAGTGGAATCAGCATGATGACACGGTCAATGCCAGCCCCGTAGACCTATGTCAAATCACGAATAAAAAAAATTTCGACGAATAATCCCAATTATTTTATTAAGAGATTAATTTAAATAGAAATAGCAATCAAATTAAAGACGATAAATAGCATAAAACCGGATCTAAATTACATTATAACAAGAAATTACCTGATGTGCAATTTGCAGGTGCCGCATGTCTTTGCCAATTAAAACGTATATCACGTCACTTTTCTATTTAATGAAACTCATTCAAATTTATAAAAGTTATTAAAATGAAAAGAAATAACAATTTTATTTATGAATTAGGTGAGTCAGAAACGAATTGAAATTATTTTATTTAGCACCGAGAAAAATGTCTTTTATTTGTTGGCTTGACGATTTTACGGCATGTCAACACTTGTTGGTTATATGCGAAGACGTTGTTTTATTCATTTCTTTCTGAACGATCTTCAAATCTTTAAAACTCAATTTATAAATTAAAACTCATTTTTTATCAAACCATAGATGGACCCTGACAGACTCTACCACTCTGGGTTAGGAGTGGCCTGAGAGTGGATTTCAATGAAGGGGTAACTCCATACTTTCCCCAGCATCTCAAGAATTTGAACTTCACTAGAAGCTGTAACGTCGATACACATGATTATTAAGAACCCAGATACCGTCTTCATAGCACGAAGATGATAAAAGGTTTGGGGATTGCCATAAGACTAATAGAATCGGTACAACATATAGGCTAGGGCTGATATGACCACCGATTGACCGGTTTTTTTTTTAGGGCCTTTCTGGCATTTACGGTCTAGCCTATAGTAAGGCTTAAGTGAAGTGTTGCATGTCATCGTATGCTCAGCCACTAGGGTTCCATCATTAAGCGTTAACGGGTTGCCACCAACGGCTAACAGGAAGCCCCATGGGGGTACCTTGGCTGGAGGTGCAGTCGATATACTTTTTGCCTAGACTCCCCCATGGGGCCACCTGTTTGCCGCTGGATGGCGACCCGTAATGCTTAACATGTGTAACACTCCACTTTGACCCTTACTTAGGCTAGACGTGTGAGGCCCCTCAGACAATCGACTGGTCACATTTCAAGCCCTAGCACCTATATGATTGTCCTAACCGTATCGTCCCTTATGGCGAAAACCCCAACCCTTTTATCATATATGTGCTATAGGGTCTTTAATTGCCCTTGGTTATGACGTTTATTGTCCTGAGTATGACGTTAAACCTGATGGTGAAAGTTTTCCAATCTGGATTTTCTGCGGAACATGTGGAGTACCCCATATCATCAGTATTATCCTAGGTCCCACCCTCAACCCCATTGGTTGTCCCTGCTAGGGATAGATTTAAAAAACGTTTCTAAAACAGATATGTTTTAAAAATGTCAATACCATCAAAAACGAACTAAAATAAAATGTTCGACATAAAATAATCCCAACAATGGTTGACCTGCCGTGAAAAAATCCAACCAACCAACTAACCCAACCAACCAACTAACTAAACGACCTATTGGAAAACAATTAGGGGAATATATATCTACCAACCCCTCCGCCACGAGCAGATGCGACCACAAGTCAATTTCTTAAGCGGGAGTATTAACAGGTTTGAATTCAGAGTTTTCCTTCTCCTAGACTGGTTACCTAGTCATAGTTAAAGAGTCCAGTCTCCCTGCTTTTACCCATTAGCCTGGAGGGGAGAAATTGGATTCATACCTTCCCAATAGGATTACCCAGTGAAATCCAAACAGCTTCGGTCCAGGATAACTTCGCGTTGACGAGTCCATTTCCTACGACTCTCAACCATTAGACCACTCGCCCTCCAAATTAGGGGAATAGTTTAAACGACACGTATTATTAAAATTTTCAGCTGCCACAAGATCTGATACGTGCTTTGAGATTTATTTATTACTTAGCAGAGCTACCCGACATTGGTTACATAATTATTTAGATACCTAATATTTATGGCAATAGTTGTAGAAATCAAAATGGGCCGTTATAAGCTACAGCCCACGGCCTTGAAGATGAGTGACAAGGCTTGACCTCGTCCTAACTTCCGGTGGTATACCGTTGAACCGGTAGAGAGGTTTAGATAAGTAAGTAATATTCAGTCAGTTAGAAGGTAGGAGCGAGTTTGTTAGGATTGTAAGTCTCACCTGCGCAGATGTCATGGGTTTGGGATTGAAATAAAGTAACATTCAAAGATATATGAATCTAACCTAAAAACAACAAACACAGGCTTCTGATAAGAGAACCCAATAAACCAACCCAAGCTCCAAGAAAGTCCAGACCAAAGAGACCAACCAAGATAGGACACAGAATAGCAAAGCCGGCCAGAGGAAATACAACCACAAAAAAAAAAAAGACAACCAATGTTGCTCTGAATCTAAAAATGTGAAATACTATCAACAAATCAAAAGATAACTTATCTCATTGACCCCAGCAGGTGAATAGTAGGCATCTTGACTTCCGGAGATACCGACTGGCCAAGGTTTTCTTTGTAAATCGAATGGTGCAGTTCTCCTAGTAGAGGTCCAGTTGTAGCCCTTGGCAATGCTAAGTAGAATCACAATAACTTGTAGCAGGGAACTTAGTCGTAGGTCCTTGAAATCCTAGGAGAACACAGAACGTAGCAAGGTAGTCATGAAAAAAATGAAAAAAAAAAAAAAAAATGTGATAAAAATAGCAATGAGAGCCGGTCCCTTGCTATTGCTACTAAGAAACCATAATGTTTATAGCGTTCCGCCAATTTTCTCTAGTGTTAATAAAATTAAAAAATCGCCAAGATTAGTATTACAACTGGCGATAATTACAGAGTGAAGCACAGTCGGCCAATACATCTCTCACTGCCTGACGTTCCACTGCAAAACTGGCGACCCGAACAGCCCACGTTGACTCACGAGGCAGGCCGAACCATGAAGGACCGGCCATGGTATGAAAAGGCGTCATCCCCTCAGAATACAGCGGGACCGATAATGAATCTTTATGCAACCGCACTAGATTTTATGTAACACTACTCAAGTTACAAACTAACACTATGCAAAGGTTTAACCTGAAAATAACATAGAAACTGTTTTTAGTACAGCTAAACTTCATTTCATTATAATGGCGCAAGTATTATAATTAATCACGAAATGTTGAATAGGAACACCAAACAAAACCAAACTGAGGACAAAAATAGTAGGAAAAACTATAGTACATTGATCTCAAGATGATGTACTTGTCCTACAGTGAGAGCACCATGAATAACACTAAGAACATTTATGGGGTGCTCCTCCCAAGATTTGCAAGTCAACACGCAGCATCTTTCTATAACTCCCATAAACAGAAAATAGAAGTGGGACTAATAAGACTGTTGATATTGCTGTAAAAGGAAAGGTACACAAGGCGATAATGTATATTCGGGTTAATAACTTATTGGGCAATATTTGAAGTGTTCACAAAATGGAAGAAGTTTCAAATGTGTGTAAGAGTCGTAAGTTCATTCTAAAGTTGCCAGACATTGCTCGGCGGGAGTTATTATATATTGTATGGAGACAAAGGGTTACTTAGCTCTGCGCTGGAATTGATTCTGTAATGCTTTCTTGTTGCAGTAGTCTGTGAGGTTGTCAGGTTCTTAACCCTGTGAGTGCCTAGACTGATGATGCTGACCTTAATCGGCAGATGCAAAAACTGCGTCCGACCCAGTGCCTGTGGATTTGTTTTAACAACTGTTTTTTTAAGGCAAATTATCTTGATCTCAGCTTAAGGAGTTTTCTGAGTCTACGAGCTATCACGATCGAACTTTTTGCTTTTTTCTTAATCTTATGATGGACGCAATCCCGAAAGACAATCCGATGAAGAGCTAACATCTGGTAAAAGACAGATTGTCGCCCCCTTACTGCCGATTCAAGGATGTCTGCAAAAATGATCTTCAGGTGCTTTGCATTGTCCCTTCCAGCGCGGAAAATTTGGCTCAAGGACCCCTCGTGGCAGGCAGAATCTCCCATAGAGGACTGCTACATGTCAGAATTCACCCTGATACAAACATCATGAAGCTAAGAGGTCCATTAAGAAAAGCAAGCAACAAGCATGGACCATCACACAGGACATACTACAAAGCAAAATCGGGCGAGAAGTCTCAACAATAGACTCATAGTCACAGGAGGCGCGCAACTCAGGACACAAAAAACTTATCATAGTCTTCGAGACTGAATTGCCAATGATATACAGTGGTAACTGATCTTACGAATGCTTCAACTTACGAGTTCTTCTGAGTTACGAGCTATCACGATACGACTTTTTGCTTTCGCTTTAATCTAATTGCTAATTCTGTTATAATTAACAAGTAAATAAGAATAAATAATAAAATACGTATCTCGAATGGATTTCTTTAAGATCTATCCAGGGATTTTTTACTCGTATAATAAAACCAAACATAAGAATCAAATAATATCATAAAATCAAATTATTAGAATCAATATGCAAATAGCTTTCACCGTTCACACCAGAAATCAGAAATATATACACGAAAAAAACGTAGAAAAGTCAACAGTATAATAATGTAAAACATTTTATAATATGAGGTCAAATAAAAAATAAGATCATGGAGTAGGTGACGTAAAATAACTAAGGGAAATGTCACTGAGTAGGTTATCATATATCTATGCGGTTGCATCAGATTATTATTCGTCCCTTGTATATTCTGAGGGGATGACCCTGTTCAACCATGCCGGGTCCTTCCATGGAAAAGCGCCAAAAACGTGGAGTCACGGGACCGTCGGTCGCCAGTTTGCAGTGGACGTCAGGTAGGAAGATGTAGCCGAACGTACTCACTTCTGAAACGCGCCAGAGTTAGCAGAGTCTGGGCATTTATCTATTGAAGTTTATATTCTTTTATTAATATATTATTATCATATTATTATATATATCTTATATAATAAATATATCTATATATCTCTCTAATATGCACAGGGCTTTCTGATAAGGAGGATCCCACAGGAAACCAGAGAAGCCCCAAGTGCTCTATCTTATATATTATATGTATATATATCTTATCTATTATATATATAATTATATATATATTATATCTATATTATATATATGTATCCTTCTAAGTAATATATATATATAATATAATTATCTATATTTATCTCATATATATATATCTAGCCAACAGTAGAGTATAATTTGTATATCTATCAGTATCTATATCTATTATCTCCATTATAATAAGATGAGAGAGTAAAAGGTTTTTTTTAACCCCCCGGCAAAATGTAGGTGTGGATTTATGATCTCTCTTATCTATATTAATTCTTTACATATTATATATAACAATTACATTCAGGATACATCCAAACCATAACATTGAACATATATTGTTACAAAAGATCCCATACTTTTAAGTGTATAGAAACCAGCGACAGTGCAGCGCATATTCTGATATCTTGACCTCACTCTGAACCTTGCCTTGCGGAAAGGGACACGTGGAATCGAAGGCAATTAGAAGCCCTTCGGTTAAGGTGTAAGAACGCTATAATTGCCAGTATATATGTATATATCTTTCTATTATTATATCTTATAGATGAACTCTATCTCTGCGCATTGTCTGGTAGGGGGATCCGGAATATATTATCTTCTATATATATTATCTTGTTTATAACGAAGTCTTTGTTGTATACAAATAGCTAACAAGACCAAGGCTCATATGAAATGGCCCCGCATATATCCTCTATTATCTAACAAATCCCTCTATATCTCTATGTATACCTCATATCTATATCCAATATATTTTTTTTTTTTTTTTTTATTTTTTTATACTCTATATCTCTATTAGAAGACATATTTAGAATTAAGAAGACAGAAGACTAACGACCAGAAGTACGGCCGGAGAATAGAATATCCAGATAATATATATATATTTTCTCGTAGAAAGTACGAACAAATATACTATGGTAACGTGACGAACTCTACAAAATGCCGCCTAAATCATATATATAATTATATATATATTATCTTCTTTTAATATACTATATATAATATCTTCTCTCTATAATATATGTCATATCTCATATATAATATAATATATAATATACTAATCCATATATATATATATATATAAATGATATATATATAAAATTAATATATTTTTTGCTTTTGAAGAACACAAACAAATAAAACATATACTAATATCTCCCTCTCTATCCATCCTAACCAAATATATAGATAATATATTAATTATAATTATATATATTATATTATATATATATATAAAACAATACAACCTTCAAAAAATAATATATATCTCGCAAATTCTGAAGTTTATACATTAAGCAAAATAAATACACTAAATAGATTAATTTTGAATACAGCACAACACCTAAACCAATATATTATATAATAATTATATGGGTTTCAAATATTCATACCAATATATCTATATATATTTATCTATCTCTATATATACATACGATTTTATTATAAATCTGAATTATAGTAATCAAAATTAATATTTAATATATATTTATATTAAAACTACAAATAATTCACACAATAACACAATATGTTTTTCTCTATGTGGATATTTAATAATTGTACACAAAATAGACAAGTTTTATCATATATAATACAAATCAATTACACACAGTGTTATGGTCAAATATGATATTCTCTATTATAAAATATTATTAACACACAAATACATAGTGGTTGTTTTATATCGATATGATGTAAAAATCTATCTATAATATATTTTGGTATCAAGATCCTATCAAATACAAAATTTATATCTATATATATATCTAAGGTTCAAAATTTCTTATAATCTCTTTATATTTATATATATTAACTACCTATTCTTCTTTTACAATTATATAATTAAAATATATAATGGACACCCAATAAAGTACAAGATCCGATCTATCTAATTATATATTACATCTTATTATATTCTAAGCTCTTAATATCTTCATATATATTTATCTTTTTCCTAAAATCCTAGACAAATATATTATTCTATCTCTATATATATGTTATATGTATTTCAATCTAATATTAAAAAATCTACAATATATAGTCTTAATCCTATCAATCACATAATTTGCAACATATTTATTATAATTCTCAACAAGATAACTGTATGGTTCAATCCAAGCTATAAATATTAACGGCGTAAAATTGGCTTATAATAATATAAATATAATAATATTTATTTTTTTTATTATTTTTATATAATCTCTATTTATTATATATGTTATATTATATATATTTGTATTATATTATATATATATGTGTTAATACCTATATATATTAGCTAATTGTGCTATATAAATTCTATATATATCTATTCTATTATCTTCTTATATGTACGGTATATTCTGATATATATCTCTGGTCTTCTCTATATATTGTATCTCTATTGCCTCTCTTATCTCCAACACTCTATATACGAATATTTTATGATTGTTTAGAGTAGGTTAACATCTCTCTCTAGGTATCCTTTAATATCTATCTGATATATATATAAATATATAATGTTTAGTATAATGGTTCTTATATAATTTTGTGTAGATAATAAGTTGCTTATATTTTGTGAGTCGTACCTAATATATATATATTAATTATTATAATCCTATATATATCTCTCATCTATCTCTCTGTTCAATATAATCTATCTTCACTATCTTTTTCTCTTATCTAAATCTTGCTGCTATATATCTCTATTATATTATAATCTCTAGTATATATATTTTTTTCTAATATAGCAACAATTTAAAGGTATCTCTTTCTCTATTCTTATATAAATTATTATTATTTAAATTTCTCTTATATATTACGACCCAATAACACTTATATATTATAATTATTTTAGTTTTATTATATTATATTTTTCTTTTTATTTGTGAGTTTTCCACCCGTTTGTAATATTATAATATATAAATATATCTCTATCATCATAAGCCTATATCATATCAATACAAATAATTTTCACACAGTAATACACATAGTCATATATATATATATATATAAAAAAAATAAAAAAATATAAATAAATAATATATATATATATATATAGTTAACAGATCAATTGGCAAAAGAAGAAATGGAGAAAACAAGAATGAATGAAATGAAGGGGGATAAATGGAAAAAATCCTTTCCAAGGGACCCCTCTCAAAAAGTATTAAAACACTTTTGAGAGTGGGGTCCCTGATAGAAGTTTTTCTCATCTATTATTAGACTCCTTTTGAAAGTATCAAGTTATATAATTTTTTATATTATTTTATAAGTTATTAGAGAAAGATTATATATATATATATATATATATATATATATATATATATATATATTGACTCTCCCGTCGATTTTTTCGACGTATGAGGGTTCATTACACTACAATGAACACCCACTCAGTGCATTTGTTTATAAGTGGTGAAGCTTGTATTGGACCATCCACACTTTTTGGCACAGTTCGATAGGAAAGAATTGGTGGCATCAAAGGTTGCCACAAAACCCAATCAAACGACCGCCGACCTCAGGAATTATAATTTCAGAGTATCCCTCTCTAGACTGCGTACCTACCCAAGGCTGAATAGGCCAGTCTGCCCTACTATTTAAACCCATAGCTGGAGGGAGAATATATGAGGTTCATACCTTTCCCAAGGGGTATTAGCGATATATATATATATATAATATATATATATTAGTGACAGCTCATAACTGGGAAATATATATATATTATATATATATATATATATATTATATAATAAAGATAATCTAATGATCAGACGAACCTACTATTAGTTTCGCATAAAGGCTCTTCAGGGCTAAATCTAGTCAAGTCAGATTTTTAGCCCTGAAGAGGCTTTGATGCGAAACTAATATTTAGGTTCGTCTGACTCATTAATTATCTTTATCTATTTTGGCTCTACTTAGGTATCGAGCACTTTTTACATATTAGCTTTCTCCTAAGCGGTTATGTGATATATATATATCTTATAAAACCATTATATATACATATAAATTGTGTTTCTTTTTGGCCCAAATACAGTTGTACAATAGATTATTTTTTGTTGTACGAATATCTGGTCCTTTCTTTTTTCAAAATTTTTTTTCTTCCTGCGTTGATGTTTGGTAGATTATTTTTACAATCAAACTTTCTGCTGAGTTTTTTCTCTCGCAAGGATCTTTACCAACACGCTTGTATATTAAATTATATTATATATATATATATATATATAATATATATATATATATATATATTACTTAATTAAGGTTCGGTTTGACTCAGTGATATCTTTATATATATTATATATATATTATAATATATATTATATATATATATGAAGTTGCGCTCGTACCTCGATTTTAGCTTGAAACAGAATGCAGAAGAAATTCGCCGAGTGACAGCTCATAACTGGGAAAAACTCGTAAATCAAAGCACTGATAATTAAAAAGCACTTATTAATGTCTACTCAGGACAGTAACAATATTTATAGTGGTTAATTCTCTTTCAAGTGACCCTCCCAAAAAAAGAATTTAAATGTGCTCATAAAGATATTTGACATTTTGATATAAGGTGACTATTTCTAAAGGAAAAAACCGTATCGAAACAATTAGTTGATAATTGTTCGTTGCATAACTTCATATCAATTGTTGTGGTTGTGGATATTTAATGCGTATATATATATATAATATATATATATATATATAATATATTATATATATAATTATATATTATTCTTTGTAACTTAATATTTATAATTTCATTTTATTACATTATTTTTTTTATTATTTTATAATTTATAATTTTCTTTTATTATTATTAACTAGGCAAAATATATGCAAGTATTTAAGTTTTTAATGTAATAAAATATCGTAGTAAATAGAAAGTCTTAAAAGAATGGCACGTAAAAAAGATTTTGAAACAGAGTGAAGGGTATAATAGAAAAATAGAAATGAAACTTACTCTCCATCACTTCCTTCTTTCATGCTGAATTTTACTTATTTAACTATTTAGTTAAAATTAGGAAATAAAGAATAAAAATTACACTTATTTTTTTCTTTTTAAGATCATTGGGAGAGACTTTTGTCATATTTCATTAAAATAAAGCCAAACAGTAGAATCCAATAATACATAGCACATATTAATAAAATCAACATTTTTAATATCAAATTGCAAATTATTCCTTTCCGTTCACACTGCAAAACCGCTATATTTTGTTATATAATACAATAACTGTTATTAGTATGTAGACCTGGTCAAACCACCAGGGGTCAGTGGCTTCGCCCTGATTCTTTACAAGTTAATAGCTCGATCCCAGGGGGCCATCCCCCAGGCAAAACACTCCCCCTCGATTTAAAGGGCAGGTGGTTTATTGCCAGTGCCTTGAGCCCCCCCTAGGAATGCCGACGGGATCGACGCAATTTTTCACCTGCCACTCATTGAACTTCGGCTTTGTGGGTCCCACGTTAATAGGACTTTGTGCCTGACCCGTACAATCGGGGTACGCGTAAATACATGTAGACCTTGGTTCAACACCAGGGTCCATGCTTCGGCCCTGGGAATCTTTACAAGTTAATATAGCGTCGATCCCCAGGGGGCCATCCCCCCAGCAACACCTGCCCCCTCGATTTAAAGGGGCAGGGCTTGTGGTTATTGCCCATTGCCTGAGCGCCCCCCTTGGGGAATGCCGACGATCGACCCGCAATTTTTTCACTCCACTCCATGAGCTTCGTTGTTGGTTGTCCCACGTTAATAGGACTTTGTGCCTGACCCGTACAGTGGGTACTGGTAAAAATAACATGTAGATCTGGCCAACGCCAGGTCCAGTGGCTTCGGCCCTGATCTTTACATTAATAGCGTTCGATCCCAGGGGGCCATCCCCCCAGGCAAACACCTGCCCCCTCGATTTAAAGGCAGGGCTGGGTTTATTGCCCAGTGCCTGAGGCGCCCCCCTTTGAGGGGAATGCGACGGACGACGCAATTTTGCACCTGCCATTCCATGAGCTTCGCTTGTGCGTGGTCCCACTTAATAGGGGGATTTGTGCCTGACCCGTACAATGGTACCGGTAAATTACAGTAGATCTGGCCAACGCCAGGGAGTCCAGTTGGCTTCGCGCCCTGGATCTTTACGAAGTTATAGCGCGATCCCAGGGGGCCATCCCCCCAGCCAACACCTTGCCCCCTCATTTAAAGGGGCAGCTTGTTTATTGCCCAGTGCCTGAGGCGCCCTTGAGGGTGAATCCGATGGGATCGACGCAATTTTCACTTTGCCACCCATGAGCTTCGGTTTGTGGTGCGTCACACGGTTAATAGACTTTGTGCCTGACCCCTATCAAGGGGTACACTCGGTAATATCATGAATTATGGGCAACTCTAAAAAAAAGTTAAGCAATTTTATTAATAATTGAGGTTTTAAATAGAAAGAAAAATCATGAAGGAATGTTATATAAACAATTATGTTAAATTGTGACTCGATTAGTAATATAGTTTTCGTTACAGGGCAAGAAAAAACACACAATTCCCATTATTTAATAAGAGATAGATATCATATTTAAAATAATGATAAACATAAAAACAAGTATACATGAACAAACTCCCGGGCCGATTTCACATTTTTGATTTTTATTAATATATACATCCACATTTGATTTCGATATTATATATATATATATATATATATATATATATATATATATATATGTGTGTGTGTGTGTGTGTGTGTGTGCATATGTATACATATGTATATATTAATATATATATATATATATATAGTATATGTATATGTATTGTGTGATGTTAGACACACCCAATAATTAATCACCTATGTAACTAAATATACTCTACCCCGTGTCCATCTCCCCTCGCCTCATTCCAAACTACTTGGCCAGCCCTACTACCCTTCCAACTAAACACCTCCCAATATTTATAAATTTTAAACACTTGCATTTCTGGGCAATTCCTTCAATATAACTCATGTTTTTGATTCATGTCTGAGATGCTTGAATATTTTGCAGTTGAAATAAATTGCTTAACAATGAAGCAAATCATATAATATATATATATATATATAATATATTATATATTATATAATTTTAATATACCAGGCTTTGGTAGATCCCTGCGGAAGAGAAAAAAACCAGCAGAAGTTTATGTTGTAAAAAATATACTACCAAACATCAAACAGGAAAGAAAAAATATTTTTGAAAAAAGGAAGGACCAAGATATTCGTTACCAACAAAAAATAACTTATTGTACAATATTTGGGCCAAAAAAGAAAAACAATTTATGTATTATATATGTATAATTAATGATAGATATATATATCATATAACCGTATATAGTAGTTCGTCTACTAATTAATTATCTTTGTAATATATATATATATATATATATATATATATAGATATATATGATTCTTCAATTTAACAATATATATATATATATATATATATAAATATATATATATATATATATATTATATATAAAGTTGTTGTTATGCGGCCAAACGGGTAGGAAATTAAATGTTTTATAAAAAAAAAAGAAAGGTCCGCAAAGGAAGATTATGTTTTTAAAAATTTTTTTTTTTATTTTACATTAGCAACCACGTTTCAAACTTTCTTGTATCTCTTTAAGCCTCATAATCATAGTCTGTTCTGTAATATAAGAAGAGAGAGAGAGACGAGAGAAGAGAGAAGAGGGGGGGAAGAGGAGAGAGGAGAGAGAGAGAATTTGGTAGAAATACTTTCATTCGTGTTATGCGTTATAATAAATAGGGAAATTAATTTTCAATAACGTAACAACATGCATTAATGTATATTTAATACTCACGTTCCTTTAATTTTACGACCGTATCATCTTGAAACACCTGCTAAAATACACTCATGATAAAAAAAAAAACTGTATAAATCGTCAAGAAAATATGAAAAATGGAAATCCTGATTATCTGTGTTGCTTATTCGTCTTAATTCTTATTTCTTATGAGTATCGTCACCTCAGCTAAATAAGACCATTCCGTTTTTACTTAAAGAAAAGAAAGATAAAAAAAGGACATCTTACACGAAAAATATAACACGAAAAAAGAGAAAAGAAAGAGATTGGAAGAATATAGAGAGAGTTGGTTTGACGTGGAAGCGATAACTCTAATATGTTTCAGTCGCATATAATGAAAAGACGAAAAGTAGGAAATATGTAGTTGTTTTATTTCATATATATTTAAAGTTATCTAAATCATATAAGAGTTTTTCGAGAAAATTATGTACTAATAGAAATAGTCTTCATAATGTTCTTTTACATTCAATTTGAAGACGTTTGTGCATTACAATTGATCGGTTTAGGTTGTTGGTATATCAAAGATTGGAACCCGCTATTTCAATAATAATGAGTCTGCGAAGATGGCTAGAAGCGTGCTGGTAGTGATTATTTCCTGTGTTACGTTAAACTCATTAATCATGTTTCAATTTTGGATCTCTGAGAGTGTGGACTACCCCTTTTCATCGCAGAGTGGTAACATGTTTAGGGTCCCATAGAATTAAATAGAAGAAATGAGTTTATAAATTGTTTAGATAATTGTGTTTAAAAATAATTTTAGTACTTCATTAAGATGAATTAAAAACACAAAACATCTTCGGCTTAGATAACCCCAACAAGGTTGACATGCTGTAAATCCAATCAGTCAAACCAACCAACCAACTAACAGTAAATGAAGTCTATTGTGAGATATACTAGAAACTAGCTTAAAAGCCACCCTACTGGATGAAATTAAACTAACTCCATAGGGTATCTTGATTGGCCTTTGGTCCAGGTATCACTAAACTTTTTTTTCACCAGTGAGCCGGATAATTGAAAAAATAATGGCGCGGGCCACATTTATTGTTGTGTCAATACTTAGTATATAAATTTACCCAAACCCTTCCGCCACGAGCAGGAAATGCGACACAAGGTCAATTTCATTAAGCGGGATTCAAACAGTTTCAAATTCAGAGTTCCTTCCTCCTAGACCGGCTTGCCACTAACCAGAGTTAAAGAGCCCAGTCTCCCTACTATTTACCCATAGCTGGAGGGAGAGTAGGATTCATTTACCTTTCCCAAGTTGTATTAGCGCTAAGTGAAATGCAATTACCCCTGTCCAGATTTGAACTCGGCACGAGTCCATTTCCCATTGACTTTAACCATACACCACGCACTTCCTTCAAATACTTATAAGCCAGAACGAAATCTCTTGAGAAAAAATGTAAAACAAAAATTATCTTTTCTATTACTTATTCATGGATGAGTGGCGAAGATGCACCAAAATAACCAAAAAAAAAACACGTTTATATCAAAACAAATTCAAGTTACCGCTCGACGGGCTGATAAAATGGCCTTTGCAGGCCGATCCGACCCAGGGTCTATGTTTGGTGACCCCTGCTTTGCCCGACAATTGACACTTCTCTGTTATTATTTTAAAGGACAATTTGATTGTACGTAGGTCTTAATTTCTATTTTTAAAAAAACAATAATTTTTATTTCGCTGATTTAGCATTAATTTTATTATTCCAAAATTTAATCTCCAGCTTTTAAAATGTGCATCACACACACAAAAAAATCGCAATAAATCACTGTAAAAAACATGAAAACAATTCACAGTGTATGGATTATTTTCCCTTTGCCCTGGAAGGATTATTTTTCCCCTGTGTTACCGTTTTGTGCGCCACCAGGGACCTCTGGTATAAAGCGGCTAATTCAAATGCTCCCTCTCTCTTTCCTTACTGCTACTGAACGAGCACATGGGTTAGACTATGTCTAACCCCCTTCTCGTGGCTTGCCCCCCCCCTTACATTACTGTAAGTCTTTTTATAACACATGGACTATCCTTTAGTTCCATGTCTGTAAATTTCATTTATATTTTATGTACATTTGGGTTATCTCGTTTCATAACCTAAAGTATATTCTTGTATTTACCATTCGATGAATGTGTCCTTATTTCTCACTCTTATATTATTGTATCTTATGTATCTATGTACTTATGGATATTCATTTACCATGTGCTGTACACCTATTAATGTTTGTCTCACAAACTTCGGACTGTGTTCAATTATTAACTTTGAATCTTACAACAGTAATTAAAACTTGGATATCTAAAATTTCAAGATTGCGCTTCCGGATTCGGCCAGAATGTGTTTTACTCTTACTCACGATCAGGCCTGATTCCAAAATGTTTATGATATGTATTACTACGACCAACATATCAGTTTCTATTTATTAATCTATATATGAATTATAGATGAATGGTTTATTTTTTAGCTTTTTAAATTCCGACAAGGGTGCTCTGCTTTATAGGTAGAATCTTATTTCATTATATATCATATACTTCGGTTCTTTGAGAAGTATTAGCCGTTAACATCTTGCAAACACCCTTCTTGATTAAAAAATGAGACCGTCCAAATCTCCAAGATGAAATGAAAAATTGGAAATTCTGATTACTGGTGTCGCTGAATTCTTATTTCTTATGAAAGGTCATCACCTCAGCTAAAAAATCGACCATTCCGATTATCTATAAAGAAAGGAAAGAAAAAAGAAACATGTTACGCAGAAAAAATATATAGAGACAAAGAAGAAAGAAAGAAAGAGTGTAGGGTAAAGATAGATAGGGATGGGCGCTGGAAGCGATAACGCTAATCTGTTTCAATCGAACATAATGAAAAACATATTGAAAAGATGAAATGAAGAAAGAAAGAAAAAAGAGTGAGTGAGGAGTTTAAATGAAAATTATTATAGTATTTACATATTTTACATATCTATTATAATTTTTACATATTTATCATATTTCATTATACTTTTTTACATATTGAATTATTTAGCCAAAACATATCAAACGTTGTAATAATTAAATTATCATACCGTGGTATATCCACAGTGCCCTGCTAGTTGCTCTTTATTTTGCCATCAGTTTGGTTAACAAAATACGGCAAGAATATCATGTCTTAAGTAAAAGTTTCAAACGTTGTAATATTAAATTATCATACCGTGGTATATCCACAGCCTGTTAGTTGTTTTATTTTGCCATATCATGTCTTAAGTAAAAGTATCAAACGTTTTTCATAATTAAATTATTCATTACTGTGGTATATCCACAGGCCCTGCTAGTTGCTCTTTATTTTGCCATCAGTTGTTAACAAAATACGGGCCAAGAATATCATGTCTAAGTAAACGTCTCAAACGTTGTCATAATTAAAATTATCATACTGTGTATATCCACAGGCCCTTGCTAGTTGCATATAAGTAAAGCCTTAAAAAAATAAGGAAATAAATTTGTGGATAAATAATAATGAATAAATAAATAAATAAAACGCAATATTAGTCTATATTACAATATTTGTTCATGTGTGTGACAATTCTCACGCAACATACACGTATCGTATATTTCATTCAGGTGTGTTACCTATTTCGCTTACATCGTTTGTTAAATCAGTTTTGTGCTTGTTAGAGGCTCTACTCTTATATCTTATTTGTATCTTATTGTATCTATGTACTTTATGTATATTATCATTACCATGTGCTGTACACCTATTAAATGTTTTGTCTCACAACGTGTCGGGAAGCTGTTGTTTCAATATTAACTTTGAATCTTACAACAGCAATTAAAACTTGGATATCTAAAATTTCAAGTTGCGCGTCCGGATTCGGCAGGAATTGTGTTTTTACTTTACTCACGGAGTCGCCTGATTCCAAAATGGTATTATATGTTGGACTACGACCAACATATCATTTTTATTTATTAATCTATATATGAATATAGATGAATGGTTTATTTTAGCTTTTAAATTCGAGAGCAAGGGTTTCTCTGCTTGTATAGGTAGAATCTTATTTTTATCTATATATCATACTTGTGTTCTTTGAGAGTACGTCCGTTAACATCTTGCAACACCTCTGATTAAAAATGAGACCGTCCAATCGTCCAAGATGAAATGCAAAAATGGAAATTCTGATTAGCTGGTGTCGCTGAATTTCTTATTTCTTATGAGTGTCATTCACCTCAGCTAAATAATGGACCATGTCCGTATTTATTATAAAAGAAAGAAAGGGAAAAAAGAACATGTTACGCAGAAAAAATATATTAAGAGACAAAGAAGAAAGAAAGAAAGAGTGTAGGTAAAGATAGATAGGGATGAGCGCCTGGAAGCGATAACGCTAATCTGTTTCAATCGAACATAATGAAAAACATATTGAAAAGATGAAATGAAGGAAAGAAGAAAAAAAAGAGTGAGTGAGATTAAATGAAAATTATATATATTTACATATTTTACATATTCTATTATAATTATCATATTTCATTATACTTTTTTACATATTGAATTATTTATGCCAAAACATATCAAACCTTGTAATAATTAAATTATCATACCGTGTATATCCACAGGTCCTGCTAGTTGCTCTTTATTTTGCCATCAGTTTGGTTAACAAAATACGGGCAAGAATATCATGTCTTAAGTAAAGTTTCAAACGTTTTGTCATAATTAAATTATCATACTGTGGTAATCCACAGGTCCTGCTAGTTGCTCTTTATTTTTTGCCAATCATGTCTTAAGTAAAAGTATCAAACGTTGTCATAATTAAATTATCATACTGTGGTATATCCACAGGTCCTGCTAGTTGCTCTTTATTTTGCCATATCATGTCTTAAGTAAAAGTATCAAACGTTGTCATAATTAAATTATCATACGTGGTATATCCACAGGTCCTGTTAGTTTGCCTTTATTTTGCCATCAGTTTGGTTAACAAAATACGAGCAAGGAATATCATGTCTTAAGTAAAAGTATCAAACGTTGTAATAATTAAATTATCATACTGTGGTATATCCACAGGCCTGCTAGTTTGCTCTTTATTTTGCCATATCATGTCTTAAGTAAAAGTATCAAACGTTGTCATAATTAAATTATCATACTGTGGTATATCACAGGTCCTGCTAGTTGCTCTTTATTTTGCCATATCATGTCTTAAGTAAAAGTATCAAACGTTGTTTCATAATTAAATTATCATACTGTGGTATATCCACAGGTCCTGCTTAGTTGCTCTTTATTTTGCCATATCATGTCTTAATGTAAAAGTATCAAACGTTTAATAATTAGATTATCATACTGTGGTATATCCACAGGTCCTGCTAGTTGCTCTTTATTTTGCCATCAGTTTGGTTAACAAAATACGGGCAAGAATTATCATGTCTTAAGAAAAAGTTTCAAAGTTGTAATAATTAAATTATTCATACCGTGGTATATTCACAGGTCCTGCTAGTTGCTCTTTATTTTGCCATCAGTTTGGTAACAAAATACGGGCAAGAATATCATGTCTTAAGTAAAGTATAAACGTTGTCATAATTAAATTATCATACTGTGGTTATATCCACAGGCCCTGCTAGTTACATATAATTAAAGCCTTACAAAAATAAGGAAATAAATTTGTGGATAAATAAATAATAAATAAATAAAAAACAGCAATATTAGTCTATTATACAATATTTGTTCATGAGTGACAATTCTCACGCAGATACACGTATCGTATATTTTCATTCAGGTGTGTTACCATTTCGCTTCATCGTTTGTTAAAATCAGTTTTGTGCTTGTTAGAGCGCTTCCGTATCGTCTAAGCAAATCGGCCTATCTTGAAGGCCGGATGCTTTCGGCCGAATACAGGATTGTTGTTAAAAAGTATCATTTGAATAGAGTTGTTCCAATCTACGAATTTCTTGTCCTTGTAGGAAATGTCAAATATTTGGAATGTTTTTTAAATTCTGTATTTAATTCCTATGTCATCATTGAAACATCTTGTAAATTTACCATGTGAACGTGATGTGATTGAATTCAGTTACGAACTCGCCAAAATTATTTTTTTCATTTTGACAGCAGCAAATGGGGAAGGAGGAGGAGGAGGGAAACGAGACATGTTTGATAAACTCTATCACTTCTTGTAGTAACTCTAATGGTGGTATGTATGTCTCTCTCGCAACGAATATCACAACCAATTTTTTTTTCTTTTTACGGCATACCAACCTCATGTGAGTATTAATGCCGATAAAGTTTTGAAAAAAATCAATTCTTAATGAGGATAATACATTTTTTTATAAATACATTTTTCTATTAACCATAGGTGGGACCCTAACAGGTGTTACGTTGTAATATTCAAGCCACTAAACGATATATGTAGCGTAGTCCTTTTTCTTTCTTGGTACTAAAACTCCAAAAAGTCACCGTGCTGAAATGGTGCCGATAAAAATCATAACACGAGAAGACATGTCGTCACAACTGCCAGCCTTTATTATCGTGCTCGTATAGTGGGCTTCCTACCAGAGAGGAGGAAGCAGAGAGAAAGAAGAGAGCAGAAACTACTAGAATTACTGGCCTCTCATGAGGACCCAAGGTCAGGTCCGTACCCTACGACCGCCGCCCGCAAAAAGAGGACGAACCCCTTCTTTTTTGTTCCACGTCATCACGTGACTTCCGGTCAACACCCGACTTCCGCTTGCGGTCAACACCCGACTTCCGCTTGCCACTCAATTCTTCGTTCGGGGGTCACGCTACGGTCAAACCATCGTTCATCCTGATTTAAACCTTTATTATTTCTTCCTCCTCCTTCCATTAGTAGTTCTAGCTCACAAAAGTCAGGAATAGTACCCATCTTGGCAACAATGGTATACCACTCCGGGTCAGAGTGGACCAGGGAGCAATGGTGATGAAGGGGTGTCCACATTGATTTTAATGTTGGAGAATAAAGACAATAATATTAGAGATCAATAACACCAAGTATTTTTGGTTTGGTTTGGTTTGTTTTACGGCATATCAACCTCAGTGGTCATTTAATGCGATAAAGTTTTGAAAAAATCATTCTTAATGGATAATACATTTTTTATAAATACATTTTCTATTTAACCCATAGATGGGACCCTTAACAGGTACTACCACTCCGGGTCAGAGTGGACAGGGAGCAATGGTGATGAAGGGGTGCTCCATATTCCCCAAACTCCAAAACTGGAACCGTCACACCAAATAGAGTTTAACGTCATTCCCAGGACATGTAGACCCGCAGCACCGCCTTCTACACCCATATGATAAAAAGGGGTGGGCTTGCCATAAGGGCTGAATGTTTTTGTTTTCTATTACATCAACGAGCCTACCATACAAGGGTGTAGTAGGAGCGTGCTGGACTGCGAATATCGTATTAAGGAAGTTCGAACGCCAGTCTGGCTATTATGTATACTTTTGGGACTAATACCCTTGGAAAGGTGTGAACCCGCCACCCCCCAATTATGGGTTACATAGTACCAATACTGTTCTTCTACAAGGCTTGCTTTGGCATTAAATAACCCATGAAGGCTGGTATGCTGTTAAACAAAAAAAGTATGTACATCTTTCATCACTCCAACTATGGGTAAAAAGTACCAATAGTGTTCTTCTAGAAGGATGGCTTGGTGTAAATAACCCATGAGGTTGATATGCTTTTTAAACAAGAAGGTATGAACCTCTTCACCGCTCCAACTACTGTCTTCTAGAAGGATGGCTTTGGGTTAAATACCCATGAAGGTTGATATGCTGTTAAACAAAGAGGTATGAACCTCTTTACCGCTCCAACTACTGTTCTTCTACAAGGATGGCTTTGGTGTTTAAAATAACCCATGAAAGGTGAATATGCTCTTAAACAAAGAAGGCAATGAAACCTCTTCACCGCTCCAACTACTGTCTTCTACAAGGATGGCTTTGGTGTTAAATAACCATGAAGATTGATATGCTGTTAAAAAAGAAGTATGAACCTCTCATCGCCCCAGCTCTGAGGTAGAAAGGTTTACAATGCCATGCGAGCCTATAAGCAATAGTGTTCTTCGCATGATAAGAGAGAGGAGTGGATCAACATAGAGACAGAGAGACAGAGAGACGAGACAGAGACAGAGAGATGACAGATTCGATTTTTGTTGTAATGATATATTGTACATTCATGAAATATAATTTAATGTATAATTTAATTACTTTAATGGATAAAAATTTAAATGTAGATTTTAATTCTAAACATATATCAAACCTTCCCAACTTATTCCATATGCAATGTATCCTTTATTACATTAGCGCTATAAGTTCATTAAATTAACTAGCAAATATTACCCTCGGTGCAAGATTTAAGTTTATATAATAAAATATCATATTAATTAGAAAGGCTAATGAAACTGACTAAGAATGCCGATAAAAGATCTGCAACAGAGGGGGTATTAATCGAAAAATAGAACAACTTTGAAACTAACTCTTCATCATTTTTCCATTACTCCCCTCTTTCATTGGTAAATTTTCCTAATTTAACTATTTAGTTAAAATAGAAGTAAAGGATAATATTGCAGTTATTTCTTCTTGTAAATAAATTGCTTTTAAGATTTATCCACGAGATTTTTGTTTATATTTCTTAAGATAAAACCAAACAATTAGAAATCAATAATACCAAGCACATATTTATTAAATACAATTTTAAATCAATTATGCAAATTAGCCTTCTCATTCAAACTGTAAACCGCTATTTTGTTGTATATATAAATTACATTGCATGTTATTAGTACGTAGATATGGTCCACAGTTTAATATAATGTAAAACAATTCTTTTAATACTGAAGGTTTAAAAGAATGAAATCATGGAGAATTTGACGAAATAATTAAGGGAATTGGACTTGAGTAAGTAATATATTTACTGGTTACAGACAGAAAAACACACAATCTCCATTATAATAATATTAGCGTATAAATTCATTAAATATAAAAGTATCCATATATTTGTTTTTAATAATGTTGTTATTAATTATTAACTCAAATTTTACGGGAAAACATCTCAGTGTTGTTGTTAATGATTATTATGGTTCACCTTAGATAATAGTATACTCATTAGAAAAGGTCAATTGTGCTATTATAACTGAAGTAAATAATAAGAAGCTGCAGATATTATTAGAAAGAATAAAGAAAAGCAAATTGATTATAATTCAAAGCATATATTCATTTAATCATGCAAAAGAATAACAGGATATAGAAATACTTCTTAAAAATAGGCTATAAAGGTTTTAAAAGCTCAAATATGAAAATATGGTATTTCCCAGTTTTTCATCTCTGTCTTCTCCTTTCAACTTTGTTCGGTGGTTCACTGGGGCTGAGTAACAGCAAGTTCTCCTCAGGTTTCCAGGACTCTTCTGAGTATTTCTAGCCGATCTTAACAGTGCTTTAGTTTGGATGGTCTCGATTTTTCCTCTGATTTCCAGTTCACCCAAACTTTCCAGAGCTTTGGGACCGGTTCCAAGGGCACAATACAATTGTTGCGATCTTCACCTTTATATTCCACAGTTTCCTCGGTTCTCTGGCAATGTCTAAGTATTTGTCTATCTTTTCGCTTTCTTTCATTTTTACTCGATGGTTGGCTGGAACTGCAAAATCCACGAGATTACAGCTTCTCTTCTTCTTGTCAATCAATACTAGTGTGGGATATTTTCGTATTTTCCTGGAGAGTTGTCTGCCCGATAGTGTCGTGGTTCTTGCTCTATGGGCCTGTTATATTTAAGCGGCTCATTTGAACTTCTCACCCTCTTGCCTGCTGCCCGACCTACAAGACACTATGGGTTAGACTTAGGTCTACCCCCTTCTCGTTGGGGCTCGGCACCTAACACTGGCCACTCACTGCTAGTAAGTCTTCTTATACGATATATGACTATCCTTTAGTCATGTATCCGTAACTACGTTTTTATGTACATTTAGGTATCTCTTGATACCTAAATATCTTGTATTTTACCATTCATGAATGTGTCATTATCTCTACTTTTTGTATGTATGTTTATGTACCTTTATCTAATTTATGTATCTCATCACATCCATGTGCTGTATACTATTAAATGTTTTGTCCCTCAACCTGTGTCGGAGTTTGTTCGCGTTCCAACGAGTTATGACTTTGTCATAACCTTTTAATCCTACACTAGGTTTTGGTCCCTGGCCATGATTAATGTGATCCGTCTCTACCTCGAAAGTCCCAAAGAATTTTATGCATCTCATTCTCCAGTACAGGTTCAGCTGTCCTGGGAGAATGAGACACATACATTTTTGGGGGATTTCGAGTACAGACGGATCACTTAATCATGGCTTGTGCATATACCATTTTAGTTGTACAATGAAAATTGGATTTCTTTCACAATTTCCAGTTGATCACCTTTCCCACCGATCGCGCCTAGTCTTGTACTCTCTTTGCTAGTTTGCTGCATTCGCTTATTATATGATTAACTGTTCGTCTCTATCTCCACACATTTGCACTTGATATTCTGCTGCGTCTTATCTACTTTTGGTCTTTATATAGTTTGTTCTTAGGGCATTGTTTGTGGCTTTGATATTAAACGATTCAGTTTCTCTATTGAGGTTTCTCAGAATAATACTGAAAAATGTGATTACACTGACACACTGCATTCACATTCCTTATTTAGATCGGTATCTTTTAAGTCAAATTGTGATTAGTTCCCTTGTCACAAAAGAAAAAAAACACGTGGTGGTACTATTCAACCCATAAGAAGATCAGTATTGTATTTTCTGTCTAATTGTATGGGGCGTATGGGTTTGAACAACACCCTGTAGCGAGATTCTAAGGGCCACAGCAGTGTAAAAAAAACATAATAATAATAATAGTTCTATGTTGGGATTGAATATGCCTGTCGTAAATTAATGCACTTGTTTAAATCTAATGTTAATTGGGGATTGTTGGGTTTTTTTGGGGGGGGAGATTGGGGGGGATTGGGGGGCTGTTTTTTTTATCTAAGGAGAGATGTTCATTCATTGTTAATGAAAACTAGTACAAAATTAAAAAACACCTCCGGGCGATGTGTAAAAAAAATTTTTTTTTAAGATATTGCTTGATGAGGTGGAAGTTAAAATTAAATGTCGGAGTGTTTGAACCATAAATCATCAAATCACAAATTTATTAAAGGAGTAAAAAATAAATAAAACAATTTGAAATCGAAACTAAGTTCTATTAACTTTGAACATCTATTAAAATAAAAACAAACTATATATGATACTGGGAATGTATCTATTAAAACTTGTTTTTAAAACAATGAGGATTGTCTAATGTTGCATGCTCAAATTTTAGGGTGATTTATTCTATGTTATGACGATTTCGGGTAATGTGACGTAAGCAGTGATGTAATTTTTGTTACAGACACAAAACCGGAAGTGAATCTCCATTATTAATAGATTATTCGTGATAACAATAAACTTTCTAAAACTACGGAGGAAATATTGCATCATAACTGCTTTTTTTAGCCTCCGTTATTGTTCGACTTGATACCAACAATAAGTCACTCTGCCAACTTACTTATTTTACTTATATAGAAGCAGTTCACAAGCAAGAAAAGAACTAACCTTGTGTAGACGTGTGAAGCTTACTAAATAACCAGTATTATTGGTTGGTTTGTTTGATGCTGTAAGATTCATGGTTAATATACGAACATACAACTCCGACACGTGGGCTGGACATAACATCTTATTATAATAGAGATTCGCTTCCGGTTTTTGTCTGTAACAAAAATTACGTCACTGCTTACATCACATTATCCAAAAATCGTCATAACATAGAATAAGATTTATTCTACGATTTTTGGCATGTTCAAATGTTGAGTGTATTTATTCAATAAATACACTCAAAATTTTGAACATGCAATATTAGAGAGTCTTCATTGTTTTTTAAAACAAGTTTTAATAAATACATGACTGGTATTATATATCTATATATAGTTTGTTTTATTTTAATACAAATTTAAAGTTTACATTTCAAATTGTTTTATTTTTTAATCCTTTAATGAATTTGATGATTTTACTTACTTAGGGTACAAACGCGCCGACATTGAATTTTTTTACTCCCACCCCTCAGGCAATATGTTTCAAAAATCTATTTTTACATCGCCCGAGGTCGTTTTATATGTACTAGTTTTATATAAAAACAGCACATTTATAGGACATTATACAATAACAATGAAATACATGTACAATGAACATACAACAGTAGAGATTAAAAGACTGGAGAGTCTATACATTAAAAATTACTTACTAGTGATGAGGGGCCGAAGCCCCCAGGAAGGTTACATAGCGTTGGGGGCAGAAGCCCCCACCGAGAAGGGTGTGACAATGTGTTAACCCATGTGGGACTACGAGAAAAGGTAGCAAAGAGACGGGGAGTTTCAAAAACCGCGCTTGAATACAGAGGTCCCCTAGTGGTCGGATCGGAAACCCAGCGCGGAAGATAACTCTTCCAGTCAAAGGGAAGATAATCCAACAATGCCATATTAACCTTCGTGTGTACCAAATAATTGAGGGATAACAGGGTTCATACTGTTACATAATTATTAGATTCTTAATATTTATGTACAGTAGTGTAGAAATCAAAATGGCGGTTATAAGTTCAGCCGGCGGCCTTGAAGGATGAGTGACAAGGCTTGACTCATCTTGATCTCCTTCCGGTGGATACCGTGAGAATCGGTGAGGAGGCCCTCTTCCGGTTTAGATTAGAAAGAGATTTTTAGTCAGTCGATCAGAAACAAGACGGTGGTAAGTCGTGTATTGCACGCTCCGACTCGATCTGCGCAGGTAGTCTGGTGGGGATTTCGAAATAAAATGTGATCTAAGTAAATCGAAGTCTTGTGTTATTATCTAAAAACTAACAATGACACAGGGGTTCTGATAAAGAGAAATCCCCAAGGGAAGACCAGACACGAAGTCCCCAAGAGAAGTCCAGACGTTAGAAGAGACCTAGAAAAACTTAAGATATCAAGAACGCTAGAGACGTCAGAAGAAGAATAGAAGAATAGAAGTAAGTTAAAGAAAGGTATACAAGGGTATTATTCCGAAAGTAAACGTGTGACTGGAGTTCGAACTCGCTTACTAGATGTAGCAGTTCAGCACGCTACCCACTACGCACGTTGTATGGAGCCCCGTATCGTGTAATAGTTAATAGATAAGCTAGCAGACAATTGTTAGTGAGTTTGGTTTGTTTTGTTTGTTTTACGGCATATCAACCTCAATGGGTCATTTAATGCCGATAAAGTTTTGAAATAAATCAATTCTTAATGGATAATACAATTTTTTTATAAATACATTTTTCTATTTAACCCATAGATGGACCCTAACAGGTACTACCACTCCGGGTCAGAGTGACCAGGGAGCAATGGTGATGAAGGGGTGCTCCACATTCCCCAAACCTCCAAAACTGGAACCTCACCATCAGATAGAGTTTAACGTCATTCCCAGGACATGTAACCCGCAGCCACCGCCTTCTAGCAACCATATGATAAAAAGGGGGTTGGGCTTGCCATAAGGGCAATAGGGTTGGGAAAATCATATAGGTGCTAGGCTTGACGTGACCAGCTCGACCGCCCCGTCTAGCCCAAGATAGGGCCAAAGTGGAGTATTTGCATGTCATGAACTGCTCATCCACCTGGGCTCTATCCTTAAGCATCACGGGTCGCCACCCATGGCCAACATGTGGCCCCATTGGGGAGTCTTACCCCTCTGCAGAGGTGCAGTTGGTGCATTCTAACGCCCCAGCCGACAGGGCGGTGTTAGTAAGTTTGATTCTCACAGGATGCCCCTTACTTCTGATTGGTGGAGTAGCTGACAAAGTTTTAAAGCATTTCAATCCTGTTTGTGTTATTTTATGTCGAAACTATTTTATTTATTCATCCTTGATAAGTATTCAAATTTTTATTTAAACTCAAATTTTAAACACAATTTAAACGCTTTTTCTATACCAGAGATGGGACCCTAAAACGTACTACCACTTCGGGTCAGAGTGGACCTGGGAGTAATGGTGTGAACGGGTACTTAGACTCCCCAGAACTCAAAAATTGTAACTCACTATTAGATTATTTCTGACCTCGTGCTAAACTAAACCAAGCCCAGTAATTGCTTAAAATCATTCTTACGAGCAGACAAGTTTTAGTGAGTTCGATTCTCACTGGGTGAGCCGTACTTCTGACCTCGTGCTAAACTAAACCAAGCGCAGTAATTGACTACTATCATTCTTACTTACAATTAATTGATAGTGAGTGCGATTTTTCACTGAGTGGTCCTTACTTCTGATTGGTCGATTGGTTAATCGGGTTTTCCGGCATATCAAAACCTGTCGGGTTATTCATGCTGAATACATTTTGTTTATTCATTCTTGGTGAGTCTCGCCAACTCAGCGTATGAGTAACACAGGATTTGTGCGGTAAAGTAAGGAGCCGGTGGTAGGTGTGGCGCTCCACCTCAGACGAAAAACCATGTCTTGGTCTAGCGCTAGTGAAAAGGTGATAGACTTCCTCGCTGATAGGCCGATACCGACATTAGGCCACCCCGACGACTTTACTTTTTATTTAATATTAATTTTTTAAACACAAATTTGTAAAACTTATTTTTTCTATTTAATCCTTAAGTGGGACCATAACAAGTCTACCACTCCGGGTCAGAGTGTACCTTGGAGTTATAGCGGGATGTACTCTACATTCCCAGAGTTCCGAAATTGGATCATTATATTACTTCTGATATTGTGCTAAGATAAACCAAGCGTAGTACTTTGGCCCTATCTTGGGCTAGACGAGCGGTCGGAGAGCCCCCTCCGATCAATCGTGCTGGTCACGTTAAGCCCTAAGCACCTATATGATTTTCCCAACCCATTACTCTTATGGAAAGCCCAACCTTTTTATCATATGGGTGCTAGAAGGCGGTGACTGCGGGTTTTCATGTCCTGGGATTGACGTTAAATTCTATCTGATGGTGAGGTTCCAGTTTGGAGGTTTGGAGAATGTGGAGCACCCCTTCATCACCATTGCTCTCTGGTCCACTCTGACCCGGAGTGGTAGTACCTGTTAGGGTCCTATCTATGGTTTAAATAGAAAAACATGAGTTCATAAACAAATTGTATTATCCATTAAGAATTGATTTATTTCAAAACTTTATCGGCATTAAATGACCACCGAGGTTGATATGCCGTAAAACAAAACAAAACAAAACAAAACAAAACCAAGCGTAGTACAGCGTGACCCAAAAATATAGAACCAATAAATTTTATTTAATCTTATCAACGTCAATAAAATTTCAAGAAACTTGTTGGACTTAAACCTCATCTTTGTACAATCATTCCTCAAAGTTTTAGTTTTTTTTGTTGTTGTTTTGCTTAACAAGTCGAAGTGATTTCTTTGGGCTCCTCACATTGAGTCCCGTACAGCATCAATGTACCTTTTCTGTAGCATTCATCCTCCGACCAGAATAAGTGTCTCTTAAAATTTTAGAATTAAGATTTTGTACAGTTCCAAACTCTCTGAATTTCTGGACCCAGTCAAAAATCACGTGCACGGCGACATGGAACTTTTCCCGAAAATTAGCTTGCACAACAATGTATAATTTTTTGGTGAAATAGGCCTCCACGCAAAATGTTTTTGTTTTTTTCTTGGTTGATCATGACATATTGGGGAAAATTATAGGTTATTTCCTATAACTCCAACATAAAAGGGGAACCACTCTGATTGATAAAATTATTTATTTATTTATTGATCAACTAGGAAAAAAGAAAACGGGGGTTAGGTTAGGTTAGGGTTTAGGGTAGTTTAATGGGAAAATAAGGGTAGATTAATTAACAGATAAAATTCATTCAGAAGTGGTTCCCCTTTTTTAGGTTGGAGTTATAGGAAATAACCAAAAGATCTGTTGGTAATTCTACCTGTCCTAAACAAAATGGCATTAATTTTTTTTTTACTTATGCTCGTATTATGGTTATTCTTATAACTCCAACATAAAAAAAGGGGGAACCACTCTGGAGTGATGGCGTGATAAATTATCTATTTATTTATTTATTGATCTACTTGGGGAAAAAGACGGGGTTAGTGTTAGGGTGAGGGTTTAGGGTTAGGGTTAGGGTTAGAGTTCAGGGTTAGTTTAATGGGAAAATAATGGGTAGACTATTTAACAGATAAAATTCATTCAGAATGGTTCCCCATTTTTATGTTGGAGTTATAGGAAATAACCAAATTATTTTTACAATATTCTAAGCACCAAGTTTACTCCCATCTATGGGTTAAATAGAAAAACATGAGATGATAAACAAAATTGTATTATGCATTAAGAATGAATTTATTTTACAACTTTGTCTGCATTAAATGACCCACTGGGGTTGATATACCTTAAAACAAAACAAACCAAAAACAAACCAAGTTTACTGTATATTCTGAAAGAAAAAAAATTAAGATTAAAATTAATAGTTTTATTTAAAAATTTTGTGTGGGTTCTGTTTTTTGTAATAGACTACTATCTTTCTTACTGACAGACAATTGTTAATGAGTTTGATTCTCACCGGGAATTTATTTATAAATCTGAGTCGAGCTTAGCATAAGCCTCCTCCAAGATTTGTAAATAAAATCAGAAAAAAACAACTGTCCCAAATTTGGGCGTCTTTTTATTTGAATTACGCGTTGACTGTTTTAAAAACTACATATTTATACATTTCTGTGAATACCTTGCACTTTATTTGGGTGTGGACCATGTCACCTTGTGTGTAGATGTGTATAACCACACATGCCTTTGTGTTGGTGTACGTCTATAGACACATATACACATACACACACGCGCACGCACGTACGCTCACAAACACACACACACAGATATATATATATATAAAGCCCCATCCAATAATAGACATTATTCCTACACATCTTGAAATATATATATATATATATATATTATATATATTATATATATATATATTTGTGATATGGCTATTTTCAGCCGACAATATTTGGGAGAATATGTGCTTAATTGGAGTCGAACCTAATTTTGAAACTTAATTCATTAATATTTAATTAGGCGGGATTTAATTTAGGCGGTCTTCGTATCTATAGCTCTGCTGATGAGGCCTAATGGACCGAAATGTACATACAGAGATTGATTTTTCTCGATTTGTTTAGCTTAAATAGGTAAATCCCGCCTAATTAATTATTAATGAATTAACTTTCAAAAATCAGGTTCGACTTCAATTAAGCATATATATATATATATATATATATATATATATATATATATATATATATATAATGGACTCTCCCGTCGATTTTCGACGCATGAGGGTTCATACACACAATGAACACTCACACAGTGATTTGTTTGTAGTGGTGAAGGCTTGTGTTGGACCATCCACACTTTTTGGCATAGTCGATAGAAAAGAATTGGTGCATCAAAGATTGCCACAAACCCAATCAACGACCGATCTCAGGAATTTTGAATTCAGAGTTATCTCTCTCCTAGACTGGTTATCTACCAAGGCTGAAGGGCCCAGTCTGCCCTACTATTTAACCCATAGCTGGAGGGAGAATATATGAATTTATACCTTTCCCAAGGGTATTAGCGCTATGTGAACCGCCAACAGCTTCGTCTAGGAATTGAATCGACGAGTCCATTTTCCACAACTTTAACCACTAGCCCACGCGCCTCCATATATATATATATATATATATATATATATATATATATATATATATATATATATATGGGTAATTTTTTATTTTATTTTTAAATTTAATTAAAATATATATATATATATATATATATATGTATGTATATATATATATATATATATATATATATATATATATATATATATATATATATAATATTATTATATATATATATATGAATATTATTATTATATATATATATATATATATATATATGTGTGTGTGTGTGTGTGTGTGTGCTCGGGACTACCCAGTTATGAAGACCCATCCAATGAGAGATATTATTCATACACACATTTAAAGGTGTCTATTTCATATCCTATATTACTTAGCATAAATTCTAATAGGTGCCGCCAGCTGATAATTGAATAGAAGATCCAATTTCTTATCATTTTTCTTTGTTATTGTCATCTTATTCCCGGAATTATTGAAATAAATGTACATATGTTGTTGTTTTTTAAATCCAGTTATGACGTCATATTTTGATCGTATTTTCAGAAAGGTTTATTGTCCTCTCTAATAATTCATACAACAATGAAGGAATGTATTTTCTTGAAAATAAATAAATAAATAAATGCTTACATTAGATTATTACAAGCGCATTAAATTTGTGACTAACATAGCACTATTATTTGTGACCAACATAGCACTATTATTATTATTATTACTAGTAAATATATGCACCCTCCGGGTGCAAGTATTTAAGTTTTAATATAATAAAATATCATGTTAAATTAGAAAGGCTAATGAAACTGAATAAAAATGTAGATAAAATGATTTGGAACAGAGGGGGTATGATTGAAAAATAGAACAACTTTGAAACTAACTCTTCCATCATTTTCCATTACTCCCGTTTTTCATTGGTAAATTTTCCTAATTTAACTATTTAGTTAAAATAGGAAGTAAAGAATGATATTACAGTTATTTCTTCTTCTTAATGGATTTCTTTTAAGATTTATCCCTGAGATTTTTGCTCATATTCATTAATATAAAACCAAACAATTAGAAATCAATAATACTAAGCACATATTTATTAAAATCACATTTTTAATATCAATATGCAAATTAGCCTTCCCATTCACATTGTAAACTGCTATTTTGTTGTATATATAAATATAATTACATGTTGTTAGTATGTAGATATGGTCAACAGTGGCTTCGGCCTCTGGACCATTGATATAATTAACGGCGTCGATCCCAGGGGGCCATCCCCCCCAGGCAACACCTGCCCCCTCGATTTAAAGGGGCAGGGCTGGGTTTATTGCCCAGTGCCTGAGGCGCCCCTCTTGAGGGGGAATGCCGACGGGATCGACGCAATTTTTCACCTGCCACCCCATGAGTCTCGGCTTGTGGGTGGTCCCACGTTAATAGGGACTTTGTGCCTGACCCGTACAAGTGGGGTACGCGGTAAATATCGATATGGTCAACAGTCTTAATGATGTATAACAATTTTATTAATAATTGAGGTTTAAATAAAAATAAAATCATGGAGAATGTGACGTGAATAACTAAGGGAATTGTGACTTGAATAGTAATATAGTTTCGGTTACAGACAGACAAACACACAATCTCCATTATAATAAGATTATTATTATTATTATTATTTACTCCTTTTGAGTTTTCACATCAGCATTAGCTGATGGTCTTTCAGTGGAGTCTGAGTGACAGCAAGTCTCCTCGGTCTCCAGGACTCTTCTGAGTATTCTGGCAGTGCAGTGTTCTGAATGGTTCCAACCCTCCCTGTGATTATTATTATTATTATTATTATTATTATTATTATTATTATTCAGCCTTACTTCCTCTTTATTACACCGGAGACCTAGGGCGAAGGAAAAAAAGTGATTATATACATATTATATATATGTTCTATCCGTACTTTCAGGTATTAATTTTCCAATCTCATTGTTAGTTCTATTTCTAAGGGGATGAGCAGTTCCGTAAAGTGCATTTTTTTTGGGGGGGGGGGGGGCTGGTATTTTGTTACTGTATTTATCTGTCCCTTTCTTGGTCCTGCCTAGGACTTACATTATTATTCTCTTCTTGATGTTTATTAACACTAAGTCTATTCTCCTGAACTATATTCAATTAGAAAGACTAATGAAATTAAATAAGAACGCATTTAAAACGATTACACTTATTTCAATTAAAAATCTTATTCACTTCGCCGAAGAGCATGAGGCCTGGTTTGTTGTTATTATTCTCTCAACGTCCCCTTACCTATTATGGTAGAGGCGTGTAAGTATCATTTGACAAGGTTAATTTCGCAAGGATTGTTAGCTGTGTATTGTGGCCGAGGCGATATGGTGTTTGACTATGCCTGCTGAGGTCCCGGTTTCGATTTCTGTCGGAGGGAAGTCGTTAGTATATATCGCTGATGAGACTTAATAAAGTCGAAACAGTCTGTACGATATTCTACACACTGAGCGATCCTTTGCCGGGATTACACTTGTCAAGTTCATTTTCTATAAGAAAAAGTATCGAATTTTATGCGATACATGCATTGTAATTGCCTTCAAGTAAAAATACTAATACTAAAATAATATATATTTTATCAAGAATGCTTCTAAAAAAACATCCAAAAATCTTATATTTTAATTGGTTTCTATATAAAATCATTCGTAGAATTGATTTTAATACGTTGGGGAGAATAAATCAATAATATTAGAGATCAATAACACCAAGTAATTATTTGTTAAGTCCGGTTTTGTTAAAACCAGTATGCAAATTAACCACAAAATGTATTATGTAAATATATTAAATTAGAAAGACTAACGAAATTAAGTAAGAACGCATAAGGGATATATAAGACACATTACAGAATTTTAAAAACACTAATAACATGGGCTGTTTTTAGGCAAATCTAACTCAGATTTTCGTAGACAAATCGTTAATAAATAAGATTTATTCTATGTATTAATGATTTTGACTATATATCAAAAACTCATTGATAAACTTCCGCAATTTCTGAGGGTAGTGTAACGTAGGAAGTGACGTAGTTTCCGTTACAGACAGACAGACACGGAATCTCCATTGTAAATAAGATATGGGTGCATGGAAGTAGTGTAACGTAGGAAGTGACGTAGTTTCCGTTACAGACAGACAGACACGGAATCTCCATTGTAAATAAGATATGGGTGCATGGAAGTAGTGTAACGTAGGAAGTGACGTAGTTTCCGTTACACGACAGACACGGAATCTCCATTGTAAATAAGATATGGGTGCTTGGAAGTAGTGTAACGTAAGAAGTGACGTAGTTTCCGTTACAGACAGACAGACACGGAATCTCCATTGTAAATAAGATATGGTGCATGGAAGTAGTGTAACGTAAGAAGTGACGTAGTTTCCGTTACAGTCAGACAGACACGGAATCTCCATTGTAAATAAGGTATGGGTGGATGGAAACTTAGTAATTCTTTTTTTCATTATCAAGTGACTTTTTTATAAGTTTGTGAATAAGAGACGATGAATGACAAATACTCATTGATAAACTTTCCGCAATTTCTGAGGGTAGTGTAACGTAAGAAGTGACGTAGTTTCCGTTACAGACAGACAGACACGGAATCTCCATTGTAAATAAAGATATGGGTGCATGGAAGTAGTGTAACGTAGGAAGTGACGTAGTTTCCGTTACAGACAGACAGACACGGAATCTCCATTGTAAATAAGATATGGGTGCATGGAAGTAGTGTAACGTAGGAAGTGACGTAGTTTCCGTTACAGACAGACACGGAATCTCCATTGTAAATAAGATATGGGTGCTTGGAAGTAGTGTAACGTAAGAAGTGACGTAGTTTCCGTTACAACAGACAGACACGGAATCTCCATTGTAAATAAGATATGGGTGCATGGAAGTAGTGTAACGTAAGAATGACGTAGTTTCCGTTACAGACAGACAGACACGGAATCTCCATTGTAAATAAGATATGGGTGCATGGAAACTTAGTAATTCTTTTTTCATTATCAAGTGACTTTTTTTATAAGTTTGTGATAAGAGACGATGAATGACAAAATGTTAACAGTTGAAGTTCAGTGAAGCGTGAACAAATGATCACGCTTCACTGGACTTCAACTTAGGACATAAAAAATAAAAGAAATTAATCTGAATTTTAGACAGTCATTCCGTGCAAGAAGTAGAGCGAGTTTAAAAGTGCAACACATATTCCTTTTATTCAATAAAAAGAAATCTAAACAAAAAGCTTTAACTAAACGGGCGGTCGGAGAGGCCCCCTCCGATCAATCGGCTGATAACATCAAGCCCTAGCACCTATATATATTTACCAACCCCTCCACACGAGCAGGATGCGACACAAGGTCAATTTCTTAGGTGGAGTTTAATAGGTTTGCATTCAGAGTTTTCCTTCTCTATTGGAAATTCCATAGTTAATTATCTCCCTCTGTCACTAGGGGGAGAATCGCCAACATCGTATGTTGGCGCCAATACCAAAAACTTCACTTATCGCATAGCAGTACAGGAGGAGAGACGTAAAAACTAAAAGCTCTCACCACCAAGCCCAAAACAGGGCCCACTTATTACAGAACTCTACGACCAGCTCACTTCTAAGGCATTGTATCAGCATACGTTAAAAGGCGGGTACAATATCACACTTACTGAAGGACGAGAAACTACCGAGACGAAGCGTCTTATCAACATTTCCTACCGACGGACAGAATACCCCTGTTATCACCATTACTCCAAGAACTCTGCTCAACTCACAGATAAGTCTTGTAGCAAATACCAATAAAATTTGCAAAAACATTTATGTAATTTTTGTCAATACAAGTGTCTGCATTTACATTCGTGTTTGTTCCTTCTTTGTCCGACAATTTGCCTACAATTACGGAGAAATAAGAGCTCCTTCGAAACCCGTAAATACTCTTATCTCCTAGACCGGTTGCCTAACCAAGGTTAAAGAGCCCAGTCTGCCCTACTATTTACCTATAGCTGGAGGGAGAGTAGGATTCATACCTTTCCCAAGGGTATTAGCGCTAACTGAAATGCAATAACCACGTCCAGGATTTGAACTCGGGGCGACGAGTCCATTTCCCATGACTTTAACCATTACACAACGCGCTTCCACCTATATGATTACCCCAACCCTATTGCCCTTATGGCAAGCCTCAACCCTTTTTATCATATGGGTGCTAGAATGCGGTGGCTGAGGGTCTACATGTCCTGGGAATGACGTTAAACTCTATCTGATGGTGAGGTTTCAGTTCTAGAGGTCTGGTGAATGTAGAGCACCTCTTCACCACCATTGCTCCCAGATCCAATCTGACCCGAAGTGGTAGTACCTGTTAGGGTCCCATCTGTGGTTTGAATAGAAACACATGATGTTTATAAATAAAATTCAATTATCCATTAAGAATGAATTTATTTCAAAACTTTGTCGGCATTAAATGACCCACTGAGGTTGATATGCCGTAAAACAAAACAAACCGAACAAGTAGAAAGAAAAAAAAAAGAAAAAAAAGCTTTGAATTAAACATTCTTTATTGTAATAAAATAATTATTTGCGATTATTATATTTTTAAAAATTAAAAAGAAACAGCTATTTTATTTAAAAAAAAAAAAAAAGGTTCCAGTAGAGTGTCCGCTTGGGAACCACAAGTATTCCTGGTTCGGTACTGGCCCTCGTCAACTCAGCGTATGAGTAGCACAGGGATCAGTGCAGTAAAGTGGAGAGCTGATGGTAGGTGTGGCGGCTTCATCCCAGGTGCTAACAAACAATCTCCCTGGTCTAACACTAGTGAAAAGGGGATAGACTTCCTCAATGATACTGACTTTAGGCCACTCCGATGATGAAGCGCTGTTATCTCTTTTTTAAGTTTAAAAATAAAACACCATCTTAACGGTTAGTGTTTGAGTAGAATTAGTTTCTTAGCAGTTATTACATATTTTAGGTAAAAAAACAGCTTCTTAACAGTTATTTTTTGTGTAAAAATAACATCGTAAGAGTTTTTGTCACTTATTTAATAAAAAAGCACCTTCTTAACCGTTAGTTTTTTTTAGTAAAAACAGCTTGTTAATGTTTTTAGTAAAAAAACAACAGTCATTATAAAAACAGCTTATTAACCGTTTTTCTTTGACTATGAAATAGCTTCATAATGTTTACTATCACGTTTTTTGTATTAAAAAAAAACTCTCTAACCGTTAGTTTTTTAGTAAAAATAGTTTATTCGTGGTTATTACAATTTTTAGGTAAATAACAGCTTCTTAACCGTTAATTTTTGTGTAAAAATACATTCGTAAGAGTTATTGTCACTTATTTAATAAAAAAAGAAAAAAGAAGCACCTTCTTAGCCGTTAGGTTTTTTGGGGTTTTTTTTTTTTTAGTAAAAACAGCTTCTTAGCCATTGTTTATGTTTTTAGTAAAAAAAAAACAACTTCTTAGCAGTCATTATATTTTTTTTGAGTACAAAACAGCCTATTAACCGTTATTCTTTGACTATGAATAGCTTCATAATGTTTATTATTACGTGTTTTTTTTTTGGGGGGGGGGGGTAGAAAAAAAACAGAAAACAAAAAAAGCATCTGTCTAGCCGTTAGTTTTGAGTAAAAATAGTTTCTTGGTGGTTTTTGAGATTAAAAAAAAAACAGCTTCTTAACCGCGATTTTTTAATTATTTTTTTAGTATATAAATTGCTTCGTAAGGTTTATGATCACTTTTTTAGTAAAAAAAAGAATAGATAAATTTAAAAAAAAACATACCTTCTTAGCTACTATTGTAATTTTTTGAGTAAAAAAAAAAAAAAAAAAAAAAGAAAAGAAAACACCTTAACCGTTACTGTATTTATATAAATATCTCTTTATCCTGAATGATTATACAGAGAAAAAAAGTACAACATTCCCATTGACTATCTTATAGATATTACGAGAGAGAGGAGATGGGTGCTGCTAAGTAATTTTCAATATTCTGAAAAATTACACTACGGGGAAAGACCTTCGACTAATAATTTATGATTGAAGAAATGAGCACTGGGAGGTAACCTTCAATAGCCTGAAAGATTACATAAAGTAGGCATGTTACCCTTGCCTAACGAATAGTTTATGAGAGAGGAGATGGGCGCTCTCGTTCAATACCGTGAATGATTGCATAACGGGAAATGTTCGGTATGATATTCCAGACTAAAAGGGAGGAGCTTCATTAACTCAGCCAACGCTTTTAGAGTCTTAGATTTCTTAATTAGCTAACAAACTCCCCCTCACCTGAAAACTGCACCTGTTTATAAAACAAGTTATTTTTTGTTTTGTTTTGTTTTGTTTTGTTTTTTTTCATCAAGAATAGGTAAACCGGGGAAGGTAGATCTGATGTAAAAAAGAGAAAAAAGAAAGAAAATGAAAATTGCACCGGGCGTTGTATTGAAATATATTAAACGTGGAAAACGAACAAAGAGTATAGAAAGAAAGAAAGAAAGAAAGAAAGAAAGAGAAAGTAGAAAGAAAGTAGAAAGAAAGAAAGAAAAAAGAAAGAAAGAAAAAAGTAGAAAGAAAGAAAAAAGAAAGAAAAAAGTAGAAAGAAAGAAAGAAAGAAAAAAGAAAGAAAAGATAAAAAGAAAGAAAAAAGGTAAGAAAAAGTAAGAAAGAAGTAAAAAAGAAAAAGGATGGATGAATAAAGAAAGAAAGAAAGAAAGAAAGAAAGGAAGGAAGGAAGGAAGAAAGGAAGGAAAAGAAAGAAAGAAAGAAAGGCGTAAAGAAGAAAAAGAATGAATGAATGAATAAAGAAAGAAAGAAAGAAAGGAAGGAAGGAAGGAAAAGAAAGAAAGAAAGAAAGAAAGAAAGAAAGGAGTAAAGAAGAAAAAAGAATGAATGAATGAAGAAAGAAAGGAAGGAAAAGAAAGAAAGAAAGAAAGAAAGAAAGAAAGAAAGAAAGAAAAGAAAGAAAAAAAGAATTAATGAATGAAGAAAGAAAGAAAGAAAGAAAAAAAAAGAAAGAAAGAAAGAAAGAAAGAAAGGAGTAAAGAATAAAAAAGAATGAATGAATAAAAGAAAGAACGAAAGAAAGAAAGAGAAATAAAAGAAAGAAAGAAAGAAAGAAAGGAGTAAAGAATAAAAAAGAATTAATGAATAAAAGAAAGAACGAAAGAAAGAAAGAAAAAAGATAAAAAGAAAGAAAGAAAGAAAGCAAAAAGTAAAAAGAAAGAAAAAAAGAAAGAAAGAAGAAAAGAAAGAAAAAAGAAAAAAGAAAGTAATAGAGAAAGAAAGGAGTGTAAAAGAAAACACTGGTTCAAAGGAGGGGCCTGATATTTCCCTTCCCACTACCCCCAGAAAAAGGCGGAGTTTTAAAAAGGTATGGGGAAACCGGCGGGAACCCCACAAAATTACCGGAAAGAGAATAAACCGAGTAAGAAAAAGTAAGTTGACCGAAAAGAAACAATATGTGGGTGGGTCAAAAACTGACGTCATTACTTAGTGATCTTACGCGTCTGGGGTTTTTTGAGGGGGGCCCTTCTTTTTTTCTTTTTTTTTTCTTTTCTTTTTTTTATTGTTCTTATAAGGAACTACTCCGACTACTGCTCTTAAAATATTCATCGTCATCCAAGGGATAGGAAATGTTTTTAAAAAAAAAGAACTCAGTCTGTCGAGAAATTTTGCAAAGAATCGGCTGAGGATTCTGTACCTCTCGTCGTTAAAGAATTCAACACGGATCAAACATCATGACAGGTAAGTCTCTTTCTTTTTTTTGTATTATCTGGGTTATTCGGACTATTGTCCCCATCTTCATTGTTATTTGTACAACGTTTCGGCCGATATACCCTCCGGCCTTCTTCAGGTATTTCTTGTCGGACTCGGGAACTTTCTCGGACTTGGGAACCTTCTTTTCGAACTCGGGAACTTTCTTGTCGTATTCGGGGGAGCAATCACGGAACTTTGAATCTAACCCTTTATTTATTCCACGGGGGTATCCTGTTCTCATTCAGCTAACCATAGCTGGGGTAGGAGTTGTGTTAATTAATTATTTTTCTAACTGCTTACACTCAGGATTGAACTCGGGTTCCAGAGATAACTGTCACTTACAACTGTCTTAACCTAACTGCCTTATACACTCGGCCATGTGTCTTTCTTTTTTCTTTTTCTTTTGTCCACTTAATTTTGGTATTTCCAGTGTCACCCTTACACACAACATTTAAAATATCTAATTTATTTAAACTAGCAAATATATGCACCCTCCGGGTGCAAGTATTTAAATTTTAATGTAATGAAATATCGTATTAAATTAGAAACACTAATGAAACTAAATAAGAATGCAGATAAAAAGATTTGAAACAGAGGGAGTATAATAAAAAAATAGAACTACTGAAATTTACTCTTCCATCACTCTCGTCTTTCATTGTTATTTTTTCTAATTTAAGTATTTAGTTAAAAGAGGAAGTGAAGAATAAAATGACAGTTATCTTTTCTTGTTAATGGATTTCATTTAAGATTCATTGAAGAGATTTTTGCTTATATTCATTAAAATAAAGCCAAACAGTTAGAAATCAATAATACTAAGCACACATTTATTAAAATTACATTTTTAATATCAATATGCAAATTAGCCTTCCCGTTCACACTGTAAACCGCTATTTTGTTGTATATATAAATATAATTGCATGTTGTTAGTATGTATATATGGTTAACAGTATAAATAATGTAAAACAATTTTATTAATAATTGAGGTTAAAATAAGGATAAATTCATGGTGAATTGTGACTTGAGTAGTGATTTAGTTTCGGTTACAGACAGAAAAGCACACAATCTCCATTATAATAAGACTAGCAAATATATGCACCCTCCGGGTGCAAATATTTAAGTTTTAATGTAATAAAATATTATGTTAACTTAGAAAGGCTAATGAAACTAAATAAGATGCCGATAAAAAGATTTGAAACAGAGGGAGAACAACTAAAACTTGCTTTTTCTTCACTCCCGTCTTTCATTGCTAAATTTTCCTAATTTAACTTTTTAGTTAAATTAGGAAGTAAAGAATAGAATTACTGTTAATATTGTTAATGGATTTCTTTTAAGATTTATCCCCGAGATTTTTGCTCATATTCATTAAGATAAAACCAAACAATTAGAAATCAATAATACTGAGCACATATTTATTAAAATCAAATTTTTGATATCAATATGCAAATTAGCCTTCCCATTCACACTGCAAACCGCCATTTTTTGTATATATAAATACAATTGCATGTTTTTAGTATGTAGATATGCCGAACAATATTAATAATGTAAAACAATTTTATTAATTATTGAGCTTTAAATATGAATAAAATCATGGAGAATGTTGATGTAAATAACTATGTGAATTGTGACTCGATTAGTAATATAGTTTTGGTTACAGACAGAAAAACAC
>CM042180.1:23419064-23474064 GCA_023376005.1 Doryteuthis pealeii | reverse complement strand
TCCTTCATACAAAATGGCTACAACACTGGAATAACAATATCCACAATACACTTTTCCTAATCCCACCCAGTCTGGGAGACTGGAAACCAGCCTTTAAAAAATTCTAAAAAGGGACAAGTCATTGTGTCCCGATTACGCATTGGTCCCACAAGACTTACGCATTCCTTTATACTCAAAACAGGAACAACAATCGCAGTGTGAAACATGTCAAATTCCTTGCACTGTTAAACACTTACTCATACAATGTGGGATTTTTGCTCCCATCAGAAACCATTTTTTTTTTGTTCAATACAAATACTTCCGCCCTGTCGGCTGTAGCGTTAGAATGCACCGACTCCCCCAATGGGGTCATCTGTTGGCCGTGGGTGGCGACCCATGATGCTTAAGGATAGAGCCCTGGTGGATGAGCAGTTCATGACATGCAATACTCCACTTTGGCCCTATCTTGGGCTAGACGGACGGTCGGAGAGGCCCCCTCCGATCAATCGGCTGGTCACGTCAAGCCCTAGCACCTATATGATTTTCCCAACCCTATTGCCCTTATGGCAAGCCCCAACCCCTTTTTATCATATGGGTGCTAGAAGGCGGTGGCTGCGGGTCTACATGTCCTGGGAATGACGTTAAACTCTATCTGATGGTGAGGTTCCAGTTCTGGAGGTTTGGGAATGTGGAGCACCCCTTCATCACCATTGCTCCTGGTCCACTCTGACCCGGAGTGGTAGTACCTGTTAGGGTCCCATCTATGGGTTAAATAGAAAAATGTATTTATAAAAAAATTGTATTATCCATTAAGAATTGATTTATTTCAAAACTTTATCGGCATTAAATGGCCCACTGGGGTTGATATGCCGTAAAACAAAACAAACCAAACCAATCAATACAAATAATAAGAAAGATCTATTTGAAAAAGTCAACATAGATGACATTATGTCCTTTTTAGGGAAATGAAATTATACTATAGAATATAAATATAAACCTGATCAATACCATACAAAACTAATCCTTCAACATGATCCCCAATGAGGATAACACATAGTTAAAACCGTTAAATACAATAGTGTGAACATAGATACACAACATATATTATTTACTAATCTCTTGGCATGAAATAACCCCAGAGGGATTATATGCCGTTAAAATCCACCGACCAACCAACACTGAAAATAAACAACTTGAAAATAAAAATGTTAAAGAATTTACTACGACGATAACCATTACACTACGAGCACCTCCGTGTGTGTATATTTGCATAACGACCGAGCGCACATTCTTCTTTGAAAGGAAAATTAATGGAGACCTGCAAAAACCAGTTCAATAAAATCCACACGCTATTTTTGTCCGATACAGGGTTAAAAAGTGTTTTTTCTTTTGTTTTTTTCATTTTCCATAATAAAAATAATTTTTATTAATCTATACTAGCAAATATATGCACCCTCCGCCGGGTGCAAGTATTTAAGTTTTTGATATAATAAAATATTATGTTAACTTAGAAAGGCTAATGAAACTAAATAAGATGCCGATAAAAAGATTTGAAACAGAGGGGGAACAACTAAAACTTGCTTTTTCTTCACTCCCGTCTTTCATTGCTAAATTTTCATAATTTAACCATCTAGTAAAATTAGGAAGTAAAGAATAAAATTACAATTATTTCTTCTTGCTAATGGATTTCTTTTAAGATTTATCCCTGAGATTTTTGCTCATATTCATTAGATAAAACCAAACAATTAGAAATCAATAATACTAAGCTCATATTTATTAAAATCAAATTTTTAAGATCAATATGCAAATTAACTTCCCATTCACACTGCAAACCGCCATTTTTTGTATATATAAATACAATTGCATGTTATTTGTATATAGATATAGTCAACAATATTAATAATGTAAAACAATTTTATTAATTCTTGAGGTTTAAATATGAATAAAATCATGCAGAATGTGATGTAAATAACTATGTGAATTGTGACTCGATTAGTAATATAGTTTCGGTTAAGACAGAAAAACACACAATCTCCATTATAATAAGATATATATATATAGATATAGATAAAAGACTTATTTTTAATTTTTTGAATCCCGAGCAGCACCGGATAGCTCTGCTAGTTCATGATAATCTCTTTTATGTGTACCTTCCTAATTGCATTTTTTTTCTTTCTTCAGGACTTTAAGCTACCAAGAACAATTACAGAAATGTATTTACAGGTAAATAACACTTTATCATATTTTTATTGGGCGCTCTCTATTTGAGGCCTTGTGCCACAACTATGATTGTTAAGTATATAACTATTCTTTCTCAAACTCACAGCCAAAATTTTGGAAATACGAAATTCACTCGAACACTGACTGACTATGGCCATTGATAAGATAAAGCAAAAATTATTCCTAGCTGTAACCGTACCGGTGCTACTGTACGGCTACACCACTTGGACTCTAAAGAAATTCCTAGAGATAGGAGCTGCACAATGATGCTGCGAACTGTCTCGAACAAATATTGGAAACAGCACTCCATTAGAAAACAGCTGTACGGCCACTTGCCCCCTATCACACAAACCACCCAGGTAAGACGAACAAGACATGCTGGACACTGCTCAAAAAATATGGATAAGCTCAGAGGTGACGTTCTCTGTCATTGTTAGCTTTTAGTAATAAACACAAGACTTCGATTTACGATGATGTTACGATCATGGACACATGCATGTTTGGGATACTGCGCTAGGTGTTGCCTAATTAATAGGTATCCTATCAATTGTGCACGGTTAGTGTTAGGAATTTGGGTAATTTATGAGGAAGTGCGTCCCGGTCTCCTGCCTCAAAAATTGCTACCCAGTGACTATTAAAATAACGACCCAGCTCAGTCTATTCAAAACTATCCATCTTCATATCTATCTATAAATCTATCTATCTCAATTTGTTCATATTTATCTATATTTTTTTTATTCATGTTTGTTTAATGTCTTGTTTTTAGTTTAAATAAACAAGAATTACGACAAAAAAGATGCGACCCCCCCCCAAATACATTTACTTGTCGAAAATATTATCTATCTCCATTTGTTCATATCTATCATTATTATTTTGTTTGTTTATCTATCTATCTATCTCAGTCTATTCCAAACTATATATCCATCTTCATATCTAAACAAGAATTACGACAAATTACGATAAATAAACAAGAATTACGACGAGCTGGGGTTGTTATTTTGATAGTCACCGGGAAGCAATTTTTAAGGCAGGAGACCGGGACGCACTTCCTCATAACTTACCGGAATTTGGATTCAAACCTAATGGTTTCAGAGATTTTGAGTGATGTCTCTTAACCCTGGTATTGATCTCTCGTCCAGTTTGGCAGACAATCGTGAGTGAGTTTAGTGGTAGATCACCAGTTTCTTGCTAGCCTTTGAAGGATGAAAACGCAATAGCTAGCGGTTGGATAGATTCTCAGATGTGCGGCTGAGTGATCCAAATCCAGGCTGTAATAAACATGTGAATTCACCTAAGTAATGTCTTGTGTTGTCTCTAAAAAACAAATGACAACGCAGAACGTCTCAACCAAAATCTTAAGAATAGCTACTCTGACCAAGATACGAAGTTAAAATAAACATGTGAATTCACCTAAGTAATGTCTTGTGTTGTCTCTAAAAACAAATGGCAACGCAGAACGCCTCAACCAACATCTTAAGAATAGCTACTCCGACCAAGATACGAAGTTAAAATAAACATGTGAATTCACCTAAGTAATGTCTTGTGTTGTCTCTAAAAACAATGGCAACGCAGAACGTCTCAACCAACATCTTAAGAATAGCTACTCCGACCAAGATACGAAGTTAAAATAAACATGTGAATTCACCTAAGTAATGTCTTGTGTTGTCTCTAAAAACAAATGGCAACGCAGAACGCCTCAACCAACATCTTAAGAATAGCTACTCTGACCAAGATACGAAGTTAAATAAACATGTGAATTCACCTAAGTAATGTCTTGTGTTGTCTCTAAAAACAAATGGCAACGCAGAACGCCTCAACCAACATCTTAAGAATAGCTACTCTGACCAAGATACGAAGTTAAAATAAACATGTGAATTCACCTAAGTAATGTCTTGTGTTGTCTCTAAAAACAAATGGCAACGCAGATCGTCTCAACCAACATCTTAAGAATAGCTACTCCGACCAAGATACGAAGTTAAAATAAACATGTGAATTCACCTAAGTAATGTCTTGTGTTGTCTCTAAAAACAAATGGCAACGCTGAACGTCTCAACCAAAATCTTAAGAATAGCTACTCTGACCAAGATACGAAGTTAAAATAAACATGTGAATTCACCTAATTAATGTCTTGTGTTGTCTCTAAAAACAAATGGCAACGCAGAACGTCTCAACCAACATCTTAAGAATAGCTACTCCGACAAGATACGAAGTTAAAATAAACATGTGAATTCACCTAATTAATGTCTTGTGTTGTCTCTAAAAAACAAATGGCAACGCAGAACGTCTCAACCAAATCTTAAGAATAGCTACTCCGACCAAGATACGAAGTTAAAATAAACATGTGAATTCACCTAAGTAATGTCTTGTGTTGTCTCTAAAAACAAATGGCAACGCTGAACGTCTCAACCAAAATCTTAAGAATAGCTACTCTGACCAAGATACGAAGTTAAAATAAACATGTGAATTCACCTAATTAATGTCTTGTGTTGTCTCTAAAAACAAATGGCAACGCTGAACGTCTCAACCAAAATCTTAAGAATAGCTACTCTGACCAAGATACGAAGTTAAAATAAACATGTGAATTCACCTAAGTAATGTCTTGTGTTGTCTCTAAAAACAAATGGCAACGCAGAACGTCTCAACCAACATCTTAAGAATAGCTACTCTGACCAAGATACGAAGTTAAAATAAACATGTGAATTCACCTAAGTAATATCTTGTGTTGTCTCTAAAAACAAATGACAACGCAGAACGTCTCAACCAAAATCTTAAGAATAGCTACTCTGACCAAGATACGAAGTTAAAATAAACATGTGAATTCACCTAAGTAATGTCTTGTGTTGTCTCTAAAAACAAATGGCAACGCAGAACGTCTCAACCAACATCTTAAGAATAGCTACTCCGACCAAGATACGAAGTTAAAATAAACATGTGAATTCACCTAAGTAATGTCTTGTGTTGTCTCTAAAAACAAATGGCAACGCAGAACGCCTCAACCAACATCTTAAGAATAGCTACTCTGACCAAGATACGAAGTTAAAATAAACATGTGAATTCACCTAAGTAATATCTTGTGTTGTCTCTAAAAACAAATGACAACGCAGAACGTCTCAACCAAAATCTTAAGAATAGCTACTCTGACCAAGATACGAAGTTAAAATAAACATGTGAATTCACCTAAGTAATGTCTTGTGTTGTCTCTAAAAACAAATGGCAACGCAGAACGTCTCAACCAACATCTTAAGAATAGCTACTCTGACCAAGATACGAAGTTAAAAGAAATATAAAACAAGACAGGATCAACAGTAAGAATAATTACAGAACAAGATTAAGAATTTTATACAACCACGGGTATACGTTTTTTAAGATGAGTATGCAACAGGAGGATCTCCAAGGGGCGATAACCGATAGAGACAGATTGCGAGTGAGGGAATCATGAAAATCCGCAACCCCCAAGAAAGTAGCTGTACGGCCACGTACTCCCCATCACCCAAACCACCCATGTAAAACAAGCAAGTCATGTTGGATACTGCTCGAGAAATAAGAAGGAATTCGTGATCAACCTTCTCTTGTAGGCACCTACACATGGACACACCAGTGTAGGCCGATCTTCAAAAACCTACATCAATCAGCTCTGTATGGATTATGGATTCTGTGCAGAGGACTTGTTTTGTTAAAACCAGTACGCAAATTAATCTCACCATATATTTATATCTTAGTGATATATAAGACAAATTGATTTTAAAGCGCTAATAACATAGGCTATTTTGAGGCTAATTTAACTTAAATTTTCATAGAGACATCGTTAGTAAATAATATTTATTCTATGTACTAATGATTTTGTGAGTAAATTAAATTCTCATTGATCATCATTATCATGTCGCGCTTTCAGCGCGGATATCCATGACAATCTCTCTCCATCCGTCCCTATCGCTCATCATTCTCAGGAGGTCCTCTGTGCAGCATCCTGCATCCGTACAGAGCTGATCAATGTACGTTTTTGCTGGTCGGCCCACTCTGGCTTGTCCATGTGCTGGCTTCCACAGGAGGACGTCGCTTATGTCCTTGCTTCTCTAGCAGTGTCCGCGTGTTTTGTCCGTCTTACTCGGATGGTTTGGGTGATATGTGGTAGGTGACCGTACAGCTGTTTTCTCGTAGGGTGTTGTTTCCATGTCTTGTTCGGGATCACCCGCAGCATTCTTGTGCAGCTCCCATCTAGTTTATTCTCTAGTTGCTTAGTTAGGGTCCAAGTTGTGCAGCCATACAGCAGTACTGATATGACAACGGCCTGGAAGAACCGTCTCTTTTACTTGTCTGTGAGGTTGGATTTCCATATGATCGATAGTTTATTTATAGCGGCCCATGCTTTTCCTATACGTGCACTACGTCATTTTCTGTGGAAGAGATGTTACTGCCTAAGTATTTAAATTGTTCAACAGAGTTTAGGAGTTTGCCGTCGATGGTTGAGGTGTCACTTTTGTTTTTGAAAGACATGAACTCGTTTTATCATTGATAAACTTACGCAATTCTGAGGGTATTGTGGTGTAAGCAGTGACATAGTTTCTTGTACAGACATACAGACACCGAAATCTCCATTATGATAAGATAATGCATAAATATGTGAGAAATATGTAAAAAAAACAAAAGAAACAAGTGAACTTACTATTGAATGGGGCGAATAAGAATTCCTATAGAAAAAAAGTAATTTACCTTTTTCATTCTTCTTAGAAACTTGTACAACAATAAAGATATCGCTATTGCGATACATATTTGGTTATCTGTACATTTCATGCGTCTGGGATATGGTCGACCTTAAATAAATATAAGTATATCTGAGAAGATGTAGAAAATCATTTTAGCTGTCTGTTTTGTTGTTGTTCGTAAGTAATTATATAAATTAGATGTTTGCAGGAAAGTAAATTCTATTTGATTCATTGTTTTCTTCTACTAATATTAATGTTTGTATTTCGTTTTCTTTGGGATCCTGTTTCCATTTACTTTTTTATGACAAAAATCACACCTAGAAGAAAAACATGAAACAGACAGACAGACACACGCATGCACACAGACACACACACACACACACACACACACACACACTCACGCACTCTCTCTATATATATATATATATATATATATATATATATATATATAAACTTGTTGGTAAATCCTCCGTTGAGAAAAAACCCAGCAAATAGTTTGATTGTAAAAATATACTACCAAACATTACCCGGGGAGAAAAAAAATTTTGGAAAAAAAGAAAGACCAAGATAATTGTACCAACCAAAAATAATCTATTGGTACAATATTTGGCCAAAAAGAAAAACAATTTATATATATATATATATATATATATATATTGGTTCGTTTGTATTTTACAACATATCAACCCTTGGTTTAACTTAAAATTGAAGAATTAAACAAAAGACACATCTCCTGTTTAACAATTTTATTTTTGATCTTTTCGAGTTTTCTGGCCAATTTTTTAATATTTGGGTGAAATTCGTGGATAATCCACCAAAGTTCAGGTCCCGAGTACTTTCGGCACTTCGAAGTGTCATCATCAGGGGTGATGTGTTCCAGTTTTTTTAAAATTATATTAATGTGGAGGCTGGAAGGAGAAGGATTGATGAGAAAGGTGTTATAGGCATTTTAAAATGCGTGTACTGCATTGGAAATAATTTTGTTTAAGGGTTGTTTGTATTGTTTTATGTATAGAGCTTCTAATTGTTAAACAGGAGATGTGTCTTTTGTTTAATTCTACATGTATAAATGAAAGAATGCTGTCCAAATACACATACACACCACACACACACACACACACACACACACATATATATATATATAAAAATGTTGTTCTGGTTCCAACGGGAGAAAATTCAATATTTTATAAAAAAAAAAAAAAAAAGGTCCGCAAAAAGTATTTTGTTCTCAGAAAATTTTTTAATTCTTTTTGTTTTACATATGCAACACGTGTTTCAGATCTTCTGGTATCTTCTTCAGGCTTTGATTGATAATATGAAAATGAATTTTACATGTATGTGTATATATATACACATGAGTATTTCACTCCCTCTTCCTGTTTTTGTGGGAGTGGAAAGGAATTTCATTTTTAACATTAGTCTTTTAAACAGGTGTTTTTTTTTTGAGTGGTTTGCTAATAAATTCATTAGCTGAATTTTATAACTTTTTATTATTATATATATATATATATATATATATATATATATATATATGAGAAGTAAACAAACAGACGATGTTTGTGATATGGCTATTTTCAGCCGACAGTATTTGGGAGAATATGTGCTTAAATGAAGTCGAACCTAATTTTTGAAAGTTAATTAGTTAATAATTAATTAAGTAATCCCGCCTAATTAATTAATTAATTATTAACTAATTAACTTTCAAAAATTAGGTTCGACTTCATTTAAGCACATATTCTCCCAATATATATATATATATATATATATATATATATTATTATAATGGAGATTGTATGTTTCTCTGTCTGTAACCGAAACTATATTACTATACAAATCACAATTACCTTTCTTATGTGCATCCCATTCTTCATGATTTTATTTTTATTTAAACTCCAATTATTAATAAAATTGTTTTACATCATTAGACTGTTGACCATATCTACATACAAATTACATGCAGTTGTATTTATATATACAACAAAACAGCGGTTTACAGTGTGAATGGGAAGGCTAATTTGCATATTGATCTTAAAAAATTTGATTTTGATTAATATGTACTTAATATTATTGATTTCTAATAGTCTAGTTTTATCTTATTGAATATAAGCAAAATTCTCTTCAATAAATCTTAAAAGAAATCCCTTAACAAAAAGAAATAACTTTAATATTATTCTTTACTTCCTATTTTAACTAAATAGTTAAATTAGGAATAGGAGTAATTGAAAATGATGGAAGAGTTAGTTTCAAAGTTGTTCTATTTTTCAATCATACCCCCTCTGTTCCAAATCATGTTATCTGCATTTTTATTCAGTTTCATTGGCCTTTCTAATTTAATATGATATTTTATTATATTAAAACTTAAATACTTGCACCCGGAGGGTGCATATATTTGTTAGTATATATATATATATATATATATATATATATATATAAACAGTTTATATGTATTACTGTTCGTAGTGAAGGTGTGTGATACCGATCAAAAGCGCAAATGTTCAAAAGACAGAGAAAACTCTTCTAAAAGGTTAGCACCAAAGTAGCTTCTTCAAGATTCTTTTATTGCTAGGTGTGAATTCTTTATTCCTTATTTCTTCATTTGTGTCCTAATAATCCTTCAATGTATCTTTAATTGCCGCTAAAAAGCTTTTTATTGACAAACGTGACTCTATTCTTTCATTTTGCTTTTAAACTATAAACAATGAACAAGTTGTTCAACCAGATTTTCAATGTTGCAATTAGTGACTAGAGAATCTTTTCTAGTTTCTCAGTGTATCGCAAAGTTTGCACGATATTTTAGAAATGTGCGGTTGACCACTTGTAAATTTGAAAGGAACTCTTAACACATCGAAACATGTTCTCTAATCCCACCCACAACAAATCCGCTGGGTGAGGGTTTTTTTTCTTTTGGTTTTTTATATTAGTCTCATTGGAGGCGTTTGTTGTGTTATAGTTATCATCCTAAAAATATATAATATATCCCATGAATTCTGTAACCATTTCAATAAAACTTAGCAGTCAGATGAAACTAACACACACACACACACACACATACTTGGATGGTTTGTGTGATGGGAGGTAAGTGACCGTACAGCTGCTGTTTTGTAAAGTGCTGCTTCCAGTATTTGTTCAAAAAAGCATGTAGTATCCTTTTGGAGTTTCTACATAGTTTTTTTCCAAATGTTTTGTTAAGGATCCAAGTGGTGCAGCCATACAGTAGCACTGACACGAAAGCTTGGAAGAATTCCCATTTTATTTTATCAGAGATCTCAGATTTCCATATTGTCGATAGCAGTCTATGCTTTATTTAAGTGTATATTGACATTGCCTGGTCTAATGGTTAAAGTCATGGGAAATGGACTCGTCGTCCCGAGTTCAAATCCTGGACGTTGCATTTCACTTAACGCTAATACCCTTGGGAAATATATGAATCCTACTCTCCCTACAGCTATAGGTAAATAGTAGGACAGACTGGACTCTTTAACCTTGGTTAGGCAACCAGTCTAGGAGAAGGAAAACTCTGAATTCAAACCTGTGTTCAACGCTTAAGAAATTGACCTTGTGTCACATCCAGCTCGTGCGGAGGGGTTGGTAAATATATATATTGACATCGTTTTCAGTAGATGAGATATTGTTACCGTGATATAGGAACTGATCTAGTAAATTCAGATGCTTGCTGTTTAATGAGGAGGTGTAAATTAACCTGTATTTACTCTTGTAAATAGTGTGTTCAATGAAAGGGAATTTCTTTGTCCTTACTTCTCCAGCAGTGTCCAGCATGTCTTTTAAATCTATTTTATTTATACTAGCAAGAATAGTCGCCTCCGGGTGTAAGTATCTAAGTTTTAATATAGTTAAATATATCAAAGTAGAAAGGCTAACGAAATTAAATAAGAACACATATAAAAAGATTACTCTTATTTTAATTATGTTTTAATTGGTTTCTATATAAAAAAAAAATCATTCATAGGATTGACTTTAATACGTTGGAGAATAAAACAATAAAATTAGAGATAAATAACACTAAGTAATTATTTAGTAAACCCGGATTTGTTAAAACCAGTATGCAAATTGACAACACCATATATTATCCAAGCCTTTACTTCTTAGTGATATATAAGATACATTGCAGGGTTTTAAATGTACATGGGCTGTTTAGAGGCAAATCTAATTCAGAACCTATATGATTTTCCCAACCCTATTGCCCTTATGGCAAGCCCCAACCCCTTTTTATCATATGGTTGCTAGAAGGCGGTGACTGAGGGTCTACATGTCCTGGGAATGACGTTAAACTCTATCTGATGGTGAGGTTCCAGTTTTGGAGGTTTGGGGAATGTGGAGCACCCCTTCATCACCATTACTCCCTGGTCCACTCTGACCCAGAGTGGTAGTACCTGTTAGGGTCCCATCTATGGGTTAAATAGAAAACTTGAGTTTATAAACAAAATTGTATTATCCATTAAAAATGAAATTATTTCAAAACTTTGTCAGCATTAAACTTTTTTATCAATAGAAGTATTCGGCATAAAATAACCCAAGGGGTTGACATGCCGTAAAACCCAACCAACCAAACCAAACCTCTAATTCAGATTTTCATAGAGACCTCTTTAATCAATAAGATTTATTCTATGTAGAAATTATTTTGACTATAAATTGAATACTCATTGATAAACTTTGGCAATTCCTGAGGGTATTGTGACGTAAGCAGTTATGTAGTTTTGGTTACAGATAGACAGACACCAAATCTCCATTATAAAAAGGTTTTACTCTTTAAAATATATTCTAGAAAGGAGTGTAAGTTTTGAAGCAGAAACTCTTTGTCGTTTCTGAGTATGATACTGTACCGATACTCATTTGTCTCTACCTATCTATCTCAGTCCATTTACACCTATATATCTATTTATCTATCTCGGACTGTTTCTATCTATCTATGTATCTCAGTCTGTGCCTATCTATCTATCTATCTATCTATCTATCTATCTATCTATCTCAACCTGTTTATCTATCTATCTTTCTCGGTATGTTTACATCTATCCATCTATCTATTTATCTATCTCAGTCTGTTTCTATCTATCTATCTATCTATATTTCTCAACCTGTTTATCTATCTATCTTTCTCAGTATGTTTACATCTATCCATCTATCTATTTATCTATCTCAGTCTGTTTCTATCTATCTATCTATCTATCTATCTATCTCAACATGTTTATCTATCTATCTTTCTCAGTATGTTTACATCTATCCATCTATCTTTTATCTATCTCAGTCTGTTTCTATCTATCTATCTATCTATCTTTTTCAACCTGTTTATCTATCTATCTTTCTCAGTATGTTTATATCTATCCATCTATCTATTTATCTATCTCAGTCTGTTTCTATCTATCTATCTATCTATCTATCTATCTTTCTCAACCTGTTTATCTATCTATCTTTCTCAGTATGTTTACATCTATCCATCTATCTATTTATCTATCTCAGTCTGTTTCTATCTATCTATCTATCTATCTTTCTCAACATGTTTATCTATCTATCTTTCTCAGTATGTTTACATCTATCCATCTATCTATTTATCTATCTCAGTCTGTTTCTATCTATCTATCTATCTATCTATCTATCTATCTATCTATCTATCTATCTATCTATCTATCATTTCTCAACCTGTTTAATCTATCTATCTTTCTCAGTATGTTTACATCTATCCATCTATCTATTTATCTATCTCAGTCTGTTTCTATCTATCTATCTATCTATCTATCAATCTATCTTTCTCAACCTGTTTATCTATCTATCTTTTTCAGTATGTTTACATCTATCCATCTATCTATTTATCTATCTCAGTCTGTTTTTATCTATCTATCTATCTATCTATCTATCTATCTATCTATCTATCTTTCTCAACCTGTTTTATCTATCTATCTTTCTCAGTATGTTTACATCTATCCATCTATCTATTTTATCTCAGTCTGTTTCTATCTATCTATCTATCTATCTTTCTCACCTGTTTATCTATCTATCTTTCTCAGTATGTTTACATCTATCCATCTATCTATTTATCTATCTCAGTCTGTTTCTATCTATCTATCTATCTATCTATCTTTCTCAACCTGTTTATCTATCTATCTTTCTCAGTATGTTACATCTATCCATCTATCTATTTATCTATCTCAGTCTGTTTCTATCTATCTATCTATCTTTCTCAACCTGTTTATCTATCTATCTTTCTCAGTATGTTTTACATCTATCCATCTATCCATTTATCTATCTATCTCAGTCTGTTTCTATCTATCTATCTATCTATCTATCTATCTTTTCAACCTGTTATCTATCTATCTTTCTCAGTATGTTTACATCTATCCATCTATCTATTTATCTATCTCAGTCTGTTTCTAATCTATCTATCTATCTTTCTCAACCTGTTTATCTATCTATCTTTCTCAGTATGTTTACATCTATCCATCTATCTATTTATCTATCTCAGTCTGTTTCTATCTATCTATACTTTCTCCAACCTGTTTATCTATCTATCTTTCTCAGTATGTTTACATCTATCCATCTATCTATTTATCTATCTCAGTCTGTTTCTATCTATCTATCTATCTATCTATCTATATATATATATATATATATATATATATATATATCTTATTATAATGGAGATTGTGTGCTTTTCTGTCTGTAACCGAAACTAAATCACTACTCAAGTCACAATTCCCTTAGTAATTGACGTCACATTCACCATGAATTTATCCTTATTTTAAGCTCAATTATTTTATAAAATTGTTTTACATTATTTATACTGTTAACCATATCTACATACTAATAACATGCAATTGTATTTATATATACAACAAAATAGCGGTTTACAGTGTGAACGGGAAGGCTAATTTGCATATTGATATTAAAAATGTAATTTTAATAAATATATGCTTAGTATTATTGGTTTCTAATTGTTTGGTTTTACCTTATTGAATATGAGCAAAAATCTTGGGGATAAATCTTAAAAGAAATCCATTAGCAAGAAGAAATAACTACAATTTTATTCTTTATTTCCTATTTTAACTAAATAGTTAAATTAGGAAAATTTACCAATGAAAAAAGGGAGTAATGGAAAATGATGGAAGAGTTAGTTTCAAAGTTGTTCTATTTTTCAATCATACCCCCCTCTCTTACTAATCTTTTTATCTGCATTCTTATTCAGTTTCATTAGCCTTTCTAATTTAATATGATATTTTATTATATCAAAACTTAAATAATTGCACCCGGAGGTTGCATATATTTGCTAGTAGATATATATATATATATATATATATATATATATATATCAGTCTGTTCCCTCATCTATCTATCAATCTATCTATCTATCTCAGTCTGTTTTTATCTATCTTATCTATCCATGTAACTATCCTTTTTCATGTAACTTAGTCTCCTTTTTGTTTTTTACTTGCAGATCCTCCTGAGTATCATCGGTTTTACACTGAATTTGATTTTATTTGTGACAAGCAAACTGTGCTTGCTTTTTCTGTTGCATCAATCGCAGAACCATTCACGCGAAACATGGTGAGTAAAGTTCAGTCTTTGATTAAGATTCCAGATCAATACCGAGTAAAGTGCTACAAGCCGTGAAAATCGACATTTCAATCAATATACGAAGTTGGGTAATAAGACAGGCTTTATTTTTCAGGTTGGCAACTCTCATTGAAAAAACACAGCTGATCAGTATTATCTAAGAGTGTTTCAGAAAAACGGATTATATTTTATATATTATTTTTTCTTTATCCTTACTCTATACTTTTTCAGACTCATTCAATAGTTTAATTCATAGTTTAATTTTGTCTGACTACCATCCCCTAAGAAACCAGACCTTGAAGAGTATCCCTTTTTCTCATTTGACTTCCTGTCGCCATGGTGACAGTCTTAACAATGTAATTTTTTTTTTTTTTGTGAAGTAAATTTTTCAGTTATGCAATTCAAATTAATCTTGATCTACCATCTGATGAAACGAAATTTTTGGGGAGCTATATTAAATCACTTAGATTTATAAAGGGCCCAATTTTGGTCGAAATAAATTTATTATGGAATGACGGTGTTGAGTTTTTCGCTTCCTTTCAAAGATATATATATATATATATATATATATATAATATATATATATATATATATATATATATTATATATAAATTTATATACCGCGTATAGGTAAGATCCTTGCGGAGAGAAAAACCACCAGCAAAAGTTTGGATTGTAAAATATACTACCAAACATCAACCAGGAAAGAAAAAAATTTTTGAAAAAAGAAACGACTCAAGATATTCGTACCACAAAAAATAATCTATTGTACAGTATTTGGCGCAAAAGAAAAAACAATTTAATATGTATATATATTAATATATGTATATAAAGATATATATATAATTCATATAACAAGTGCTCGATACCTAAGGTAGAGCCAAATACAAAGATAATCTAATGAGTCAGCAACGAACCTACTATTAGTTTCGCATAAAGCTCTTCAGGGCTAAAATCTGACTTAGAGTCCAGATTTTAGCCCTGAAGAGCTTTATGCAAACAATAGTAGGTTCGTCTGACTCATTAGATTATCTTTGTTATATATATATATATATATATATATATATATATATAATAGAGAGAGAGAGAGGAGAGAGAGAGAGAGAGAGAGAGAGAGAGAGAGCGGATAGATGGGAAGAGGGAGATCTAGGTTTACATAGCGTAAGCACAGACTCAGTGAGAAACTAACTGTCAAACAACTCTAAGTCTACGCTATTAGAACATACGTCTCTACTTATATCCTCTCACAATCTCTCTCTCTCTCTCTATATATATATATATATATATATATATATATATATATATATAGTACCTGCTGTTAGGAAGTGGTCACCCACTTAATAACTGACTAGATTCCTTATTGCTTAACTTGTGCAATCTAAAAGAAACCGGTGCTTTAGGCGTAACTTGACCGTCAGTCAATCAGGTGATTCATGTTGACTTTTGAGCACGTGTGAAAACATTCCAGTAATGTTTGTCCCCAAGAATTCGCGTTCACCTGTGTAATCTTGGATTAAGTGTGTTTGCTTATCTGTGTCACAAATGGGTGATACAAGATCAAATCCTGTGTCAAATATCTTGACAACTTAACACACAGCTGACGAGGGGAAGCACCCGTAGCGTAGTGGCTAAAGTGCTGGATTACGACATCGTAGTAAGCGAGTTCAAACTCCAGTCGCGCCATTACGTTCACTTTCGGACTAAAAAAATATTTAGACACAAAATAAGGATCAATTTCATATTAACCCCAAGCTAAAAACTGGTCCCATTTCTTGTTCACATTGAATCTATATTTATACATTTCTCAAGGGGAATTCTCCATTGCCTTATGGCCAAAGTGCTGGACGACGACAAACCCCATTCGCGCTATTGCCACAAAATAAGGGATCAATTTTATATTATAACCAAGTTATAAACTGGTACCCCATTTCAAGTTCACATTGGATTTTATGCATTTCTCAAGTGTGAAGTCGCTGTTGCCTTGTGGCTAACGTGCTAGACGACGACATTGTAGTAAGCGAGTTCAAACCCCATTCGCTCTATTGCGTCATGTGCGCACTAAAAAATATGTAGACACAAAATAAGGGATCAATTTATATTATAACAAGTTATAACTGTACCCCATTCTTGTTCACATTGGATTTTATACATTTCTCAAGTGCAAGTCGCCTTGCTTGTGGCTAACGTGCTAGATGACACATCGTAGTAAGCGAGTCAAACCCCATTCGCTCTATTGCGTTCATGTGCGCACTAAAAATATGTAGACACAAAATAAGGGATCAATTTATATTATTAACCAAGTTATAAAGTACCCCATTTCTTGTTCACATTGGATTTTATACATTTCTCAAGTGCAAGTCGCCCTTGCCTTGTGGCTAACGTGCTAGATGACGACATCGTAGTAAGCGAGTTCAACCCATTCGCTCTATTGCGTTATGTGCGCACTAAAAATATGTAGACACAAATAAGGATCAATTTATATATATAACCAAGTTATAAACTGGTACCCCATTTCTTGTTCACATTGGATTTTATACATTCTCAAGTGCAAGTCGCCCTTGCCTTGTGCTAATGCTAGATGACGACATCGTAGTAAGCGAGTTCAAACCCATTCGCTCTATTGCGTTCACTTTCGATTAAATATCTAGACACAAATAAGGATCAATTTTATATTATACCCAAGTTATAAACTGGTACACAATTTCTTGTTTAGATTGGATTCTATGCATTTCCCTGTCGGCTGGGGCGTTAGAATGCACCGACTGCACCTCTGCAGAGGGGTAATGGGGCCAACTGTTGGCCGTGGTTGGCGACCCGTGATGCTTGAGGATAGAGCCCGGGTGGATGGACAGTTCATGACATGCAATACTCCACTTTGGCCTTATCTTGGGCTAGACGGGTGGTCGGAGAGGCCCCTCCGATCAATCGGCTGGTCACGTCAAGCCTAGCACCTATATGATTTTCCCAACCCTATTGCCCTTATGGCAAGCCCCAATCCTTTTTATCATATGGGTGCTAGAAGGCGGTGGCTGCGGGTCTACATGTCCTGGGAATGACGTTAAACTCTATCTGATGGTGAGGTTCCAGTTTTGGAGGTTTGGGGAATGTGGAGCACCCCTTCATCACCATTGCTCCCTGGTCCACTCTGACCCGGACTGGTAGTACCTGTTAGGGTCCCATCTATGGGTTAAATAGAAAAATGTATTTATAAAAAAATTGTATTATCCATTAAGAATTGATTTATTTCAAAACTTTATCGGCATTAAATGACCCACTGAGGTTGATATGCCGTAAAACAAAACAAACCAAACCAAACCAATCTATGCATTTCTCAAGTGGGAGAGTCACCATTGTCTTGTGGCTAAAGTCCTGGGCGACGAAATTGTAGTAAGCGAGTTCAAACCCCATTCGCACCATTACGTTCATTTTCTGTTTAAAAATATGTAGACACAAAATAAGGGATCAATTTTATATTATAACCAAGTTATAAAATGGTCCCACTATTTTTGATCCTTCTGGATTCTATACATATGTATAGAATCCAGAGGGAACAAGAAATAGGGAAGCAGTTTATAACTTGGTTTTAATAAAATGGATCCCAAGTGGGGGAGGGTGCCGTGAAGCTGTGGCTAACGTACTGGACTGCGACATTGTTAGTTTAACATAGTAAGTTTAAACTCCAGACGCGTTATTGTTTCATAGTCTTACTTATCTTATTTCATGATACTATTATCTCTGCTACAGTTGAACACCGAGGTGTTGTCTGTGTATTAATTCTAGTCTTGGACTTGCTGGGATACTTATATCTTCTGGTCTTTGATCTCTATTTTCTTGTAATTTAATCGGGAGATTTCTTGTAATTATATATATATATATATATTTATATATATATATATATATATATATATATATATATATATATATAGTAAATGAAGAAAAACTCTAAACTTGCTTCATTACAATAATTTATTTCAACCGTATTAATACGGCATCTTCAGGTAATCACAAGAACATGACTTCATTTACTAAATATCTTGCTCTGTCCTTTTACTCACTGGTATTAGGTACATTGAGCTCTCCTTATGGTCTACCTGCATCAGCTTGGTTAAAACACACATGGAAAGACCCTAACTACGGAAAAAAACTATATATATATATATATATTATATATATATATATATAGGAGAGAGAGAGAGAGAGAGAGAGAGAGAGAGAGAGAAGGGATAGATGGGAAGAGGGAGATCTAGATTTACATAGCGTAAGCACAGACTCTCTCTCTCTCTCTCTCTCTATATATATATATATATATATATATATAATATATATATATACCGGCTGTTAGGAAGTGGTCACCCACTTAATAACTGACTAGATTCCTTATTGCTTAACTTAAAATGTTTTTATCTCAGAATAAGGAGAAAGGCGAGTAATAGTCCTTGTTTATCGGTCTGTTTAAAATAAACACATAAAAAATGCGCAATGCTTTTTTCGATACAAACACTTACACATTCTAATACTCACACCGCAAAAAAGAATATTTGACATCATATTTCAAACCGTTCATTTTTTCAACGTTCTTTTTTCTCCGACTTCAAATTTTAAACAGACCGATAAACAAGGATCTTTATTCTGAGATAAAAAAAAAGAATTATCACCTTCCACATACCAACAAAAGCCCTGAAGATGATCTAATTAATAGATCGAAACACTGCAGTGTCGGCCAATAAACTCACCACTTAACTCATTTAAACCTGTATTTTTTCAATTTTTTTATTATACTACACTCATTGTAATATATGAAATAAAATAAAGAAAATGCAAGCGTAAATATTGTTCATCATTTGATTTGTTTCATTTCAGGATTGCTGCATTCACAATTGTATTGGCCTTTCCAGAAGTGTTTGCATTAATACAACTGGTTTGGTGTACATCTTTTTTGGTCAAAGGAAAGATCTTTACTTGGCCATCAATACCAGGAATACTCTCAGTAAGTTCATGATTGGCATCCTTCCGTCTACTAAATACGATGGCGTAGTGTCCACTTTTTTATTCATTTTTTAATTAAAAAAAAAGTCTGCAACTGCGTGAGTGACTGAACAGTGCACCTCTTGAATGGCAATCACTGCAAGCAAACAGTGATGCCTGCTGGAGTTGTTCTTTTTCACTCCTTTACGTTCCTTGTTTGACAAGGAGTTACCAGGTCGCACGCTCGTCTACACAAGCCTCCCATGTGTTGGCGCCAATGTGGCATGTCTTTATTTTCCTTTGCTGGCATCTTTAAAGTGCAAGCAAGCGAGGTCTCCCTGTTGGTCGGGTGCCGTCTGCCAATTCGCCGTACAGTAGGTTTTCAGAGATGCAGCCTAAGTCCGTACTCCTGATGTGACCAAGCTAAAGTAGGTGTCTCTCTCGCAGATGATGGCGGGCATGCTGTTCCTGTTTGCTCGTTCCAGCATATCTGTGGTTGGCACTTTGTCCTGCCACGTATGCGTAGGATGCAGCGTAGGCATCTGAGGTGGAAATTGTCCAGTTTCCTCTTGCGGCATGGGTATCATTTTTGTAGTGGGAAAAACTACGTAGCCTGGGCAGGTGTTTTTTCGCCCATAAGTTCATACTTCTATCTTATCAATTTGAAGCCTCTCACATTAGTAGACCAGTTCACATTCCAAGGTAGTAATATCGCATCTACAGAAAGTGATGTCAATACGCTAGATCACCTTATTTCTTTTCATACTTATACTTATCTTTTTAGCTGACAGGATCCACCATCTTCTATGTTGCTATCTGGTCTGGTTTCTTGTTGGCCTCAGGTGGCGACCTGTGATGCATAAGGACGGAATCCTGGTGGCTGAGCAGTCCATGACATGCAACACTTCACTTTGGCTCTTACTTAGGCTAGACGGGCTGATCATATAAAGTCCTGGCATCTATATCAAGCATACACTTGTGCATTACTCGTTTTCTTGAAATATGAATTTCATAAATTATACAGAGAATTATTAACTTCCACAAGTCGGAAAATAGTTACAGCACTATTACAAACCGTTAGCTATCCCTAGATCTACGGTACTGTCTGATATCGCTTATCGAGAATATATGTGCGAAAATGTATAAAAAAGATCACAGACACACACACACACACGCACACACACACGCACACACACACACTCAGAGACATCCTAAATTATAGTTAAAATATCTTAGAATAGAATCAAATGCACTTGAGGATTTTCAAGTTGTCGCCGATGCAATCATCATGTTATATAATTATTAGATTCTTAATATTTATGTACAGTAGTGTAGAAATCAAAATGGCTGTTATAAGTTGCAGCCCACGGCCTTGAAGGATGAGTGACAAGGCTTGACTTCATCCTGATCATTTCCGGTGGATACCGTGAGAATCGGTGGAGGAGACCCTCTTCCGGTTTAGATTAGAAAGAGATTTTAGTCAGTCGGCGAGAAACCACGACGGTGGTGAGTCGTGTATTGCACGCTCCGACTCGATCTGTGCGGGTAGTCTGGTGGGGATTTCGAAATAAAATGTGATCTAAGTAAATCGAAGTCTTGTGTTATTATCTAAAAACTACCAATGACACAGGGCTTCTGATAAAGAGAAATCCCCAATGTAAGACCAGACACGAAGTCCCCAAGAGAAGTCCAGAGGTTAGAAGAGATGTTAGAAGAAGACGTAAGATAGAAAAGAATAGAAGAATAGAAGAAAGTAATGAGAAGGGTATGCAACAATCAGACCAAATTCTGGTGTCTTGGTTGTCTTTACTTCAAAATTACTTTAATCGCGCAAACTTGTTTTGAGGCTATTTAAAATAGCTACATATTTTTAAAGTGAAAAATAATTTTGATTTCTTATTTCAGGGTGTATTATGTGCTATTCTTGAAGCGGTTTCTCTTGTGTTCTTCACTTTAAGAGTGGGTCCCAAGTTGCACCCAATAATCTTCATTCCACTCCTGTCAGGTGTTTGACCCTCAAAATATTCGCACAGAACTTCACGCAAGAATCGGTAAGTAAAGTTTAAAATCATTATATGAGACTCAATCAATAAATAAGATGAAATATTGCCTTAGAATTTGGCAATACGATGCAGTGTTTACAGTTGTTCCTTTTTCAAAGAAATTAATAGGGAGGATTCCTTTCATGTGCTAGAAGAAAAAAGAATGTTACATAATCATTAGATACCTAATGAAATATGACAATAGTGTAGAAATCATATTAGTGCAGCTGATGGCCTTGAGAGTGAGTGACAATGCTTGACCTCACTCTGACCTTGCCTTGCGGGATAGACCGTGAGAAACGGAACCCCGATAGAAGCCCCCTTCCGGTTTAAGGGGTAAGCAACTCAGTCAGTTAGAGTTAGAACTTAGAAACGAAGCTAGCAAGATGTGAGTCTCACTGCATGATTGTCTAGTCTGGGGGATTACGAATAAAGTAACATCATCGTAAATCGAAGTCTTGTGGTTATTACTAAAAGCTAACAATGACACAGGGCTTCTGATAACAAGAAATCCCTAGCAACAGAGACCAGACCCGGAATCCTCAATAGAAGACCAGACGAGACCTTAGAAGATATATCAGACCAAGATAGATGATAGAAGAACCAAGCCGGCCAGAAGAAGATACGACCAGAGTAAGACGTAAGAGGGTATATAACATATATCTATTTAGTGCCGTCACAGAAAAGGCACTACGTAATAAGAAGTGTGCAATAGGAAGCACCTTTTTCAAGTTGGTCACATGGCATAATGGATATAAGTGTGGGGATTATTTTTTTGTTTTTCTACATGGTTATATAATATCAAGTATACTAATTATGTGCACACAGTTGTATGGTTTCAAGCAATTCTACCATAATAATAATTTATACACAATGCTATGGTTTCAAGCATTTCTATCTAATAATAATAATAATTTATACATAATGATATTGATTCAAGTAACTATTACTATTCAATAATTTTTGCACACAGCTATACGGTTTCAATATTTCTATCTAACACCCATAATTTGCACGCAATTATATGGTTTCAAATAACTAATAATAATCATTAGTAAACAATTATAGCTTCCAGTAACTATTATTAATACAAATAATTTACAATTGTCTAACCCTACGAGGAGAGGTAGAAAAGAGGAAGAGAAGTTTAAATTAGGCGCTTATATACCAAAGCCCCTGGTGGCCGTACGTAAACCCAGTGGGGAGATAACTCTTCCAGGCAAAGGGAGGATAATCCCCACATGAGTGTTGAGTTAACACTTGTACCCGGTTATGGTTAACTGAATAAAAACAATGAATTAAATAAAGGGTTCGATTTTATGTTCCATGAAAGCTCCCAGTTCCGACATGAAGGCTTCTGATTTTGACAAGAAGATTCTCGACGTCGACAAGAAACACCGGAATAATGCCGAAGTTGTAAATAGGCCGAAACGTTGCGTACATAATATTAGGACACAAAATAGAAATTGTTTTCCTTTTTATATTGGAGGCGGGACTTCCCACTTCACGGGCTAATTCAAGCCCTTAGCTCTATATCTATTACCACACAGCTTGGAACGTAACGGACACGAGTCACTGGTTCCATAGCCACTAAGCACATGTTTGCCTGTTTTGTTCCCAGACCTTGGGACTGAACCATTGTTATTCTTGTATGCTGTTCTTATCAGATGTTGTTAACCTGTATAAATTGACTTTGGCTCTTGCCTACCGAATATTCTGTGTCAGGTTACTCCTTTTAAGCTAATCTAATGCATTGTAGGAATTCGGGTGTTAGCGCCGAACTAATACCCCACTAATTCTTATGATAAGAATAAACATGAGGATAACAGTCCGAAAAATCTATATAATACAAATCCTCATGTCCCATCTCAAATATTTAGTTTGGTCATTAAAAATTGTTTGTAATTTTAAATAGCATTCTGATTTATTAAGTACAACAAATATATTGGTTTTGTCAGTATTTTTTAATTATATTCAAATTATTGTAGAATTGTTTTTGAATTACTATTTAAAATAGTTGGTATCTTTTGTTTTTGGTTTTTATCATATCTGTTTTTTAGAGCTTCAGCTTTGAGTGTTTTTAATTTCTGAGTGAATTCTAATTTGATTTTTTGGCGACCTGAACTTTCAGACCCCCCCCCCATCTAAAATTTTTTTTTAATTTTTTTTCTTCTTCTTTCAATGGATTATTATCGATTGCACACCAATCTATCAGACTGTGAAAAAAAATTATTTATTTTTCGAGTTTTCAGTGGTGCTCAGTTCCCCGTATAAGTTTATAGTAAATCGATCCTCCATATTGGAACCGCTCGAAAGGAAACTGGCGCAAATGTGTCAAAGTTAGGGTGGCCCAGAAAAAACAGAACCCAATTTATTTATTTATATTCCCCTTAAACTAACCTTAAACCCCAGTATGTTCTGAAGTTTTCAATGTTCAGCTCTCGAATTATTTTTTTTTTTACATCTTTGAATTTGTCTTTTACCAAGTAAAATCTAATTTAGATTGTTGTTCTGGCAGCATTCACTCGGGGTGGGTTGTATCGGCTCCATCCATAGAATTTGTTGAGTCTACCGTGGAGGTTGACCATGCCTAGAAATTCGATGCAAGCGAATAGGTGATCTCCAGCCAGTCACAGTTCCAGCGGCGAAACCCTTAGACACGTGGGCCGATATTTCGTTCAAGATCAGCCCTCATCGTCATTAGCCACATTTTTGTTGACTACCACGATGCATCTTCCAGTCCGTGGGTGGGGTCTGCGGCGATCGCTTTACGGATGTAGTCTCCAGGTTGACGACGGACAGCATGACCGAGCCAGCACAGACGTCTCGTGACCACGGCTTGCTAAACCGAGTTGATTTTACACCGAATGCGAACAGTGGTGTTTGATAGGAAATGATACCAGTAATGAAGTTAGGTAATTGTTGTCCCCCTTAAAAGGGATACAATCAGACATGGTTGTAGTCGGGTGGAAGGACCAGTCAACACATTCGTAGATTTAAGATAGAGGGTTTTATTGCAGAGATATACTATAAGACAGACTAGGAATAGTGAAGTATACTACTAATCCTTGAAGCCAGCCCAGCATAATGCCTGGTTTATTATATATACTAGCAAATATATGCACCCTCCGGGTGCACGTATTTAAGTTTTAATGTAATAAAATATTGTATTAAATTAGAAAGGCTAATGAAACTAAATAAGAATACAGATAAAAAGATTTGAAACAGAGGGAGTATAATAAAAGATTTGAAACAGAGGGAGTATAATAAAAAAAATGGAACAACTGAAACTTACTCTTCCATCACTTTCGTCTTTCATTGTTATTTTTTCTAACTTAAGTATTTAGTTAAAGAGGAAGTAAAGAATAAAATGACAGTTATTTTATCTTGTTATGGATTTCATTTAAGATTCATTGAAGAGATTTTTGCTTATATTCATTAAAATAAACCAAACAGTTAGAAATCAATAATACTAAGCACATATTTATTAAATTCGATTTTTTAATATTAAATTGCAAATTAGCCTTCCCGTTTACACTGTAAACCGCTATTTTGTTGTATATATAAATATATAGCATGTTATTAATATGTAGATATGGTTAACAGTATTAATAATGTAAGACAATTTTATTAATAATTGAGGTTAAATAAAAATAAAATCATGGAGAATGTGATGTCAATAACTAAGAGAATTGTGACTTGAGTAGTAATATAGTTTCGGTTACAGACAGAAAAACACACAATCTCCATTATAATAAGATAGTCAGACCACATGGGTGAGAGAGAGAGAGAGAGAGAGTTTGTGTGTGTGTGTGTGTGTATGGAATATTCCATTACAACAATATCTATCTATCTATATTTAAGCTTATCATTGTCAGTCTGTTCATGTCTATCTATCTCAGTCTATTCATATTTAGTGTGTCCTTAAAAGGAATACAATCAGAAAAGGTTGTAGTCGAAGGACCAGTCAACACGTTCGTAGATTTAAGATTGAGGGGTTTATTGCAGAGATACAAGAAAAGGAATAGTGAGGCGCACTACTAATCCTCGAAGCCAGACCAGCATACTGCCTTGCTCATTATATATATATATATATATATATAGTTAGACCATATATATGAGAGAGAGAGTGTAGAATATTCCATTACAACAGTAATTTACGTACTTTATGACACAGACAAATCTGAACTTAATATTTATGCAATTTTCCTTTTTCTTTCTTTCTTTTGTAGAGATTTTTCAACCAATTTCTTGGAGGTTTCAGAACAAAATACTTCAAGAATTTTCGTTTCGCCATTTCCGGTATTTTGTGCACGGCTTTCATTATCGGCATCTCTTGTGTCGCTGGATTCCACAATGTCATGAAACTACCGGAAGTCCTCATTCTATCATCTTCAATACTTGGTCTTTCTTTTACGTGGTGTCCCGGAGTACAGTACTTTACTCTCCGCTCAAGGGACGGCACCGTCAGCGGCCGCCAGAACGGCAGCATTCTTTACACATTGTTTCGACTCGCTACCATATTCTTCATTGCCATTTGTGTTCTGTGGCTGGAACGCAGAGCCGATATAACAGACGCCTTCAACACTTTCATCCGGGCATTTAGCACCATTCACGAGTCACCCAATTTGAAATACGGCCTTGTCGTCCAAACATTATCCGGGTTGATCTTTCATCTCTTCACCTATCTCTCAACCCGAACGTGCATGGCATGGACTGGCATTTATCTACCCACCGTATTGGCTACACCAATCGTTCTTGCGTTTGTGATTTATGACGATATTACCAAATTAGGCATGATTACGAACGGTACTATAACTACTTTCAGTGTTGCTTTATGGATTTGCGTTTTACTGGCTTGTCTCGTGTGGTTGTTACCGTTTGTCGCGCTTGCCAGTAAATATACCCAATCTCCAGACACGTTGCTGAAACCAAGGGAGGCCAATTTCTTCAGTTATTCATACAGTAACATTTTTCTGGAACACCACTTTCATTTAAATTATAAACCTTTTGGTTTTGTTGTTAATGAACCAGATGCCGACACGTTATCAAACGATAAAGAAATCAGCAAGATCTTTATTTGCCACACAATGTACAGAGAAGCTGACTTTGAAATGGAACGCTTGTTAAAAAGCTTACAAAAGTGAGTATCATTTTTGGCATTCTTGAACATTCGCCTAGATTCTATATCAAATATACAATACAAATACTATATGCATATAAATATGTATATATGTATATATATATACATACACACACGCACACACACACACACACACACACATATATATATATATATATATATATATATTATGAAATTTCACATTTTGAAAAAACATATGATGTTTGTTATGTAATTGCTGACATATCTGTTTCGACCAAATCGATAAGTTGGTCTTCATCAAAGAGCAACATAGACGGGAAGAAAGATATCCCTTAAAAGGATATATATATATTATATATTAAATTTAGGATATATATATATATATATTATATATTACAATTTTAATTGAAGGCACTTACAACGCATGTATCGCATAAAATACGATACTTTTTCTTATAGAAAATCAATTTGACAAGTGTAATCCCAGCAAAGGATCGCTCGGTGTGTAGAATATCGTACAGACTGTTTCGATATATATATATATATATATATATATATATATACAAGGTGTGCCAAAAAATTATCGTGATTGAAGCTGTATTTACCAAGATAGGAATGAACAATAAATGTAACGTTAGTTATTTTTTAAGAATACAAGACATGTCAAAAAGTGTTGATTTTAAAGCAGTATTTACTAAGATAGAAATGAAGAATGAATGGAACGTTATTTTTTTTCAGAATAAAAAGTGTGTCAAAAAATACAAAAAATCTTGATACTTTTTTGCCACACCTTGTGTATCTCTCTCTCTCTCTCTCTCTCTCTCTTCTATATATATATATATATATATATATATATATATAACTTCATATTTCTAAATATTTTTGATGTTTATATATTTATGCTTACGTGAACAAATGCATTTACCTGTGTGTGAATATATATATACATATGTGTGTGTGTGTGTGTGTGTGTGTGTGTGTGTACTAAAGCGTGACACACGTAGGTAGGTACACCCCTGTGCAAATTAACTGAAACATAACGAATAGCTCATTTATTATTATAATAATATCCACGATCTCTTTGTAAGGCTTGCCAGTGTTACGTGCAGCGTATTTTCGTATTTAAAGTAATGTCCATCGTAGACAATGACCGTAGGACAACTAATCGACCGTTGAGACAATAGATAAATATCTGATGGAATCACGGATGACGTAAATTTTTTCCAGGCCAAACAAATTTCATCATACAATGACTTAATCTGAAGAAGAAATAGAAATCGAGTACAAATCCTGGACGTGGTAATTGCATTTCACTTAGTTCTAATACCCTTGGGAAAGGTATGAATCCTACTCTCCCTCCAGCTATGGGTAAATAGCAGGGCAGACTGGGTCTTTAGCCTTGGTTAAGCAACCGTTCTAGGAGAAGGAAAACTCTGAATTCGAACCTGTTAAACTCCGCTTAAGAAAATGACCTTGTGTCACATCCTGCTCGTGCGGGGGGGGGGTAAATATATATACACATTAAATATCACTAGATCTTGCTTTTTGGGCAAAATTAATGAAAATTTCATTTATAATTTTGAAGATGATTTTTGAAAAATAAGATTTAATTAATAACAGCATGGAATTTTTAATTTATTTATCTTATTCATTTATTTTAAAGATATTATTTGATTAATTATATATTTTAGATAGGATACATTTTTTTAGGGTGCCAGTGCCCTTTCTTCTTTTTTTAACGTCCCAATAGGCATGATAAACGCAAAGTCTTTTTTTACGTAGAGATTTTAATGGGGCATCCAGCAAAGATCCAACTCGGGATTCAATAGTAATTTCAATTTTTCTTGATATTACACACTGTCGGAATCACTTCCACCTTCTCTTCACATATCTTATTATAATGGAGATTGTGTGTTTGTCTGTCTGTAACCGAAACTAAATCACTATTCAAGTCATAATTCCCTTAGTTATTGACGTTACATTTACCATGAATATATTTTTATTTAAACCTTAATTATTGATAAAATTGTTATACCTTATTAATACTGTTGACCATATCTACATACTAATAGCATGTAATTGTATTTATATATACAACAAAATAGCGGTTTACAGTGTGAACGAGAAGGCTAATTTGCATATTGATATTAAGAATTTGATTTTAATAAATATATGCTTAGTATTATTTATTTCTAATTCTTTGGTTTTCTCTTAACGAATCTGAGCAAAAATCTCGGGGATAAATCTTAAAAGAAATCCATAAACAAGACGAAAGAACTGTAATTTTATTAAATACTTCATAATCTAACTAAATAGATAAATTAGGAAAAATGAAAGACGGGAGTGATGGAAAATGATGGAAGAGTTAGATTTAAAGCTGTTCTATTTTTTTGATTATACCCCCTCAGTTTATCATTTTCTAAATAGTTTATAATTTGATACAATATTTTATGACATCAAAACCTAAATACTTGCACTCGAAGGGTGCATATATATGGTAGTATGTATAAATACACTAATGTAAGCAACGTGAGTCACTTGTTTATCAAAATGACTTGATTCTGCATATTAATTGACCTGAAATGGTTGATATGCAATAAAACAAAACAACTAAACCTTAGAAAACCAACCAACCAATACACACACACACACACACACACACATACACACACACACACACACACTCCAGATGAAAATCACCCCACTCCAACCCATCCTTCGGGTCGGAGGTCCGGTGTGCTTCGGCCACTGGATCGGTGTGTTGTATTAACAGCGTCGATCCCAGGGGGATATCCCCCCAGGCAATACCTGCCCCCTTGACTTAAAGGGGCAGGGCTGGGTTTATTGCCCAACGCCTGAGGCACCCCCCTTGAGGGGGATGCCGACGGGATCGACGCAATTTTTTCCACCTGCTACCCATGAGTCGGCTTGTGGGTGGTCCCACGTTAATAGGGCCTTGTGCCTAACCCGTACAAGTGGGGTACGAGGTAAATGATCAGGGGATATCCCCCCAGGCAATACCTGCCTTCTCCATCTACCAAGGCGATGCCGGGTAGCCGCTTCGAATTGCCTAATATTTGAATATGCTCTCAACTTTTTCTTAACACGATTCAGCATTTAATACAAAAATGTGTGTGTGTGTGTGTGATGGGCTGGAGACAAATAAACATATCTTTCTCTCCGTCCAGACTATTGATTTAAACATCTTTGTAGAATAAGGAGAGAATGACTCGTCACAAAAGTTCAAGTAAGATTTAAGTGAACACTTCAATTAGAATTTCCGATCTTTAGAAAACTAAATGTTCTGTGCAAAGCACTTCACTTGAAAAAGATTCCAGTTAGACCGCCATCGCCGTCGTCGCCGCCGCCTAAGGTGGTATTTGCAGATATTTAGTAGGTCCATAATACATTGAAAATTGTTAATTGTAGTGTTTACTTACACTTTAACTGTTATATATACTAGCAAATATATGCACCCTCCCGGTGCAAGTATTTAAGTTTTAATGCAATAAAATATTGTATTAAATTAGAAAGGCTAATGAAACTAAATAAGAATACAGATAAAAAGTTTTGAAACAGAGGGAGTATAATCGAAAAATAGAACAACTGAAACTTACTCTTCCATCACTCTCGTCTTTCATTGTTATTTTTTTCTAATTTAAGTATTTAGTTAAAAAAGGAAGTAAAGAATAAAATGACAGTTATTTTTTTCTTGTTAATGGATTTCATTTAAGATTCATTGAAAAGATTTTTGCTTATATTCATTAAAATAAAATCAAACAGTTAGAAATCAATAATACTAAGCATATATTTATTAAAATCAAATTTTAAATATCAGTATGCAGATTAGCCTTCCAATTCACACTGTAATCCGCTATTTTGTTGTATATATAAATACAATTGCATGTTATTATGATGTAGATATGGTCAACAGACTTAATGATGTAAAACAATTTTATCAATAATTGAGGTTTAAATAAAAATAAAATCATGGAGAATGTGATGTAAATAACAAAGGGAATTGTGACTTGAATAGTAATATAGTTTCGGTTACAGAAATACAAACCCACAATCTCCATTATATATACTAGCAAATATATGCACCCTCCGGGTGCAAGTATTTAAGTTTTAATATAATAAAATATCATGTTAAATTAGAAAGGCCAATGAAACTGAATAAGAATTCAGATAAAAATATTTGGAACAGAGGGGGTATGATTGAAAAATAGAACAACTTTGAAACGAACTCTTCCATCATTTTCCCTTACTCCCGTCTTTCATTGGTAAATTTTCCTAATTTAACTATTTAGTTAAAATAGGAAGTAAAGAATAATATTACAGTCATTTTTCTTGTTAATGGATTTCTTTTAAGATTTCTCCCGAGATTTTTGCTCCTATTCATTAATATAAAACCAAACAATTAGAAATCAATAATACTAAGCATATATTTATTAAAATCAAATTTTTAAGATCAATATGCAAATTAGCCTTCCCATTCACACTGTAAACCGCTATTTTCTTGTATATATAAGTACAATTGCATGTTATTAGTATGTTGATATGGTCAACAGTGGCTTCGGCCTCTGGACCATTGATATAATTAACGGCGTCGATCCCAGGGGCTATCCCCCAGGCAACACCTGCCCCTTGATTTAAAGGGCAGGGCTGGGTTTTATTGCCCAGTGCCTGAGGCGCCCCCTTGAGCGGGAATGCCGATGGGATCGACGCAATTTTTCACCTGCCACTCCATGAGCTTCGGTTTGTGGGTGGTCCCACGTTAATAGGGACTTTGTGCCTGACCCGTACAAGTGGGGTACGCGGTAAATACCATGTAGATATGGTCAACAGTCTTAATGATGTAAAACAATTTTATCAATAATTGAGGTTTAGATATAAAATAAAATCATGGAGAATGTGATGTCAATAACTAAGAGAATTGTGACTTGAGTAGGAATATAGTTTCGGTTACAGACAGAAAAAACACAATCTCTATTATAATAAGATATATATATATATATATTATATATATATATATATATATTACATGAATACACAGGAAACTCTAGCAACGGTAATATATTCCAATAATATTGTATTTGAGGTTCTAAACCTCCTCTGCTAATTTAGCATGAAGCACTCTTGTATGCAAATATTTCATATTTGCTATCCTTTGTTTTATATATATATATATATATATATATATATATATATATAGATAGAGATAGATAGATAGATAGATAAAATGTGGCTTACCGGCGAATACGGGCACGATCGTTGGAGGTGCACAGAATCCAGGGGTTAAGTCCGCGATAAAATAAATACAAAGTGCTCGATACAAAGTAGAGCAAATTTATTAAAATGGATACAATAGAAACTTACTCGAGTTTCACCATAAGGATCTTCAGGGTTAAATCCACTGAATTAATCGAGGTACTGATTAATTGCAGCCGATTACACGTGTGTTCATTGAATAAGATATTACGTTATAGGGAGACGCTTGTTTATGTTTTTTGAATTTCACCGAAAATTGTTTCATGTTTTTTTTAACTTCTAACCAAAGCTAAATCAATAAATCATTTTAATCTGTTTTACTTATAAAACCACTCTTACGCCTCATAACCCATACTTTATTAAGCAACCATAGTAAAATAAATACCCATAAATCGATTCGCATCTTTCATTTTAATACTCACGAAAAAACAATTTCCGTTGAACTGTACAGACAATTCCTGTCGGACAAGTTTCTGGTTGATCCGTTCCAATTTTCGGGTCATCTTTCTGGTGTCGGGGTGTAACTGGTATAACAGTCCCCCAAAGGTTTCAAAACAAGCGCTTTCGGCAATACAATTTGCCATCCTCAGGTAGGAAACGATGGTATGATTTCGTGTCTCGTTTTTACCGAGAACGAGTAGTAGCAAGGAATTAGAAGTGGGATGTAATAACCAGTTTTGGGTCCGATATTTAGGAATTTTGTATATGGCCCACCTTGAAAACAAAGTTTTTAATATTATTAAAAAAAAAACAGAATCTATGTTCGCTACGTTGACGATATTCTCCTCCTCGTTAATAATGTAAATGAACTCCACGAACTACAACGAACATTTCAACAACACTCTGTACTAAATTTCACATAGGAACTTAACACAAACAATAAACTCCCATTCCTTGACGTCATGATAGACTCTAACAACAACAAATTCACTACCTCCCCATATCAACTACAAGAATGAATGCTCCGCTCAATACAAAAAAAATTTGATAAACCGTGCAAAACTTACTTCTTCTTCTAAAACAATATTCTTTTCCGAAATAAAAAAAAATATTAAGCAAACCCTCATCAATAATGAATTCCCCAACTATTTTGCTGATGAACAAATCCGAAAAACCCTCCATAATATTTACCATGATGAAAACAATAGCACACTCAATATATTATTGTAATCAGATGCACCAACATTATAAACTGGATGAAAATGCGTTAAAAAATTGATACGTAACAATGTCTCTTCCACCGACACTAAGAAAAAAGTCAATTTGATCATTTATTACAAAAAATTCAAAACTCCAAATCTTGTCACATGCAACAACTCCTCCCCAAAACTACTCGTCTTAATGAGACCAATGTTCTGTATGAATTCAAATGTGCCGTAGGAGATTGTCTCTCCAAAATTAATAACACATATATTGGCCACACGACGACCACATTATCACGCAGATTAACACTACACTTATCTGATTCCAGCTCCATTAATCAACACCTTAAAACACATCCATGCCCCCCCTCTACCTACCGCAAAATTCTAACCCAAAATACACACACGCTACATAAAGAAAAAAAAACAAACGAAAACTTCAAATAATCGAAGCTTTATATATCAAACAAAAAAAACCTACCTTAAACAAAATAAACTTTGAAATAAGTCAACATATTCTCAAATGTTTCTAATTTTCCGCCTATCTTCCTTCCACTATACCCCTCCCCTTCTCACAACTTGTGCCCCCCTCCCACAAAAAATCACTACTGCAACGCTCGCTCGATCCACTACCATTCCTACAACCTCCTACTACCTATGGTTATTACCTCCCACTTCTAATTCCTTGCTACTACTCGTTCTCGTTAAAAACGAGACACGAAATCATACCATCGTTTCCCACCTGAGGATGGCAAATTGTATTGCCGAAATCGCTCGTTTTGAAACATTTGGGGGACTGTTATACCAGTTACACTCCGACACCAGAAAGATGGCCCGAAAATTGGAACGGATCAACCAGAAACTTGTCCGACAGGAATTGTCTGTACAGTTCAACAAAACTTGTATAAAAGAAAAAATGCTGCCAAATACATTTATATATATATATATATAATATATATATATATATATATATATATATACTGGGAGCTGATGGTAGGTGTGGCGCTCCACCTCAGACCCAAAAAACAATCTCCTTGGTCTAGCACTAGTAAAAGGGGGATAGACTCCCTCGCTGATTGGCTGGTACCGACATTAGGCCGCCCCGACGACTTTACTTTACTTATATATATATATTGGATAATATGGGTGTTATATTTCTAAGCAGATAGTGCTCAATATAATTGATAGAGCATTTATATATGAGTTAAGGGAGTGTAGACCTGGAGTCAACACCTGGTTACCGACAGATTCTGCCAATGCGATCTGACCAAAAAAAAGAATATTGCATAGGCGAGAATCCGTCAGTAACCAGACGTTAACTCCATGTCCACGCTACCTTAATTCACACACACACACACACCACACACACACACACATATATATATATATATATATATATATATATATATATATATAAGTTAAAAGAAAGGAAATGAATCCGACAATATGAGTGTGAAAAGGTGGAATGAAAACATCACACAAGGCTGTTAAAGAGATTAGATATTAGGGGTTTTTGTTTGTGAACTGATTTGACATTCTTCTCCGACCCAAACAACTACGGAGTGAATGAGCTCTGATGATGATTTTTGTAAAATCGAAATATTGATCAGTATCAGCTATGATTATATTATAAATTGTTTTCTCTTTAACAGCATTGTGTGATGTTTTCATTCCACCTTTTCACACACACACACACACACACACACACACACACATATATATATATATATATATATATATATATATATATATATATATATATATATTAATGGCGATTATGTAGTAAATAGATACATGTTTATACTTTGAAATGATCTGAACATCATTGAAAATTAACAATAAACGTTCCTGCGATGGACAACTTTCGTCCAGAGCTTGGAAAAATTTTCGCTTCATCTTATCAATGGTCAGCAGTAATTCTAGTCGAGTGAATTTAGCACTCCCAAAATTATGGTAGTGAGTTATGAAGTTATAAAACTTTGCTTAGTTGTAGTTGGTTGGTTGGTTGGTTGGTTGGTTGGATTCGCGGCATGTCAACCCTTGTTGGGTTATTTATGCCGAAGACGTTTTGTTTTCGTTTAAAATATCTAAGTTTGTTCCTATCTATCCCAGTCTGTTCATATTCACGTCTCTCTATCTCAATTTATCTATCTATCTATCTATCTATCTATCTAAGTTTATTCCTATCTATCTCAGTCTGTTCATATTCATGTCTATCTATCTATCTATCTATCTATCTATCTCAGTCTGTTAATATCTATCTATCTGTCTATCTAACATTATTTTTATCTATCTTAGTCTGTTCATATTCATATTTTTCTATCTGTCTCAAATATCTATCTATCTATCTATCTATCTATCTATCTAAGTTTGTTCCTATCTAGTTATGTCAGTCGGTTCATATTCATGTCTCTATTTATCTATCTCAATCTGTTAATATCTATCTATTGTAGGGATCGTGGTTGTTTGGTGAGTGTTTAGTTGAGGAGTTGAAGATCCGAGCTATGGGTCCCCACAATTTATATGTATAAGGCTACGGAAATGAAGTTTCCATAGGTAACAAAAGAAGAAGACAAAATTGATAAAGGAAACAAACTTTATATACATTAATTTACAATTGGTATATTAAAAGTGTTCTTTCAGTGGTGTTGCAGAATGTATGTGTCTGTACATAGTTGTGTGTGACAAGTGTGACATGTATTGTTTATATTTGTGCGATTGTAGCAGTTTTGCCTGTGAGCGAAACTTGTGATTGAAATTTGTTTTTGTTGAGCGAGAGAGAGAAATTGGAAACGAAAATACGAGACCAACCTGATATTTTTTTGTCTTCGGGCAGCGACTTCTCCCCATTGTGTCGATGTTGGGGGAGAACTTTCGCTCTTACTGTCGAGTTAGGAGCATTAGCTCCAACTCTGTCGAGTCGGGAAGAGCGTAAGCTCCCACTGTTTGTCTGTTGTTTTTTCAGCTCTATGGGCCTTTTTATAATTTTCTTTTTGTCATTGTCTATTGTGATCATTAAGCTAAAATATTCATCAAATATCAGGTGATTTGCAATGATGCAATATCGAATGATTTTGGTTCATTCCGATGGCGTACATATTTTCCCATGGAACTTAAACCATTGTTTTTATTGTTTCTAAAATATTTCTAAACTAATATTCATTCGATTCTCTTTTGTTTACCTAATTCTAAACTCATGACATACCATTGTAAAACTAGTTATTTAAGAAAACTTAATTATTTTAATTTGGTCAATTCCACATGCCGTAAAAATATAGGGGCCAATCTCTATACTATCTATCTATCTATCTATCTACCTAAGATTGTTCCTATCTATCTGTTGTGATGTTAGTTCAACAGTAAAAAAGAAGTCAAGTCGAGGTAGGGTAAAATGAGACAAGTGTATTTACAATAAGGTACAAGAACGGCTAGCTTGCCGCTAAACGGTAACAGTACAACCTTTTCACTCGGGGTTTCACTATTTATAGTGAGAACCGGTGTATATTCTCCACTGTAGGAACGGCCGGTACAACACTATCTAATTTTGTTCCTATCTATCTGTCTAAGTTTATTCTTGTCTGTCTATCAATATATCTATCTAGCTAGCTAGCTATCTAATTTGATCTTTTATACTTATCATGTGTTATTCCTTATTTGCTACAGGATTTCCTTGTCTGAAAAGATTCGTCATGTCTATCTTGAATCTCATATCATAATGGACAATGGCGTTCAGGGCAAGACACTCAGTGAATTCTCTCTTCAGTTGTTGTGGTTGCTGCAAACCAAACTGGATGTTGCTCATACAGATGTGTTAGCCCAGCAAATGCCCTATGGACTCCAATTGCTGTGGATCCTTAAAGGAGGAATGCCATTATTCTTACATCTCAAAGACAACGATAAAGTAAAACCAAAGAAACGTTGGAGTCAGGTAAGGCAGTTCTTTATTTCTCTTTCTTCTCTGTCTCCACACATTCTACACTTACTATTCTGGGGCACTCTTGAACGTTTCCGACCGTTTTGTTTTGGAGGACAGATGTTCAATAAATTGTTAAGAAAAATTAGACCATTAAGCGATACAAAGGTTTGAAATAAATTGCAGTACTTGTTAAGGTCCCATCTATGAGTTGAATACAAAAAATGAGTTTAAAAATCTGTGTCTTAAAAGGTAATTTATGAGAAAGTGCGTCCCGGTCTCCTGCTTCATAAATTGCTACTCAGTGACTATTAAAATAACGACCCCAGCTACGGTGTTAATTGAAAGAAAACAACCAACTTAGGGTGTTAAATTATTTTTTTTTTTGGGGGGGGGGCTTCTCTTTTTTGTCTTAATTCTTATTTATTTATCGTAATTCTATCTATCTATATTATTTTGTTTGTCTATCTATCTATCTATCTATCTCAGTCTATTCCAAACTATATATCCATCTTCATATCTAAACAAGAATTACGAAAAATTACGATAAATAAACAAGAATTACGACAAATTACGATAAATAAATAAGAATTACGACAAAAAATGATGCCTCCCCCTAAAATACATTTAACGCCCTAAGTTGGTTGTTTTCATTCAAGTAACACCGTAGCTGGGGTCGTTATTTTAATAGTCACCGGGTAGCAATTTTTGAGGCAGGATATCGGGACGCACTTCCTCATATATTAACTCTTAAAAAATGAGTCTAAACAAAAAAATTAAATACCCATCAAGAATGAATAAAACAAAATGTATTCGGCATAGACCCAACAATCTATATTCATATATTCATTAATAAAAGTTATTTTTCTATATATGTTATATATGGTGTGAATAATTTACATACCGGTTTTAACAAAACCATGTTTAATAAATAATTAATAGGTATTCTTGATTTCTAATATTATTGTTTTATTCTCAAAATCCTATGTATAATTTCATATTGAAGTTAATTAGAATAAAGTAAAAATAAGTAATCTTTTTTTCATATCTTCATAATTCAATATAATATTTGATTATATTAAAAATTAAATACTTGTAACCGGAGAGCGCATATTTTTGCTAGTAATAATAATAATTGAGAAAATATATGTGTCAACTGCGGTAAATATACATCTTGTTATAATGGAGATTGTGTGTTTATCTGACTGTAACCGAAACTACTCAAGTCACAATTCTCATTGTTATTTACGTTACATTCCCAATGATTTGATTTTATCTAAACTTCAATTATTAATAAAGTTGTTTTATATTATTAATATTGTTGGTCATATCTACATACTAATAACATGTTATTGTATGTATATATACAACAAAATAGCGATTAATAGTGGGAACGGAAAGGCTAATTCGCATATTGATAATAAAAATTTGATTTTAATAAATATGTGCTTAGTATTATTGATTTCTAATTGTTTGGTTTTATTTTAATGAATATGAGTAAAAATTTCGGGGATAAATTTTTTTTTAAATCGATTAACAAGAAGAAATAATTGAAATTTTATTTTTTATTTCCTATTTTAAGTAAATTGTTAAATTAGGAAAATTTAGCAATCAAAGACGGGAGTGATGGAAGAGTAAGTTTCAGTTGTTCTATTTTTCGATTATATCCCCTTTGTTTCAAATCTTTTTATCTGCATTCTTATTTAGTTTCATTAGTCTTTCTAATTTAATATGGCATTTTATTATATTAAAACTTAAATACGTGCACCCGGAGAATGCATATATTTGATTATTAAATTAACAAAATCTTAGTCTGCTCATATTCATATTTTTCTATTTATCTCTATCTATCTATCTATCTAAGATTGTTCCTATCTACCTGTCTATCTGTCTATCTAACATTATTTTTATCTATATTATTCTGCTCATATTCATATTTTTCTATCTATTTCAATCTAAGTTTGTTCCTATCTATGTCAGTCTGTTCATATTCCTGTCTTTCTATTTATCTATCTCCATTTGTTAATATCTATCTATCTATCTATCTAAGATTGTTCCTATCTATCGAATTTTGTTCCTATCTATCTGTTTATTCCTATATATCTATCTATCTGTTGTATACCCTTTTACTTACTTACTTCTATTCTTCTTCTGACGTCTTTTCTATCTTACGTCTTCTTCTAACATCTCTAACAGCGTCCGGACTTCGTCTTGGGGACTTCGTGTCTGGTCTTCCATTGGGGATTTCTCTTTATCAGAAGCCCTGTGTCATTGGTAGTTTTTAGATAATAACACAAGACTTCGATTTAACTTAGATCATATTTATTTCGAAATCCCCACCAGACTACCTGCGCAGATCGAGTCGGAGCCTACACTACACGACTCACCACCGTCGTGGTTTCTGGCCGACTGACTAAAATCTATTTCTAATCTAAACCGGAAGAGGGTCTTCTCCACCGAAAGGAAGGATCAGGACAGGTCAACCCTTGTCATTCAAATCCTTCAAGGCCGTGGGCTGCAACTTATAACAGCCATTTTGATTTATACACTACTGTACATAAATATTAAGAATCTAATAATTATGTAACATATCTAATTTGATCTTTTATTACTATCATGTGTTATACCTCTTTTCAAATTTTACTTCTACTTTCTCTTTTACTTTTTGTATACCCACAGATTATGTACATGAATTACATCATCAGTCTCCGAATCCAAAGATGCTACGACTGGTTAGAGAAACAAAGCGAACGTTTTGATCTGATGGGCGCTATCAACGCCCGCTATGAAATTCCACAATTCAGGTTCAATGGATTGGACACTCTTAACTGTTCCATGGACACTGAATCGCAGAGCCTAAAATTCAGCGATTCCGTGTCCACTCGAGGACTAACTCCGAGGCCTTCTATAGACAGTGACATCGGAATCTACACCAGTGACGACATGTCTTCTGTATGGTCGGATGAGTCTGACAGAGAAACAGAAGTGAGTAGTCGTATCAACGGTACAACCCTGCGTTCCTACAAGAACCAAAACTACCTCACTGTTCCCGCGACTAACGGCAAAGTTCTTCATTCGGCGATCAATCCGAATTTTGTATTAGATTCGGACGATTCCCCAATTTAAACGGAGTTGCTAAGGGCGATGTGGATGCTGATTGCGCGGAGATACGCATTGAGGTTCCTCCACTCAACTCAAAGGTGATACCAACAATTAGCGGTGATGTCATCAAAGATGAAGATGTCGGATCTCTCTCGAGTTTGGGTCAGCAAACTCCAAAGATCGATAATTACACTTATATTCTGGCAACTGACGCCGATATGAAGTTCGATGTCGATTCAATCGTTGACGTGCTGACTGCGTGTAATAGCGATTTGAGACTGGGCGGGGCTTGTGGAAGGACGCATCCAATCGGCGACAAGAGCAACCCGATTGTATGGTTCCAAATGTTCGAATACGCTAAAGGTAAGTCATAACTACCAAAATCGCTAACAATGAAGAAGAGGGTGGGGGGAACAAGGAGAGGGGGAGGTGGAGGAGGGGCAAGGACAAAGCAGCTAACACTGAAGAAAAAGAAGAGGAGGGGGAGGAAGAGGAGGAAAAGAAGGAGGATGGACAACAACAAATTATTAGTAGGAGTGATAATGATAAGTTAGCGGAGTGGCATTTTATCAGTATCAGTCGGACAGTGAGGGAGTCTCTCCCTTTTTCACTAGCGCTAGACCAGGGAGATTTTTTACTGAGGTGGAGCCCCATACCTACTGTCAGCTTCCCACATTACCGCACAGATAAGATTAACTTATCAGTGTTGACCATGCGTTTTAAGAAAACCAGAATGAATAATAAATAATTACTTGGTGTTATTGATTTCTAATATCATTGTTTTATTCTTAAATGTATTAAAAGCAAACCTATGAATAATTTTACAGAGAAATTTAAATAAAACAAGAATAAGTGTAATCTTTTTATATGCATTCATATTTAGTTTCGTCACTCTTTTTAATCTAATCCAGGGGTCACCAAAAATTTTTTTTACGATGGACCGGGTAATTGAAAAAATAATAAGAGCGGGCCATATTATTATCGTGTTAAATACTAGGTAGTCAGAACGAAAGCTCTGAGAAAAAGATGTAAAACAAAATTTATCTTTCCATGTTATATTCATGGATGATTCAAAACACATTTAACCAACATATCTATTTTCAAAACATTATCAAAGAACGCAACATTAGCAAAAAGGTTTGGAGAGATTTGTGAAACTGAAGTTTTTCTTTCAAGATATCGTCAATGTTTGGTTTGGAATTGCTATATCCAACCAAGAGAATTGCTTTCAAATGTTTATCAGTCAGAGTAAACCACGTTTACTCAAAAATTAGCTTTCCAGAAAACTTTGAATATGTTGCTAGATGTAACGTCGGCGGACCTGATAAAATGCATTTGCGGACCGGATCGAGCCCGCGGGTCATAGTGTGGTGACCCCTGATCTAATCTCATATTTTATTATATTAAAACTTAAATACTTTCACCCAGAGGGAACATGTTTTTGCTAATTCTTTTAATGATTGTTTGAATTCTTTGTTTCTTTTAGATTTCTGGATGATCAAAAGTGCCCAAAATATAATTGGATCTGTGATGTGTTGTCCTGGTTGTTTCAGTCTTTATAGAATCACAACAATAAGGGATCTTCTACAGACTTATTCTCAACCAAGTTTAAAACCTTCCGATGTGTTCATTAAAGATACAGGTAAGTTTGAGTTTTTTAACGGCATATCAATCTCTGTTGGTTATTTAATACCTGAAAAGGTAAATCTTATTGAAATTTAAAATGTCTTCTGGATTTTTATTTTTAGAGAGGACTTTTAGGGGTTTTGTCTGATAATATTTGGTGCGGGTTTGTCTGAGACTGTTAAAATTTAGGAGGATGTGTTCGATAGTGAACTCATTGGCAATTCAGTCTCGAAAGACTATGATAAAAGTTTTTGTGTGCCCCTGAAGTTACAGCGCCTCCTGAGACTATGAAGTCCTATGTTTGAGAAACATTCTCGACCACAGATTTTGCATTTGTAGGTTGTCCCTGTAGATGATGATGTTCCGATGCTTTGTTGCCGTTGCTTTCTTATGGACCTCTTAGCTTCATGATGTTGTATCAGGGTGACTTCTGACATGTACAATCCACTATGGAGATTCTGCCGCCACCGAGGGCGGTCTTGAGTCAAATTTTCACAGCTGGAGGGGACAATGCCAAAGCACCCGAGATCATTTTTGCAGACATCCTTGAACCGCAACTGGGGGCGACCAATCTGTCTTTTACCAGACGTAAGCTCTGCATAAAGAATGTATTTCGGGATTCGTCCATCATCCATCCGACGTACATGACCCAACCATCGGAGACGAAGTTGTCTCAGTAGAGAGTACAGGCTGGGGAGTTGATCTCTCTCTAAGACTGCTGTGTTAGTGATCCTGTCCCTCCAGGTGATGCCCAGTACACGTCTAAGGCAGCGAAGGTAGAAGTTATTTAGCCGCTGCTCTTGGTGGGAGTATAAGGTCCATGTTTCACTGTAGTTTGCATAATGGGCATACTGGAATGTTCTCCTTTTTTAAAAGGTGAGAATTGGTGATGGGTATTTGCCTCATACCCCACTTGTATGGGCTGGGCTCAAGACCTCGTTTTAACGTGGGCCCACCCACAAACCGAAGCTCATGGGTGGGAAAGAACAAAAATTGCGTCGATCCCGTCGGCATTCCCCCTCAAGGGGGCGCCTCAGGCGCTGGGCAATAAACCCAGCCCTGCCCCTTTAAGTCAAGGGGGTAGGTGTTGCCTGGGGGGATAGCCCCCTGGGATCGACGCTATTAATTTAACATAACCGGTCCAGTGGCCGAAGCGCACCGGACCCCTGTCCCGAAGGACGGGTTGGAAATGTGTTAAAAAATTTTTTTTTAAAGAATGGGTGATGTGGGGGTGCTCAATACGCAGTCTGGAGAGTATTGCTTCTTTTCTAATTATTCTGTGGCATGTCGGCCAGTAACTTCTTGTATCTCATGGAGCTTATTATTAATCTGAATATCCCATAATACAGATATCCCAGATACAGGTAAACACTTGCTTATTATTCTATCCTTTTATGTTCTTTTTGATGTTTACAATTTCACATTTTCCGTTTCTTTTCAGGTGAGGACCGTTGGATGTGCACATTGATGATGTTAAACGGCTGGAAATTAAAGTTTTGCACTTTTGGTTTGAACACAACTTATTGTCCTTCGAATCTTGATGAATTTCTCAAACAAAGACGTCGTTGGATGTTATCGGATTTGGCAAACACATTCCTTGTTATGAGACATGCTATTGGATTAATTCGACATAATGCTTGTTTCAGTATCGCTTATGTTCTTTATTTGATGCAATTATTCTTCATTACCATCATCTCACCAGGTAAAATTTATTTCTTCTTTTTTCTTATTTTTCAACATTTTTTTCTTTTTTTCTTCTTCTTTTTCTATTTTTTGTTTTTCTTTTTTTTTTTTCTTCATTCTATTTTTTAATTCTTTTCTTTTTCATTCTTTTTTTTACTTTTTTTCGTTTCTTTTTTTTTTTTGTCTTTTTTTTTTTTCTTTGCTATTTTTTTCTTTTTTTTTCGTTTCGTTTACGTTTTCGTTTTTCTTCGTTATATCTTTTAATTCTTTTTCTTTTTCATTTTTTCTTTTTTTTTTTTTTTCGTTTCGTTTTTTTTTTTTTTTTTGTCTTTTTTTCTTTTTTCTTTTTTTTTTCTTTGTTATTTTTTTCTTTTTTTTTTTCGTTTACGTTTTCGTTTTTCTTCGTTGTTCTGCTTTATGTTTTTTTTTTTCTTACTTTTCAAAATTTCTCTTTTTTTTTCCTTTTTCTATTTTTATGTTGTTTTTTTCTTTTTTCTTTTTCTCTTTTTTCTTCATTATACTTTTCATTCTTTTTCTTTTTCATTTTTTTTTTTACTTTTTCGTTTCATTTTCTTTTTCTTTTCGTTTTTTTTTTTGCTTTTCTTTTTTCTTTTTCGTTCTTTTTCTTTTTTCTTTTTCTTCTTTTCTTTTTTCTTCTCTTTCTTTCTTTCTTCTCTTTTTCTTCTTTTTTTCGTTTTTTCTTTTTTTATCCTTTTTTTCTCTTTTTTTCTTCTCTTTTTCTTTTTTTTCTTTTTCTTTCTCCTTTTCTTTTGTTCTTTTCTGATCTCTGACACGTATGTAAGTTCTTTTATCCCCATAGAACTTTTATTTCACCTCTTTCTGACAAAAACTTATATGCCAAATGTCATTTTTTTTTAATAAGAAAAATCAAGCCTCGAGTACTGTAACCCCACTCAACCATTTTTATCCTATAGCAGTTAAAAGGTAGTGACTGAGGCTCAAGAATCAGTATTTATCAATATACATGATTAATCAGCTGGTTATATTTAACCCTAGCAACTGTAGGATTGACACAATCGTATTCTTCAAATTTCTTTTATAGCAAACATCCGCCCCTTTTATCATATAGATGCTAGGAGGCGGTGGCTAAGGTTCAATCTCCAGTATGTATTAATACACATTCAATTTGTGAACATTTTTTCTACCAGTTTATTAATACAAATGAAGTCAATGAAAATTATATCTACTAGTTTATTAATACAAATGAGTCAATGAAAATTATGTCTACCAGTTTATTAATACAAATGAAGTCAATGAAAATTATGTCTACCAGGAAGTTAATGAAAATTATGTCTACCGGTTATTAATACAAATGAAGTTAATGAAAATTATGTCTACCAGTTTATTAATACAAATGAAGTTAATGAAAATTATGTCTACCAGTTTATTAATACAAATGAAGTTAATGAAAATTATGTCTACCGGTTTATTAATACAAATGAAGTTAATAAAAATTATGTCTACCGGTTTATTAATACAAATGATGCTAATGAAAAATATTTCTGAAACAAATAATATATTTTATATTATTTAGATATTTCTGTTAACAACTCTAAATTCCATTTGTATTATCTATATTTTTAAACTGTTGTACTCATCTTTATTCTTATATACACAACATTTTGGCTGATGTACTCTCTGGTCTTCTGCATGTGTTTCTTGTCGGGATACAAGCGTTTAATTAATACAGTTCTAAGGGACAATTATCTGTAGGTTTCTGGTTCAATCCTGACTACAGGCGAAAATAACATAGAATACCTATAGCTTAACACTTATACCTGGTCATGGATAATGGAATGAGAACAATTTAATCAATGGATTAAATAAAGTGTTCGGTTTGAAGTTTCATGATGGCTCCCGATTCCGACATTAAGACTCCCAAATGCGACAAGAAGGTCCCCGAGATCGACAAGCAACACCGGAAGAAGGTCGGAAAGCACATTGACCGAAACGATGTGCACATAGTAAAGATCACGACAACAGTTCGAAAAATCTAAATAACAAAAATAATACAAAATCAGTTTTGTACAGCAAGCCTTAGTTATTGTTTCCGCTACATAAACGGCTTGAATTCCATGCGAGAAATACGGATTTCCACTTCACTATAGCGCATATCGGTCGAAACGGATATATAATAATAAAGGGTACTAATGCAGAATAGCACGCAATAGATAATATCATTAGATTATGTATAAAGGGCATTACATTTCCTTATATTTCACGGAAATACCCGACACTTTGAGACGCTAGGGTTGGGGTTAGACTAAGAGTTAAGGTTAGTATTAGTGTTAGTGTTAGTCTTAGGCTACGTCGGTAGTTTCCGTAATCTAATGCTATTCATACGTAAAATGTGATTCTGATGATATTATCTTTTGCGCGCTATTATGCATTTGTACCTAATAAAAATAAGGACATCAAAATCTAAATAATACAAATTATCAAGTCTCATTTTTTTTAAAATCCAGACAGACAAATCGTATATATACAAAAAAAACATTTGGCATTGAATATCCCGCAAGGGTTGAAATGTCATTAAACCAAACAACTAACTTCTTGTTTCTTGAATTTCTGTCATAAAAAAATATTTTGTTTTCTTTTGTAGGATCAACAGTCATTATGATCACAGCCGGACTGGACATGGTTTTTAATCTCCATTTTATTGGCCTCACCGTTGGCCTCAGTGCAATCATTGTCTTCTACGCCATGGTATGCCTCTACGCCCCTACAAAACTTCAATCGCATCTACATATGATTCTAACATTGTTACTTGGAATGGCAATTACGTGCGTCTTTGTAGGCGGGGCTATCTTTGTCATTGGTGATATAATTACCGGTAAGTGTTCTGTTTTTTTAGTATTATCTGCGTTATTTGGACTATTATCCTCATCTTCATTGTTATACGTACAACGTTTCGGTCGATGTGCTCTCCGGCCTAATTCAGGTATTTCTTGTCGGACTCGGGAACCTTCTTGGACTCGGGAACCTTCTTTTCGGACTCGGGAACCTTTTTGTCGTAATCGGAAGCCATCACGGAACGTTGAGCCTAACCCTTTATTCAATCCAGGGTATCCTGTTCTTATTTTGCTAACCATAGCTGGGGTAGAGGTGTTAAGCTGTGTTAATTATTATTCTATGTTACTGCTGACTTTGACCATGATTGAACCTGCAATCAAGAGATAACTGTCATTTAGAACTGTCTTAACCTAACTCCTTTGTCCACAAGGCCATGTGTTACATAATTATTGGATCCCTAATGCTTTTATAAGGTATGGTAGAAATCATAATAGCGATTAGTACAGCTGATGGCCTTGAGGGTGAGTGACGGCGCTTGACCTCACTCTGACCTTGCTTTGCGGGGATGGATCGTGAGAACCGGAAGATGATAGAAGACCCTCTTCCGGTTTAAGGATATAGTCAGTTTAAGTCAGTTAGAAGTTAGGAGCCAAGCTAGCAAGGTGTAAGTCGCATTTCTATGCGCATCCTGACATCTGCGCAGATTGTCTGGTTTGGGGATTTATAAATAAAGTAACATCAACGTAAATCGAAGTCTTGTGTTTATTACCTAAAAACTAACAATAACACAGGGCTTCTGATAAGGAGTGATCCCTAACAGAAACCAGACCCCGAAGTCCTCAATAGAAGACCAGACGAGACCTTAGAAGATATACCAGACCAAGATGTTAGAAGATAGAACCGAAGCCGGCCAGAAGAAGATACGACCAGAGATAAGAAGTAAGAAAGGTATATAACGTTATATAGATTTGGGTTAGTGAAAACCCCAGTATATAACACACGTGACCAATTGTTTTGTTTATTGCCAATTCCTATTGTTGGCAGATATGGAACAGGGTAATTTACAATTCCAAGAACATTTCTCTTAAACTAAAACTAACATTGCCAATTCCTATTTTTGGCAGATATGGAACAGGGTACTTTACAATTCCAAGAACATTTCTCTTTAAACTAAAACTAACATTGCCAATTCCTATTTTTGGCAGATATGGAACAGGTACTTTACAATTCCAAGAACATTTCTCTTAAACTAAAACTAACATTGCCAATTCCTATTTTTGGCAGATATGGAACATATTAACTAAATTCCTATTTTGGCAGATATGGAACAGGGTACTTTACAATTCCAAGAAAATTTCTCTTAAACTAAAACTAACATTGCCAATTCATATTTTTGGCAGATATGGAACAGGGTACTTTACAATTCCAAGAACATTTCTTTAAACTAAAACTAACATTGCCAATTCCTATTTTTGGCAGATATGGAACAGGGTACTTTACAATTCCAAGAACATTTCTCTTAAACTAAAAACTAACATTGCCAATTCATATTTTTGGCAGATATGGAACAGGGTACTTTACAATGCCAAGAACATTTCTCTTTAAACTAAAACTAACATTGCCAATTCCTATTTTTGGCAGATATGGAACAGGGTACTTTACAATTCAAGAACATTTCTCTTAAACTAAAACTAACATTGCCAATTCCTATTTTTGGCAGATATGGAACAGGGTACTTTACAATTCCAAGAAAATTTCTCTTAAACTAAAACTAACATTGCCAATTCATATTTTTGGCAGATATGGAACAGGGTACTTTACAATTCCAAGAACATTTCTCTTAAACTAAAACTAACATTGCCAATTCCTATTTTTGGCAGATATGGAACAGGGTACTTTACAATGCCAAGAACATTTCTCTTAAAACTAAAAACTAACATTGCCAATTCCTATTTTTGGCAGATATGGAACAGGGTACTTTACAATTCCAAGAAAATTTCTCTTAAACTAAAACTAACATTGCCAATTCATATTTTTGGCAGATATGGAACAGGGTACTTTACAATTCCAAGAACATTTCTCTTAAACTAAAACTAACATTGCCAATTCCTATTTTTGGCAGATATGGAACAGGGTACTTTACAATTCCAAGAACATTTCTCTTAAACTAAAACTAACATTGCCAATTCATATTTTGGCAGATATGGAACAGGGTACTTTACAATGCCAAGAACATTTCTCTTAAACTAAAACTAACATTGCCAATTCCTATTTTGGCAGATATGGAACAGGGTACTTTACAATTCCAAGAACATTTCTCTTAAACTAAAACTAACATTGCCAATTCCTATTTTTGGCAGATATGGAACAGGGTACTTTACAATTCAAGAACATTTTCTCTTAAACTAAAAACTAACATTGCCAATTCATATTTTTGGCAGATATGGAACAGGGTACTTTACAATTCCAAGAACATTCTCTTAAACTAAAACTAACATTGCCAAATCCTATTTTTGGCAGATATGGAACAGGGTACTTTACAATTCCAAGAACATTTCTCTTAAACTAAAACTAACATTGCCAATTCCCATTTTTGACAGATATGGAACAGGGTACTTTACAATTCCAAGAACATTACATCCTCATTCTGCTGACATCCAGTGTGTTCTATGCTGCCATTCTTCATCCACACGAGACTTGGATCATCTTCCTCGGATTATTCTACATGTTTATGTTTCCATCAATGCACATACTTCTTCCCGTTTATTCAATTTGCAATATAATTGACCAAAGCTGGGGAACTCGAGATGACGTAAGTTGGATTTTTATTTTATAGTATTTTTGTTTTGTTTGTTTGTTGTTTGTTTTTCTGTCTACACTGCGTAATCTCAACATCCTATAATGCGATTGTATGTGTATTTACGCAACCACTGAAAAAATACACCATCAAACCTTCAAGCCTGGAAAACATGGCCTCCAAAAGGTAGGGCTGGGAAGACATGTGCCGCACAGGAGCTAAGCGGCTTAATATGGAGATTAACTGGGCTACACAGCGACGACATCTTCGTTGTCATGAACCACCAAATACAGATGGGTAATGTGTGTGACCGCACCTGCAAGTACACAATTGGACTAAATAGCCACCAGAGGGTCCAAAACTGTTGAAGACATGGAGTGACGTCATCGTCATCTACGATGGATTTCTGAAAGGAAAGGTAAACCCAACCACTCCACTCAAGCAGGATGCTGCACAAGGTAGACTATCATAGGAGAAAGTCGATTATGAGTTCATCCTTATGTTACATAATCTATGCGGTTGCATAAGATTATTGTCAATCCCCTGTATTTCTAAAGGGATGGTCCTTTTCATATCACCGGCGGGACTTTCCATGGAATAATACAGAAGGCCCGCGAAATACGTGAAGTCACGTGTGGACCTGGTTGGGTCCTCAGTTTTCAGTTGGGACGGTCAGGCAGAGAAGATGTCCTGCCTTAACTGGAACTCACACTGCATACGCGCGCTATGTTAGTCAGATGTTAGTTACATGAAATGGTTAGTTAAGTGAAATAATAAGTAAATAAAAGTTTAAGAAAATAACCCGGTTTTGTGGTTGGTGAATGTCTTGGTAACAAGACTGATCTAGAAGAAGAAATGAGTTAAGTGCGACCGACCACCAAGACGAAGCCCAAGAGATGTTAGAAGAAGACGTAAGATAGAAAAGACGTCAGAAGAAGAATAGAAGAATAGTGTTACATAATTATGGATCCCTAATATCTTTTTAAGGTAGTATAGAAATCCTTATGGCGATCAGTGCAGCTGATGGCCTTGACAGTGAGTGACAATGCTTGACCTCACTCTCACCTTGCTTTCTGGGGATAGAATCGTGAGAACGGAACCCCGATAGAAAGCCCTTTTCCGGTTTAAGGTGGGCAACTCAGTAAGTCAGTTGCAGTTAGAGTTGCAGAGTTAGAAGCTAGCAAGATGTGACTCTCCGCGCGCATTTGTCTGGCCTGGGTTCCGGAATAAACTAACATCCAAAGTAAATCGAAGTCTTGTTGTTATTACTAAAAGCTAACAATGACACAAGGCTTCTGATAAGAAATGGTCCCCAGCAGAACCAGACACGGGACCCAGATAAGAAAGACCAGACGAGACCATTAGAAGATAGAAGACTAGACGATCAGAAGACGGCCGGAAGGATAGACCAGAGTAAGAAGTATACAACGTATATCTATTTGGTACCGTGACGAACGGCTACGTAACAATAGAAGTAAAGAGGTATGCAGCACTTACTTCGTTAATAGAGCTCAGTATGTCTTGATGGTCTTACTTGTATGGATTGAGAGATGGGTGTTAAGCGGTTGTAAAGCTGTTATTTTATATATTTTTACCAACCCCTCCACACGAGCAGGATGTGACACAAGGTCAATTTCTTAAGCGGAGTTCAACAGGTTTGAATTCAGAGTTTTCCTTCTCCTAGGCTGGTTGCCTAACCAAGGTTAAAGAGCCCAGTCTGCCCTACTATTTACCCATAGCTGGAGGGAGAGTAGAATTCATACCTTTCCCAAGGGTATTAGCGCTAAGTGAAATGCAATTACCACGTCCAGGAATTGAACTCGTGTCGACGAGTCCATATCCTATGACTTTAACCATTACACCACGCGCTGTTATTTTATAGGGAGTCACTTCCAGGATCTCTTTAAAACAGAACACAGCATCTATTCTAGTAATGATCATACTAGGTGGAGTTTTAAGAGGTTTGAATTCAGAGTTTTCCTTTGCCTCGACTGGTTGCCTAACCAAGGTTAAAGAGCCAAGTCTTCCCTATTATTTACCCATAGCTGGAGGGAGAGTAGTTGGATTTATACCTTTTCCAAGGGTATTGGCGCTATGTGAACAGTGGCTTTGTCCAAGAATTGAACTCGGGTCAACGAGTCCATTACCAACTACTCTAATCATTACACCACGGCCTCCAACCAATGTGACAACTACAATAAGATAACAATTTTTTAAGTTGCGCACGATGGCGTAGAAGACAATGATTGTACTGAGGCCAACGGTGAGGCCAATAAGATTAAAAACCATGTCCAGTCCGTCTGTGATCATAATGACTGTTGATACTACAAAAGAAAACAAATTTTGACAGAAATTCAAGAAACAAGAAGTTAGTTGTTTGGTTTAATGGCATATCAACCCTTGCGGGATATTCAATACCAAATGTTTGATTTTTTATATATATGATTTGTCTGTCTGAATTTTAAAAAAAGAGACTTGATAATTTGTATTATTTAGATTTTTCGAATTGATGCCCTTATCTTTATAAGTGTTATAGGTGATACACCCTATAAGACTAATGGAATGCGCCGACAGGTTACTATAAATAACAGGGATAATTGTGGCTTAGCAGTAAGCCAATGCGAGTATACCAATAACTCTGTTCGTCGGACGTAATTTCCACATCTCTCTATTGTATTTGTCTACTTTCTGTTAATACATTTTTCTACATTTGTTACCCGTCGTTTTGGTTCTTATTTGACCCCTTAAAACTTCACAACAATTAGGTACGAATGCATAATAGCGCGCAAGAGATAATATCCTTAAATGTTGAAGTGGTATCAACGAGTAAATACATTTATACTATTGTTACTTACGAAACCTGCTTACTATTTCTCTGATTGTTTTAGATGAGGCTTGGAATTATTTGGATTATTCGGACTATTGTCCTCATCTTTATTGTTATCTGTATAACGTTTCGGCCTATGTGCTCTCCGGCCTTCTCCATGTATTTCTTGTCAGATTCGGGAACTTTCTCGAACTTGGGTACCTTCTTATTGTAATCGGAAACCATCACGGAACTTCACAAACCCTTTATTCAATCCACGGGGTATCCTGTTCTCATGCCACTAACCATAGCTGGAATGCAGGTGTCAAGCTGTGTTGATTATTATTCTATGTTAATGGTCGCCCCTGACCAGTATTGAACCGAGAGATAATTGTCACTTTAGAACTGTCTTAACCCAAAGTCTTTATCCACTATGCTATATGTCCAATTGGACAATTCAGTGTGAATTTTGGGCACTTATCTATTAATAATGGAGATCGCTTCCGGTTTTGTCTGTAACAAAAACTACGTCATGCTTACGCCACACTGCCTAAAATCGTCATAAATAGAATACACTCAAAATTTGAACATGCAATGTTCGACAGTCCTCATTGGTTTTTTAAACAAGTTTTAATAAATACATACTTGGTATTATCTATCTATATATAGTTTGTTTTATTTTGATAATATATTTAAAGTATAGAACTAAGTTTCCATTTCAAATTTATTTATTTTTATTCCTTTAATAAATTTATTTTATTTTTTACTCCTTTAATAAATTTGATGATTTTACTTTACTTATGATACAAACTCTCTGATATTAAATTTTCACTCCCACCCCCACAGGCAATATTTATTTTACGTCGCCCAGAGGGCGTTTTTTATTTTGCTAGTAAACCCTAATGTCTTGTTTTTACCAGAATATATATCTTTTTACTTATGCATGGTTTTTTACCTTGACTTATATTGTTGTTCTTTTAAGAATCCTGCTTAGTCTGACACAAAGGACAGATTATTTTTAGGATCTATCATTGCTAAATAGTTATCCACTTAAGTACTGAACAAGGTCATCTCTGCTGAACTTCGGTGATCTATCATAGAATATGTTTATATTGTGCCTTGCTAACATATGTTATTCACGCTGAAGAGGACATGAGTCCTTATGGTGTAATGGTAAACATGCTGGACTGTGACATTGTAGTAAGCGAGCTCGAATTCCTGTCGCTCTCCGCCCTGTCGGCTGGAGCGTTAGAATGCACCGACTGCACCTCTGCAGAGGGGTAAGACTCCCCCAATGGGGCCACCTGTTAGCCGTGGGTGGCGACCCGTGATGCTTAAGGATTGAACCCAGTTGGATGAGCAGTTCATGACTTGCAATACTCCACTTTGGCCCTTTCTTGGGCTAGACGGGCGGTCGGAGAGGCCCCCTCCGATCAATCGGGCTGGTCACGTCTAAGCCCTAGCACCTATATGATTTTCCCAAACCCTATTGCCCTTATGGCAAGCCCCAAACCTTTTATATCATATGGGTGCAGAAGGGCGGTGGCTGCGCGGTCTACATGTCCTGGGAAGACGTTAAACTCTATCTGATGGTGAGGTTCCAGTTTTGGAGGTTTGGGGAATGTGGAGCACCCCTTCATCACCATTGCTCCCTGGTCCACTCTGACCCGGAGTACGTACCTGTTTAGGGCTCCCATGTATGGGTTAAATAGAAAAATGTATTTATAAAAAAATTGTATTATCCATTAAGAATTGATTTATTTCAAAACTTTATTGACATTAAATGACCCACTGAGGTTGATTATGCCGTTAAACAAAAACAAAACCAACCAATCCTGTCGCGCCTATTACGTTTCAATTTCAAACTAAAATATGTGGACATGAAGTAAGGGTCAATTTTGTATTATAACAAAACTGATAAACTGTCTCCCATTCTTGTTTACAAGGGATTTCTATACATTTGTCTAGTAGGTGAGTCCCTGTGGCATTGTGACTAACGTGCTGGATTGCGACATTGTAGTAAACGAGTTCGAAACTCCAGTCGCGCTATTACGTTCAATTTCAAACTAAAATATGTGGACATGAATTAAGGGGTCAATTTGTATTATAAACAATAAAATATGTGGACATGAAGTAAGGGTCAATTTTGTATTATAACAATAAAATATGTGGACATGAAGTAAGGGTCAATTTTGTATTATAACAATAAAATATGTGGACATGAAGTAAGGGGTCAATTTTGTATTATAAAATTAAAATATGTGGACATGAAGTAATGTTACATATTAATTGGATCCCTTATTGCTTTTTAAGGTAGTATAGAAATCCTTTTGGCGATCAGCTGCAGCTGATGGCCTTGAGTGAGTGACAATGCTTGACCTCACTCTCACCTTGCTTTCTGGGATAGAATCGTGAGAACGGAACCCCGATAGAAAGCCTCCTCCGGTTTAAGGTGGGCAACTCAGTAAGTCAGTTGCAGTAGTTAGTTGCAGTTAGTCAGTTGCAGAGTTAGAAGCTAGCAAGATGTGACTCTCAGCGCGCAGTTGTCTGGTCCTGGGTTCCGGAATAAAATAACATCAAAGGTAAATCGAAGTCTTGTTGTTATTACTAAAAGCTAACAATGACACAAGGCTTCTGATAAGAAATGGTCCCCAGCAGAACCAGACACGGAATCCCCATACAAGAAGACCAGACGAGACCTGTAGAAGATATACCAGACCATTAGAAGATAGATGATAGAAGTACCAAGCCGGCCAGAAGAGAAGTATGCAACAGTAAGGGGTCAAATTTGTATTATAACAATAAAATATGTGGACATGAAGTAAGGGGTCAATTTTGTATTATAAAAAACTTTCTTTTATTTTGTTGTTGTTGTTGTTGTTGTTGTTCTAGAATTTACATGCAATGTATGTTCAATATTTTTCCTTTTTTTTATTTTCACTAGTCGAAAGCTGTTGTGCCAAGTATAATTTGTTTTCCCAAAATTCGACGACGGACGGCGACGAAGAAGGAAGGCTTTAAAAAGAAACGTAAGAAATAAAATCATTATTTTCTTTTATCTACCTAGCAAATATATGCACCCTCGGGTGCAAGTATTTAAGTTTTGCATATAATAAAATATCATTATCAAATAGAAGGCCTAATGAAACTGACTTAAGAATGCAAATAAAAGATCTGCAAAACAGAGGGGGTATAATCGAAAAATAGAACAACTTGAAACTAACTATTCCTTCATTTTCCCTTACTCCCCATCTCATGATCTCTCTCTTG
>CM042180.1:23349711-23418964 GCA_023376005.1 Doryteuthis pealeii | reverse complement strand
GGGGGGATAAGTAAGATTAAACCATGTCCAGTCCGTCTGTGATCATAATGACTTTGATACTACAAAGAAAACAAATTTGACAGAAATTCAGAAAACAAGAAGTTAGTTGTTTGGGTTTAATGCATATCAACCCTTGCGGATATTCAATACCAAATGTTTGATTTTTATATATATGATTTGTCTGTCTGATTTTAAAAAAAGAGACTTGATAATTTGTATTATTTAGATTTTTCGAATTGATGCCCTTATCCTTTAAAGTGTTATAGGTGATACACCCTATAAGACTAATGGAATGCGCCGACAGGTTACTATAAAATAACAGGGATAATTGTGGCTTAGCAGTAAGCCAATCGAGTATACCAATAACTCTGTTCGTCGGACGTATTTCCACATCTCTCTATTGTATTTGTCTACTTTCTGTTAATACATTTTTCTACATTTGTTACCGTCGTTTGTTCTTATTTGACCCCTTTAAAACTTCACAACAATTAGGTACGAATGCATAATAGCGCGCAAGAGATAATATCCTTAAATGTTGAAGTGGTATCAACGAGTAAATACATTTATACTATTGTTACTTACGAAACCTGCTTACTATTTCTCTGATTGTTTTAGATGAGGCTTGGAATTATTTGGATTATTCGGACTATTGTCCTCATCTTTATTGTTATCTGTATAACGTTTCGGCCATGTGCTCTCCGGCCTTCTCCATGTATTTCTTGTCAGATTCGGGAACTTTCTCGAACTTGGGTACCTTCTTATTGTAATCGGAAACCATCACGGAACTTCACAAACCCTTTATTCAATCCACGGGGGTATCCTGTTCTCATGCCACTAACCATAGCTGGAATGCAGGTGTCAAGCTGTGTTGATTATTATTCTATGTTAATGTCGCCCCTGACCAGTATTGAACCGAGAGATAATTGTCACTTAGAACTGTCTTAACCCAAAGTCTTTATCCACTATGCTATATGTCCAATTGGACAATTCAGTGTGAATTTTGGGCACTTATCTATTAATAATGGAGATTCGCTTCCGGTTTTTGTCTGTAACAAAAACTACGTCACTGCTTACGCCACACTGCCTAAAATCGTCATAAATAGAATACACTCAAAATTTGAACATGCAATGTTCGACAGTCCTCATTGGTTTTTTTAAACAAGTTTTAATAAATACATACTTGGTATTATCTATCTATATATAGTTTGTTTTATTTTGATATATATTTAAAGTTATTAGAACTAAGTTTCCATTTCAAATTTATTTTATTTTTTATTCCTTTAATAAATTTATTTTATTTTTTACTCCTTTAATAAATTTGATGATTTTACTTTACTTATGATACAAACTCTCTGATATTAAATTTTCAACTCCCACCCCCACAGGCAATATTTATTTTACGTCGCCCAGAGGGCGTTTTTTATTTTGCTAGTAAACCTAATGTCTTGTTTTTACCAGAATATATATCTTTTTACTTATGCATGGTTTTTACCTTGACTTATATTGTTGTTCTTTTAAGAATCCTGCTTAGTCTGACACAAAGGACAGATTATTTTTAGGATCTATCATTGCTAAATAGTTATCCACTTAAGTACTGAACAAGGTCATCTCTGCTGAACTTCGGTGATCTATCATAGAATATGTTTATATTGTGCCTTGCTAACATATGTTATTCACGCTGAAGAGGACATGAGTCCTTATGGTGTAATGGTAAACATGCTGGACTGTGACATTGTAGTAAGCGAGCTCGAATTCCTGTCGCTCTCCGCCCTGTCGGCTGGAGCGTTAGAATGCACCGACTGCACCTCTGAGCAGGGGTAAGACTCCCCAATGGGGCCACCGTTAGCCGTGGGTGGCGACCCGTGATGCTTAAGGATTGAACCCAGTTGGATGAGCAGTTCATGACTTGCAATACTCCACTTTGGCCCTTTCTTGGGCTAGACGGGCGGTCGGAGAGGCCCCCTCCGATCAATCGGCTGGTCACGTCAAGCCCTAGCACCTATATGATTTTCCCAACCTATTGCCCTTATGGCAGCCCCAAACCCTTTTTATCATATGGGTGCTAGAAGCGGTGGCTGCGGGTCTACATGTCCTGGGAATGACGTTAAACTCTATCTGATGGTGAGGTTCCAGTTTGGAGGTTTGGGGAATGTGGAGCACCCTTCATCACCATTGCTCCCTGGTCCACTCTGACCCGGAGTAGTAGTACCTGTTAGGCTCCCATGTATGGGTTAAATAGAAAAATGTATTTATAAAAAAATTGTATTATCCATTAAGAATTGATTTATTTCAAAACTTTATTGACATTAAATGACCCACTGAGGTTGATATGCCGTTAAACAAAACAAACCAACCAATCCTGTCGCGCTATTACGTTCAATTTCAAACTAAAATATGTGGACATGAAGTAAGGGGTCAATTTTGTATTATAACAAACTGATAAACTGGTCTCCCATTTCTTGTTTACAAGGGATTCTATACATTTGTCTAGTAGGTGAGTCCCTGTGGCATTGTGACTAACGTGCTGGATTGCGACATTGTAGTAAACGAGTTCGAACTCCAGTCGCGCTATTACGTTCAATTTCAAACTAAAATATGTGGACATGAATTAAGGGGTCAATTTTGTATTATAACAATAAAATATGTGGACATGAAGTAAGGGGTCAATTTTGTATTATAACAATAAAATATGTGGACATGAAGTAATGTTACATATTAATTGGATCCCTATTGCTTTTTAAGGTAGTATAGAAATCCTTATGGCGATCAGTGCAGCTGATGGCCTTGAGTGAGTGACAATGCTTGACCTCACTCTCACCTTGCTTTCTGGGGATAGAATCGTGAGAACGGAACCCCGATAGAAAGCCTCCTTCCGGTTTAAGGTGGGCAACTCAGTAAGTCAGTTGCAGTAGTTAGTTGCAGTTAGTCAGTTGCAGAGTTAGAAGCTAGCAAGATGTGACTCTCAGCGCGCAGTTGTCTGGTCCTGGGTTCCGGAATAAAATAACATCAAAGGTAAATCGAAGTCTTGTTGTTATTACTAAAAGCTAACAATGACACAAGGCTTCTGATAAGAAATGGTCCCCAGCAGAACCAGACACGGAATCCCCATACAAGAAGACCAGACGAGACCTGTAGAAGATATACCAGACCATTAGAAGATAGATGATAGAAGTACCAAGCCGGCCAGAAGAGAAGTATGCAACAGTAAGGGTCAAATTTGTATTATAACAATAAAATATGTGGACATGAAGTAAGGGGTCAATTTTGTATTATAAAAAACTTTCTTTTATTTTGTTGTTGTTGTTGTTGTTGTTGTTCTAGGAATTTACATGCAATGTATGTTCAATATTTTTCCTTTTTTTTTTTCACTAGTCGAAAGCTGTTGTGCCAAGTATAATTTGTTTTCCCAAAATTCGACGACGGAGGCGACGAAAGAAGAAGGTTAAAAAGAAACGTAAGAAATAAAATCATTATTTATCTTTTATCTACACTAGCAAATATATGCACCCTCCGGGTGCAAGTATTTAAGTTTTGATATAATAAAATATCATATCAAATTAGAAGGGCTAATGAAACTGACTAAGAATGCAAATAAAAAGATCTGCAACAGAGGGGGTATAATCGAAAAATAGAACAACTTTGAAACTAACTATTCCATCATTTTCCCTTACTCCCCTCTTTCATTGGTAAATTTTCCTAATTTAACTATTTAGTTAAAATAGGAAGTAAAGGATAATATTACATTTATTTCTTCTTGTAAATAAATTTCTTTTAAGATTTATCCATGAGATTTTTGTTTATATTTCTTAAGATAAAACCAAACAATTAGAAATCAATAATATCAAGCACATATTTATTAAAATAAAATTTTAAATATCAATATGCAAATTAGCCTTCTCGTTCAAACTGTAAACCGTTATTTTGTTGTATATATAAATACAATTGCATGTTATTAGTATGTAGATATGGTCAACAGTATTAATAAGGTAAAACAATTTTATTAATAACTGAAGGTTTAAAAGAATGAAATCATGGAGAATTTGACGTAAATAATTAAGGTAATTGTGACTTGAGTAGTAATATAGTTTCGGTTACAGACAGAAAAACACACAATCTCCATTATAATAAGAAGATATTAATACTCACGTTCCTTAAAAGCACAACTGTTTTCATCTTGCAACACCGTCTGGTTAAAAATGAAACCGTCAAAATCGTCCATGATGAAATATCAAAATGTAAATACTGATTACCTGGTGTTCCTTCTCCGTCAAATTTCTTATAAGTGTCATCACCACGACTAAATTATAGACCATTCTGTTTTCATTATAAAGAAAGATTGGTTTGGTTTGGTTTTGTTTTACAGCATATCAACCTCAGTGGGTCATTTAATGCCGATAAAGTTTTGAAATAAATCAATTCTTAATGCAGAATACAATTTTTTTTATAAATACATTTTTCTATTTAACCCATAGATGGGTATATAGAAAGAGTAGAAAAAGATATGATACACAGAAAAAATATAAGAAAAGACAGAAAGGTGGTAGGGGGAGGTAGAGAAAGGGGGTAAGCACGAGGAAGCTATAATGTTAATCTGCTTCAACCGAATATAATGAAAAGGTGAAAAGAGTGGGGTGGGGGAGAGTTAAATCAAGACTATTCTACTTTTTACATATCAAACTATAGAGCAATGGCTCTTAAGTAAACATATCAAACGTTTTAATAATTAAATTATCGTACTGGGTTATATCCACAGGTTATGTGAATTTCTTTGATTACACTAAAAGTCACCACCCTGTCGGTGGGGCGTTAGAATGCACTGACTGCATCTCTGCAGAGGGGTAAGACTCCCCCAATGGGGCCACCTGTTCGCCGTGGGTGGCGACCCGTGATGCTTAAGAATAGAGCCCAGGTGGATGAGCAGTTTATGACATGTAATACTCCACTTTGGCCCTATCTTGGGCTAGACGGGTGGTCGGAGAGGCCCCCTCAGATCAATCGGCTGGTCACTTCAAGCCCTAGCACCTATATGATTTTCCCAACCCTATTGCCCTTATGGCAAGCCCCAACCCCTTTTTATCATATGGATACCAGAAGGCGGTGGCTGCGGGTCTACATGTCCTGGGAATGACTTTAAACTCTATCTGATGGTGAGGTTCCAGTTTTTGAGATTTGGGGAATGTGGAGCACCCCTTCATCACCATTGCTCCCTGGTCCACTCTGACCCGGAGTGGTAGTACTCTTATTGTAACAGTTTTTTGAAAAAAGAAGACATATTCCAAACTCGACGATAGACAAATTCTCTTTTTCAAACAGGATGAGTATTAATAAGAGATACATGACTGTCGCTGACCAAGAAAAGCGTTGGCGGATGTGCTTATATTTGAAACTTCCGCATAACTTTTTTGCAACATCATTGTTTTCATTTTGAATTCATATTATTTTCGTCTCCGCTATTGATAAGTCTGGAGTATAAACAAGCTCTGAAGATGATTTTTATAAATCAAAATATTGTTCAATATTAGCTATGAATATGATATAAAATATTTTCACTTTAACAGCATATTGTGTTGTTTTCATATCCTTTTAGCTATACTCATATAATTTTATATTGAAATCAATTAGAATACAGTAAAAATAAGTGTAATCTTTTTGTTTGTTCGTATTTAATTTCATTAGTTTTCCGAATTCAATATATTTAAAACTTAAATACTTGTGTCTGGAGGGCGCATATTTTTGCTAGTAAACAAAATAAATTATAATACGTATTTTGCTAGTAAAAATAAATTATAATACATATTTTTTATCTTCAGTCATTTGATCTGTAATAATGTTTTGTTTTTTTTTTATTTCTATTCATTCTAATTTATTTTTTTCAGATTCCATAACAACTATATCGACATTGACTGATTATAACTTACCATTATCTAACCCAACTGAGGATGAGTTAGAATACAAGTTTTGGAAATTACTCCGTGACACTCTCATTGGCAAATCTTCTCGTGTTGGCTTGGATAAGGAAAGTATGGCTAAACGACTTTGGAGACTGCGCACAAAATCAATTATTGCTCTTTTTGGATGTAACTTTGCGTGGATCGCTGTACTCACTTATCTCTTCTCTGTTATCAGCGACAATACATCAAAATTAAATTCATTTGCCATGATCAGCGGATTTCTTTACGGTATCTCTTTTGCAATTCAATTGATTGGAATGACTGTTCACAGAGTACAAGACTCATTTGAGCGGCTGGTTCGCTACACAAATAAAAATTCATTGCCAGAATGGGTTATATCGAAAAACAGAAATACGAGCAATGATACCAGTGGATGAGACTATCAAAGAAATATATCAGCAGAAACATCTCGAAAATTCTAGAAAAAAAAATCATCTCCAAACGAATGTACATTAGGGCAGGTTGATTTTTCACTTGAAAAAAAAATTAAATTCTCTCAAACAGCGAAAGTTGTGTTCATAAAATAAATACTGATAAATATTGATTTCGTTGACCCCAGTTCAATTCCTGGACGAAGCCACAGTTCACATAGCGCTAATACTCTTGTGAAAGGTATGAATCCAACTATTCTCTTTGCAGCTATGCGTAAATAGTTGAGCAGACTGGGATCTTTAACCTTGCTTAAGCAACCAGTCTAGGAGAAGGAAAACTTTGAATTCAAACCTCTTGAAAATCTCCGCTTGGGATGGTCACTACTAGAATAGGCTCAGTCCTAATTAGTGATCTTTTTCACTGAGCTAAAGAGCCCTTGGTCACTACTAGAATAGGCTCAGTCCTAATTAGTGATCTTTTTCACTGGGCTAAAGAGCCCTTGGTCACTACTAGAATAGGCTCAGTCCTAATTAGTGATATATTTCACTGGGCTAAAGAGCCCTTGGTCACTACTAAAATAGGCTCAGTCCTAATTAGTGATCTATTTCTCTGGGTTAAAGAGCCCTTGGTCACTACTAGAATAGGCTCAGTCCTAATTAGTGATCTATTTCTCTGGGCTAAAGAGCCCTTGGTCACTACTAGAATAGGCTCAGTCCTAATTAGTGATCTTTTTCACTGGGCTAAAGAGCCCTTGGTCACTACTAGAATAGGCTCAGTCCTAATTAGTGATCTTTTTCACTCTGGGCAAGCACTGGCCCTTGGTCACTACTAGAATAGGCTCAGTCCTAATTAGTGATCTATTTCACTGGGCTAAAGAGCCCTTGGTCACTACTAGAATAGGCTCAGTCCTAATTAGTGATCTTTTCACTGGGCTAAAGAGCCCTTGGTCACTACTAGAATAGGCTCAGTCCTAATTAGTGATCTATTTCACTGGCTAAAGAGCCCTTGGTCACTACTAGAATAGCTCAGTCCTAATTAGTGATCTTTTTCAATTAAAATAAATTGATACCAAAAAATAGATTTATTACTTGCACTATTGTTTGAGGAAATAGCATCAAATATCGTCCGCTAAAATGCACTAAAAATCCTCGTTTTCGCAATATTTAGACTAGAAATTGGTTAGAAAATTTTGCAATTTCGATATCGAAAACAGAAAAGATTTTATTTCTAAACGAAACAAATCAAAGATAACAAGAGTTAAAATTGTAAATATGCTTCCCATCACCACCGACACATCCGATATCCTGCTTTTACAAAACAATTAATCTGTAACAGTGATAACATTTTAAAAGATTGAAATTTATTTCCTCAAACGAAGGCAAACTTCTGAAAAAAAATTATGTGATAATTCTTTATATTAATTTGCAACTTTCTCCACATGGGAGATGTTACAGTTCTAAAATCGTCCTACCCTAATGTACATGTAATAAAAGGCAAACAAGGTCATTGCTATACTCAAGCTTCATTCAATATAACTTAACTCCGGTCCAGCTAAGGTGAATATTCTTTGGTATTTATATTGAACTGATCCAAAGAGAGACAACTATGTTTGATTTCACTACAGTACATGGTGATATTTTAATTATTTTAAAAGATCCTTTGTACATTATTGATGAAGTTTATGAATTGAAAAAAGGGGTTTGAATTTTAATCAGGCTCGTTTTTCTTTTTTCTTTTTTTTATTCGTTTTATTTTTTTAATTTTATTTTTATTAGGAAACCACCAAATAATTTTTTTTAAATCAACTACGTCATTAGTTTTTGGTGCTTAATTTAGGACTTTCATCAATTCCCACAGAGTTTGTTGTTCAGTCCAAACACATCCATATGACTCTCCAAAGAAAATCATTAAAGGAATAATGTTTGTTCAATATATTTGGCAAAGGTTTCTCGTTTTTAACTTAATAAAAACATATCTTCCACAAATAGAAAATATATGTTTCTTCCATTAAATAAGATTTTAGATCAAATATTTGTTGTTTTTTTTAATCCTTTTCAGACATAAAAATGTCATTCACTGGAAAAGAAAAGGTATTTAAACATAAAACATAATTTTAACTTGTTACTCATAAGCTGTTCAAATATGAGATCATTTAAGATATTAAATCATTTAAGGATAACAATTTTCTGGGGCATATCTCAAATGATATTAATTATTTTAAGCAACATATAATATATATATATATATATATATATATATATATATATATATATATATTAGGCCGAGGCTACAGCGTTTCGGTTTGTTTATCAAACCAGCGTCGGGGCCATCGTCTGTGTAAAAAATAAATTGTTGGTAAACTTATGTCTGCGGGCCTCTACTTTAAGTGTGTGGCAACTTATATATTTGAGTACCAACAGAATTCATCACACACTAAAAGCAGAGGCTCGCAAAGTACTGCTTACCAACAATTTCTTTTTACACCGACAGTGTACACTCTCTAGCGTCGGCTTGGTAATCATCACCCGTCTATGAATCTTGTTTGTTCATTTTTATCAATTTACACACACACACACACACACACACACACACACACACACAAACAAACAAACAAATATATAGAAGATAGAAATGAAGAATGAATGGAATTTTTTTTCTGAATACAAGGTGTGTCAAAAAGTACAAAAAATCTCGTTATTTTTTTGACACACCTTGTATATATAAATATATTAATATAAATCAATAAATGGATATCTTGGTATAGATATAAATTTATTTCGATGGTTTTTTTTGCCTCAGCAGTCTGATTTTTACTAATTCGAAGTCTTATTGGTATGATCTTCCCGTTTCACTGAACTCCTCCTTTCGCGTTTGTAAAATATGCCAGCTCACGGGCACGAACACACATGCGATTTTAAGAAATTGTATTGTTTGTGCTTGTTGGACATATTTGTAACGTCACATTTTATAAATTTGATTTTTTTTCTTATGGATATACATGTTCCAAATTCATGTACCTCATGTATTCCATGTTCCGACTTTAGGGGTTTTGTATGTGTATGTATGGGTACGTAAATGTTTTTTTTTATATAAGTTTAAAGTTATTTCATGTTTATATTTGAATAAGGGGGCAAAGAATTGCCGAAATAAATTTATATCTGTAGCAAGGTATCCATTTATTTATTTATTTATAATACTTCGAATATGTAAAAATAAATACGCAAATCTTTATATGTACCTTTGAATTCTCAATTTTGTTTGAATCCTTTCAAGGGATCACTTCATATCATCCACCTATATATATATATATATATATATATATATATATATATATATGAAAATGGAAAAGGAATTGAATCCGACAATACGAGGAAAAATAAATTTCAAAATAAATGTTCACTCTGATGAAGGTCGATTCTTCTATGTGTGCGAAATATTTTCACACACATAAACTGACCGAAACACATGTGTAAGTGATATCGATTAATGTGATATCGATTAAATTCATTTTATCCATCTACATTTCTTTTCTTTACTCATTTTTCCTCATATATATATATATATATATATATATATATATATATAGTCATCCATAGACACTGTATTTCGATGTATCACGTCTCTTCAGTGTGGCTAGACATTTGCAAGCTTGATGGAAACCCGATCGATTCATCATCAGTCAGGTTGCTAAACCACTCGGCCACCGTCAGCAACAAACTGGAAGGGAGGTTTTAACTAATAAATACACACATCTGTGTATATGTAAGGGCGTCCATAGAGTGCTCCATCCCTTTCATAGGAGAGCTCTGCCTCTCTCTCTCTCTCTCTCTCTCTCTCTCTCTCTATATATATATATATATATATATATATATATATATATATTATATATGAGAACGAATGAGAAAAAACGATATAATGAAAAAACAATCATTTTTTTTTTAAAGTTGTATAAAATGCTCATATGCCGGCAAGCAGAGCAGAAACTAAAATTATTCTCATTAACTGTAACTGTAAGTTTCACGCATTTTTCATAAAATGAAATATTGATATTTGCTTAACACTGTTGTTGTTGTTGTTGTTGTTGTTGTTTGTTGTTGTTGTTGTTGAAACTGTTAAAACTTTTATTTCAAGTTGTTAGTTTTTTGTCTGGACGAGAAAGCATCTTTATTATACACTGATATACACATCCTCACCGGCATCGCTGACTCGGATAGATTTCACTGTCAATCGTCTTTGAGATAAACTTACGAATTCAAGCATTTTTCTCACATCAGAAACCATTATTTTAAAGCAAACAATATGAAAGATCTGTTTGAAAATGTCAACATGAAGGATATTCTCTCTTTTTTGAGGGAAATAAAATTATACCATAGAATATAGACATGAAACAAATCAATACCATACAACATAATCCCCAATAATGCTAACACATTGTTCAAATCCTAACGCTAATACCCTTGGGAAAGGTATGGGTCCTACTCTCCCTCCAGCTATGGGTAAATAGTAGGGCAGACTGGACTCTTTAACCATGGTTAGGTAACCGCTCTAAGAGAAGGAAAACTGTTAAACTCTGCTTAAGAAATTGACCTTGTGTCGCATCCTGCTCGTGCGGAGGGGTTGGTAAATATATATACTATTCTTTTTTACGAACGTAAATTGGAAAATTTCAGAACACTCTGTCGTACAGTGGAGAAACTTATTAAAGGAAGTTTGTGCTGGCACTTAAAAAAAGAAAGAAAAATACTGTAATTATTGGGTTTGGTATGACTGTAGATATTAATGAAAGTCTTTTTGTAAAGCGAAAAGTATAATAGGGGTAGACTGACCTAACAAAAGTAGGGATTTTTTTTTGGGGGGGGGGGATATACCGCGAGACAAAACTAAATTAAAAAGTAGTAATAATCCAAGTGCTAGGTCCAGACTATATTCACAATGAAGCCACCAATCTGCCAGTTCTTTTACCTCACGCTAATATTAGTTATTGTCCTTTGAAACGGAGGACTCCTCCACTAAAGCTTCCACCTCCTCTTGGTTGTAGTGACGTCGCGAGCGAAGTAAGTGCACCATGGATTGAAAGGAATAATAATTCGATTGCTAGGTCCAGATTAAATGCGCGGTGGGGGGGGGGAGCCACCTTTCTGACATTTTTTACACCACGCTGGGTATGCTGGATGTGGCATCAGTTCCTTTCCCTTATTTAGTCAGTGTATTCCAAACTCTTGTATTTTGGCAAATATTTCAAAATATTTAACTCTCCTAGAAGTTTATAGTATTTCATATAATGTTTATTAAGGTTGGTTGGTTGGTTGGTTGGTTGGTTGGTTGGATTTTACGGCATGTCAAACCTTGCTAGGTTATTTTATGCATAAGATGCGTTTTTATTTATTCTTGTTGGTTATTCATGATATATCCGGGTTAAGGGATATATTATGAAGTTGGTATTTGGTATATTATCGCAGTAGTAGTTGGTGCGTCGAATAGCAGAACGTCTTCCGAACAGTCGTGGTGTAGGCTTAGGCGCTTGTACTACCAGTGTTGAATATTTATACATGACACTGTCCAATCAGATTATAGTGAGGGGGCACCAAGGTATTTACATATTCATTACATCACCTCCCCACACCCCTGAGCTAAATTCTCCGTGAAATTTAGCTTTAATATTTTTTTTTTTTAGGGTCTGGACTTAATCGGTTGATTTCTTTTCTAAGTCTTTTTCGCCTCGGTCCTCCTTGCAGTGGTGTAGTGTGGCGAGTAAGTTTAGGCTTGTAGGCTTAGGTTTATTTTCCCAGTACCCCACGCGTACCGAGTCAGGCACGAAGGCCCTATTTACGTGGGACCACCCACAAGCCGAGACTCATGGGTGGCGGGTAGAAAAATTGCGTCGATCCCGTCGGCATTCCCCCACAAGGGGGGCGCCTCAGGCCCTGGGCAATAAACCCAGCCCTGCCCCTTTAAGTCAAGGGGGCAGGTATTGCCTGGAGGGATGGCCCACTGGGATCGACGCTAATAATTTACCATCTCACCGGTCCAGTGGCCGAAGCGCACTGGCCCCCCTCCGAAAGACGGGTTGTAGGCTTAGGCCCTTGTACCAACACAGTGTCGAATATTTATACATGACACTGTCCAATCAGATTATAGTGAGGGGGCACCAAGGTATTTACATATTCATTACATCAATTTAGTTTTTAACTCATTTTTAATACATTTTTACCTATTTAACCCATAGATGGTACCCTAACAGGTACTACTACACCGGGTCAAAATGCACCTGCGAGTAATGGCAATAAATGGGTACTCCACATTCCCCAGAGCACAAAAATTGGAATATCACCACGAGATGTAGTTTAACGTCATTCTCGGGACGCTAACACCCTCAGCCACCGCCTTCCAGCACATATAGGATAACAAGGATTGGGACAATCATGTAGGTGCTGGGGCCTGGTGTGACCTGCCAATTGATCCGAAAAGGCCTCTCCGACCGCCCATCTAGCTTACCACACTGGAGTGTTGTATACCATGCACTGCTCAGGCAGCTCCGCCTATTGTGATCAACTTAGTTCAAAAAATGTATGAAAAGTAAAGTACAAACATTGACTAATCCAACTTATTTACTCGCTAGATTTACTTAGGTTCACCCACAAGATTTCGTTTGACTATAGTTATTATGGTTACTAAGCGAGCATCCACCTAAGTACTAAGCAGGCTCACTGCTACTTACCTTGCAGGATCTGGTGGAACCGGTTCGTTTAGTGTGAATTTACTGGAAATGCTAATCCAATATATTCATTATTATACAAACAGAATATTGTCAATGTTTGGTTTGGTTTGTTTTGTTTTACGGCGTATCAACCTCAGTGGGTCATTTAATGCCGATAAAGTTTTGAAAGAAATCAATTCTTAATGGATAATACAATTTTTTTATAAATACGTTTTTCTATTTAACCCATAGATGGGACCCTAACAGGTATTACCACTCCGGTAACATTTGACGAAAGAAAGAAAGAAAAAGAGAAAAAAGAAAGAAATGACGAACGAAACAAACAAACAAAAGTTTGACGAAAGATAAAAAAGAAAGAAAGAAAATTTTGACGAAAGAAAGAAAGAAAGAAAATTTTGAAGAAAGAAAGAAAGAAAGAAATGACGAATGAAACAAACAAACAAACAAAAATTTGACGAAAGAAAAAAAGAAAGAAAGAAAATTTTGACGAAACAAAGAAAGAAAGAAAGAAAGAAAGAAAGAAAGAAAGAAAGAAAAATTTACGAAAGAAAGAAAGAAAGACAAATTGACGAAAGAAAGAAAGATAGAACAATTTGACAAGATTGAACGATAAAAAAAGAAAGAAACATTTGACTAAAGAAAGAAAGAAAAAAAGAAAGAAAGAAAAAAAGAAAAAAATTTTGATGAAAGAAAGAAAGAAAGAAAGAAAGAAAGAAAAATTTGAAGAAAGAAAGAAAGAAATGACGAACGAAACAAACAAACAAATAAAAGTTTGACGAAAGAAAAAAAGAAAGAAAGAAAGAAAATTTTGACGAAAGAAAGAAAGAAAAAAGAAAGAACGAAAACTTTGAAGAAAGAAAGAAAGAAATTAACTAACTATAAATGATTTTGATGTTTTGTACTTTTGTCCTCATCTTTATTGTGGTATTATAAGCACAACGTTTCGGCCGCTATATCCTCCGGTCTTCCTCAGATGATCCCTGTGATTTTTTTTCTAAATGATCGTGATTCTTCTCGTGACACATGTCGGAATGATAGGAGGTGCAAATACAATGACGTCATTATTTGAATAAGATATTCAAAATTCCTTCGACGCCTGTTTGATCAACAGTCAAACTATTAAAATGATTTCCCAGGTTGGATCATAACTCTGCTCGGATACACAGGGAACACCTGAGGAAGACCGGAGGATACAGGGACCGAAACGTTGTACTTATACATACTACGATAAAGATGAGAACAACAGTTCGAAACATCAAAATTATTCACACCAAGCCTCATCTAGAAAATACAGACAAATAACTTACTATAACTTCTAACCTTCCAAAAATCCATCTGATCATGTGATTTTCCTAAGCCAATCAGAGAGGCTCGCTCCGATGCCCTCCCCCGATGGCTTTTCCAGTAACCGTTAAGTTCACATCCTACACTACATTACAAAAATGATAGGGTATATATTCATTATGTAACACATAAGTCCATATGTTTCAAAATATTATTGTTATCCGCCCTCTGTCTGATATAGGGGGCTTTTCCAGTAACCGTTAAATTCACATCCTACACTACATTACAAAAATGATAGGGTATATATTCTTTATGTAACACATAAATCCATATGTTTCAAAATATTATTGTTTAATTACATAAATTAAGGGCCGGGTTAGCTCAGTCGGTAGAGCGTTCGGCTAGAAACCACAAGGTTCCTAGCTCGATACCCGCCCTCGTCAACTCAGCGTATGAGTAGCACAGGGATCTGTGCGGTAAAGTAAGGAGCTGATTGTAGGTGTGGCGCTCCACCTCAGATGCTAAAATAATCTCCTTGGTCTAGTGCTAGTGAAAAGGGGATAGACTCCCTCGCTGCGTGGCTGATACCGACATTGGGCCGCCCCGACGACTTACTTTACCTACTTATATAAATTAATGATCTCGTGATCATAAATCAAGGGGTCGACCTATATACGAGTATACACCGTTAAACTACATCTTTTGAACCTCTGGGGAGTGTGGATTTGCCTTTCATCGCAATTACTCCAGGTCCATTCTGACCCTTGGTGGTAGTACCTGTTAAGGTCCTATATATGGGTTGAATAGAAAAAATTAGTTTTAGTAAATGAGTTTTAAAAAACTGAGTTTAAAAAAATTAAATAACCATCAAAAATTAATCATTCTTCCTTTCTTTCTTTCTTTCTTCCTTTCCTTCATTCTTCCTTTCTTTCTTTCTTTTTTTCTTTCTTGTCTTCATTCTTTCTTTCTTTCTTTCTTTCCTTCATTCTTTCATTCTTTCTTTCATTCTGTCATTCTCTCTTTCTTTAATTATTTCTTTCTTGCTTGCTTGCTTTTATTCTTTCTTTCTTTCCTTTCTTTCTTTCTTTATACCTCTTTTTCTTTATTTATTTCTTTCCTTCAATCTTTCTTTCATTCTTTCCTTCAGTATTCCTCTCTTTGTTTCATTTTTTCTTTGTTTCATTCTTTCTTTCTTTTATTCTTTCTTTCTTCCTTCCTTTCTTTCTTTTCTTCTTTCTTTCTTTTCTTCATTTATTCTTTCTTTCTTTCCTTCAGTATAAAAAAAATAATAAATAAAATAACCCAATAAGAATAAATAAAACAAAATGTCTTCGGCATAAAATAACCCAACAAGGGTTGACATACCATTACATCCAATCAACGAGTGTTCTAGGTAATAAATACACAATTCAATTTGATTTGTGAACAATTCTGTTTTATTGTTTACAACTAATCCAAAATGGTTGTCTATGTCCAAATACAATTTTTCCCACGTAACGAACCAAATGGTCCAATCGACAAGCTGTTATCCCCACCATTTGAATAACTAAAGTAAATCCATAGAGGGCGCCACTAATGACGCCATAAATATTCAATCTTGACAGAGACGATGTGATCCCCATATAAAATACTGACAACATCACAAGCCATAATCCGTTGATGATTAAAATACCGATAAGGGACCGGTTGCGCATGCTGGAGCTTTTCAGCAAGTTCCGTTTTGCCCAACCCCGTATTAACATCAGTACCGATCACTGTCTGCTTTAGATGAAGCCAGAAGTTGTACTCTGTCTGATATTGGGGGTCATTTTCTTCCTCTTCTTCTTTCAGACGTTTTAGCTCACCGACAATAGAGTTATCAGTTGCTTCTTCCGTGCCTGAAAAGTACAAAATATGAAACATTTGAGAAGGGATTCGTGTAAATCAGGGACCACCAAACTTTTTTCACGATGGGCCGGTTAATGGAAAAAATAACAAGTTCGGGCCACATTATTACTGCGTTCAAAGCTGATCGCTTCACATTAAACATTCTGATCAATTGTAATTTCATTAAAAATCTTATCCATATTGAATATATGGTTTGTCCTTTCCAAAAATATTTGTCTCAGAGCTCTTTGAAAATTACCTGTGTTTTTCAGGCAGTCGTAACAAGTGAAAATCCGGGAATCACGTAAGTAACAAGTGAAATGCTCTCACGCAACCTACAGTAGTCAAGTCCATGAAGATTTAGTAAGCTTAGTGTTGGAATTTTTTCTGTATATAAGGCATGAGGCAAGTAGTCACTTCTAAATATAGACTCGTTGACTACCACGTGACCAGGGAAGGCAACCTATTATCCAATCACTGGCAGTGCTGCTGCTGCTGTTGGTGTATTTATACTGATACTAACCTTAGCTCATTGCTATTTGGATCATCTTGGACGTCGGACGTAAAGGACACTATCCCACAAGGACTTATTGATTTACTTACTTGTTTACTTTAAGTTCTTTTACAACTGGAACCAAGGATGGCGCCCAGTTACTCAATGATATTTAAATTTAAATGGTATCAGAACATTTTGCGTTCCGTACCTTTTAACAAACAAATTCAAGTACCGTCGGCGGGCCTGATAAAATGCCCTCGCGGGCCAGATCCGGCTCGCGGACCGTAGTTAGGTGACTCCTGGCATACAAAGTATTAGTAATGGATATAATTATTTCATACCATCCATATAACTGAATGCAAACAAATAATCATTCTTCTCCTTGTGAGTTTTTTTCACGCCAGCGTCAGCTGATGGTCTTTCATTGGAGTCTGTGTGACAACAAGTCTCATCAGGTCTCCAGGACTCTTCTGGGTATTCCAGCTGATTTCAACTATGTTGTTGTCTGGATGGTCTCATTCTTCCTTTGATTTCCAGTTCATCAAGTCCTTTTTTCTAAGCTTTCTATTTCAGTCATGTGACATTCTGTCAATCGGAATGCGACGCCACACATCAAATATATATTTACCAACCCCTCCGCACGAGCAGGATGCGACACAAGGTCAATTTCTTAAGCGGAGTTTAACAGGCTAGAATTCAGAGTTTTCCTTCTCCTAGACTGGTTGCCTAATCAAGATTAAAGAGCCTAGTCTGCCCTACTATTTACCCATAGCTGGAGAGGAGAATTGGATTCATACGTTTCCCAAGGGTATTAGCGCTATGTGAAATGCCAACAGCATCGTCCAGGAATTGAACTCGCGTTGACGACTCCATTTCCTACGACTCTAACCATTAGACCACGGGCCACACATCAAATAAGGGTTCAAGCGCTGTCAATAAAACTCTTGGTTATTTTCTTTGACTCTTCTCCTAAATTAAAGGTTAACTTTTGAATATTACACTATATTATAAAATGAATAGGGTATCCTATTCCTAATGTAGCACATGAAAAGTCGCAAATGCATATTTTTTTTAAATAAAGAACGGAATTCTTACCTGAAAGCTTGGGCGAATCTTTTTTCTTCTTGCGTCTGAGACAGCGAAGTATACTTGGAATTTTGGGCAGTTTGGCCTTTTGCTGCAAAACAAAAAGTGCAATGTCGTTACAGAATTGGGAAAGAAAAAAAGACAGACCGTGAAAAAAATCAACCGTTGTCTTTGTAACCGGATTAACTGGTAAGACGGCCACGTTTTCAAGGGAAAAAAAACCCGGGACCCTTGCGCTTATTTTATGAAATAGAAAACTGTCCTCGCGCTTAACAGCTTCAATTAATTCTGCTCTGGCAGGTACAGTGTGCGTCAATAGTTTTAAACTCGACCTAAAATTACCGAATTAATGTATTGTTCTAATCTCTTATAGAAATTACTTGTGGATTTCATCATTCAAAGAGATCTATATACGAGGGTCACATACCTACTTCTTCACAGAAGTGTGTCAAAAAGTAATGCCATTTTTTTTAGAATAGGTATAATTACCAACACTGGAAGATGTATCATACATCAAAATGAAGCTGGTCCTCTGTGGATCACATCCCTACTTCTCCACATAGGTGAGGAAAAAAGTAATGCCATTTTGTTTAGAACAGGTATAATTACCAACACAGGAACATGTATCATATATCAAAATGAAGCTGGTCCTCTGTGGATTACATACCTACTTCTCCACATAGGGGTGTCAAAAAGTAATGCCATTTTGTTTAGAACAGATACAAATTTTAATGAAACTTCAATGGGTTAGACACACATAATACTGCAAAGTGGTAGCGTACTGCAAGATCACTGTGACACAAGGTTGTTGGCATTAAAGAAATTATTAACGAGAATAGAAAAGTCGTTTTCTTTTTTTAAGTTAAAAGAAATGTAGCCCTGTCGGCTGTGCAAGGAGTGAAACCCTCCAATGGGACAACCTGTTGGCCGTGGTTGACAGCTCGTAATGCTTAAGGATGGAATCTTGGTGACTGAACAGTTCATGACATGCAACACTCCATTTTGGCTCTTACTTAGGCTAGACGGGCGGTCGGAGAGACCCCTCTGATGAATCAATTTTCCACGCCAAGCCCTATCACCTATATCATTGTCCCAACCCTATTGCCCTTATGGCAAACCCACAATCATTTTTATCATATGGTGCTAGAAGGCTGTGACTGGGGGTCTTAATCTCCTAGGTATACAAATTAAGGCAAAAGTCACTGTAGCTATTAAATTGATAAGTTTATCAAAGTCGTCAAAAGATTAAACTCAATCGACTTACATAACTTTTATATGAAGTCGAGAATGGTTTCAGTCGATTAGCCGGTCAACGCGTACTCAAGGTTTTTTCTCCCCAACCCCTCAATGTGTGTTGGATTATTTGAGTGATATAAGCCGTGCTACGGTTCACCACCTAAATTTATAGACTGTGCGAGGTCACGTGGTCTATTCCTCCGCCAATCATAATGCGTGGCTAGCTGATTACTTAATCACTGATACTGAACAGACGTCCATTTGCAATCATGACGAAGGAACTTACAACCAAAGGATTCTTTACCAAGGATGTCCGCTGGACAAGCGCTCTTGCTTGTGTAATAATATTCTGGTCACGGCACCAAATGTAATACTATCCTCACCGCGGGACCAAACGTAATACCACACTCTGGTCACGGGAACCAAATGTAATACTACCTTTCTCGCGGGAACCAAATGTAATACCATGGTGGTCGCGGCAACAAATGTAATACTATGCTGTCGCGGCGCCGAATCTAACACGATGGGTGTTCTTTGACCCACAGGAAAGTTGAAGTGCTTGTTCCGGGCTGTACCTGAAAGTGACCAAATTCACCAATGTTGTTCCACAATTACAACGGATGCATTTTTAATAATAAAAGACCTTTATTACTTATACGGTGATAAAAATCATGTACAACCACAAAGGGGTATCGAAGTTGAAGGGAAGTCGGAATTTTGTGGACTGACTGGCGATATATGTTGAGTTCTGATACAAATTCAGGACTTTGAGTAACAAGATGACAAAGCAAAGACGGTGACAAGGGCTGTGAGACGGAGCTATCAATCTGGTCAAGAACCAGCTGTCCGATCTGGTCAAGCTTGAAGTCTAAAAGCTTAACAGGTTATGTGCCCAGGAACGCAAGGATCTTCTTCGATGGCGACCAATCTAAGTACAAACATTGGGAGGTCAAATTTCACGGGTATTTAAGGACTCTTCAACTACACAATATAATATACGAACTATCTGATCAAAGCGAGGACCCATATTTTGTACAAAAGAATGCGACAATATATGCTGAATTGATCCAATGTTTAGACGATCGAAGTTTATCATTGATAATGAAGGATGTCAAGCAGGATGTGTTACATACTGGGGTTTTCACAGTACCAAATCATATAACGTTGTATACCCTTCTTACTTCTTACTCTGGTCGTATTTTCTTCTGGCCGGCTTTGGTTCTTCTTCTATCATCTTAGTCTGGTATATCTTCTAAGGTCTGGTCTTCTATGGGGATCTCGGGTCTGGTTTCTGTTAGGGATCACTCCTTATCAGAAGCCCTGTGTCATTGTTAGTTTTTAGGTAATAAACACAAGACTTCGATTTACGTTGATGTTACTTTATTTGTAAATCCCCAAACCAGACAATCTGCACAGTGAGGCTCACATCTTACAAGCTCGGCTCCTAACTTCTAACTGACTCTTACCTACTTAGTATCCTTAAACCGGAAGAGGGCCTTCTATGGGGTTCCGGTTCTCACGATTCATCCCCGGAAAGCAAGGTCAGAGTGAGTTCAAGCGCTGTCACTCACTCTCAAGGCCATCAGCTGCACTAATCGCCATAATGATTTTTACACTACCTTAAAAATGTATTAGGGTTCCAATAATTATGTAACAGATGGCCCATAAAAGCGTAACAATGTGATACGTGAACGCATTATCCAATCAAGGAGTCTGGGTCTGTTTTAACCAGAGAAGGGATACCCAGACCAGAACAAGACGGACCAAGAAAAGGGAGATCAAGAAAACTGCACCGAAAGATGTAATGCAGTCCAGACCCCGAAGTTCTTCGAAAAGCTCTAAGACTTTTTTTTACGTTAATTAGCCTAAAGAAAAAGGTCAACCAAATTCCACATCGGGTATTTTCTCTCCTAATTTATGTGCTAAACATTGTTAATCATATAGCAATAAAACTTACTAGCAGAACCTGTGGATATACCACAGTAGGATAATTTAATCATTTCAACGTTTGATATGTTTACTTGAAAGCTATTGCGAAATAGTTCAATATATAAAAAGTATAATATCTTGATTTAACTCTGACACCTCTCTCTCTCTCTCTCTCTCTCTCTCTCTCTCTCTCTCTCTCTCTGGTAATTTCCCATTCTCTCCTACTCTCTATCCATTCACTCTCTCTCATTCTCTCTCTCCAACTCTCTCTCTCTCTTTCTCTGCCTCTCTCTCTCTCTCTCTTTCTCTGTCTCTCTCTCTCTCTCTCTCACACACACACACACGCACACACATACTGCTAATTACCCATTCAATCACTCTCTTTCTCTCCCTATCTCTCTCTTTCTTTACCTATCTCTCTCTTTTTCTCTTTCTTTCTCACTCTCTCTCTCTCTCTCTCTCTATCTCTCTCTCTCTATCTATCTATCTATCTCTCTCTCTCTCTCTACATATATATCTCTTTGCTAATTTCCCATCCATTCTCTCTATTTCTCCCTCCCCCTCCCCTCTCTCTCTCTCTCTCTCTCTCTCTCCTCTCTCCTCTCTCTCTCTCTCTCTCTTCTCTCTCTCTGTTGTTTCTTTCCTTCTTTCCATCTTTCCATTATGATCGATTGAAACGAATTAGTGTTATCGCTTCCGCCTTCTTACCCCCTCTTTATCTTTCCCATACTCTCTTTCTTTCTTTCTTATTTTATACCAATCATAATTGGTGCCCTTGGAACAGTCCTCAATGGTCTGGAAAAGAGTCCAGGGGAATTGTAGATTAGAGGAAAAATCAACACCATCCAAACAAAACCAGCTAGAATACTCCGAAGAGTCCTGGAGACCTGATGAGACTTGCTGTCACTCAGCCTCCAGTAAACCACCAGCTTAGGCGAGCGTGAGAAACCCTTATGGAGAGAAAAATAATAAGTGGAAATATATATTTCAAAAACGCACATATCAAACTATTTTAACATCAATTTTATATATTGGAGATTTCTTTTACGATCCGCGTAATAAATCAGATTAATAAAGAATGTAAAATTGAATCAACTTACTGCGTCTCTTGTTCCCCAGCTTTGATCGATAATATTTGAAATACTGTAAAGGGGGAGCAATATGTGCATAGCAGGAAAGATAAAGACGTAGGCGAAACCGTAAAAGACCATGTAGGATTCACTTGGGTGCATTGCAGCGGCAAACCCAAAACTTAATGTGATCAACATGATCACATAATGTTGTTGAAAGTGAAACTTTCCTATCATTATATCTGAAAAAGACAAAAAAGAAAACAATGAATAAGCATTAATATATGCTCCAAGTAAGCTCGGAAAAACTAGAGAAGTAAGGACGAACGTATAAGTGACGTTCTTCTATAGATTGATATGGCTGACAAATAATACTTACATTCTTAAGCTATGTATGGACACTAAATGCCGTTTAGAGGACTTGCGAATTATTAGATAATATAAATAAAAAAACAATGAATATGCATTAATATGTGCTCCAAGTAAGCTGGGCGCAACTAGAGAAGTAAGGACGAACGTATAAGTGACGTTCTTCTATAGATTGCTATGGCTGACCAACAAAACTTACATTCTTAAGCTATGTATGGACACTAAATGCCGTTTAGAGGACTTACGAATTATTAGATAACATAAATGAAAAACAAATAATATGCATTAATATGTGCTCCAAGTAAGCTGGCGCAACTAGAGAAGTAAGAACGAAAGTATAAGTGACGTTCTTCTATAGATTGCTATGGCTGACCAACAAAACTTACATTTTAAGCTATGTATGGACACTAAATGCCGTTTAGAGGACTTGCGAATTATTAGATAACATAATTTAAAAAACAATGAATATGCATTAATATGTGCTCCAAGTAAGCTGGGCGCAACTACAGAAGTAAGAACGAACGTATAAGTGACGTTCTTCTATAGATTTCTATGGCTGACCAACAAAACTTACATTCTTAAGCTATGTATGGACACTAAATGCCGTTTAGAGGACTTGCAAATTATTAGATAACATAAATGAAAAACAATGAAGATGCATCTCCAAGTAATCTGGGCGCAACTTGAGAAGTAAGGACGAACGTATAAGTGACGTTCTTCTATGGATTGCTATGGCTGACCAACAAAACTTACATTCATAAGCTATGTATGGACACTAAATGCCGTTTAGAGGACTTGCGAATTATTAGCTAACATAAATAAAAAACAATAAATATGCATTAATATGTGCTCCAAGTAAGCTGGGCGCAACTACAGAAGTAAGGACGAACGTATAAGTGATGTTCTTCTATGGATTGCTATTTTGTTTTTCTTTTTGTTCTGCTGTATTTATTTTGGAAAATCTTAAGCTCTCTTTGGGTGAGGATTTTCTTATTCCGGTTTCTCTTAGTTATTGGTAAACAGAAAAATCTGGCGAAATCTGTGAATTTCAAAAGCTCATGGGAATCCGTAAAATTTATTACTGCGAGCGGAGCTTAACAAATATATACATACATCCACATACATACTTACGCACGCACACACACACACGTAATGTTGTTTAAAACTTAAACTTTCCTATCATTATATCTGAAAAAGACACACACAAACAGAAAAACAATGAATATGTATTAATATGTGCTCCAAGTAAGCTGGGCGGAACGGGAGAAGTAAGGACGAACGTATAAGTGACGTTCTTCTATGGATTGCTATGACTGACCAACAAAACTTACATTCATGAGTTATGTAAGGACACTGGATGCCATTAAAAGGACTTGCCAATTAATAGTCAAAGTAAATGGCAAACGCTTAATAAGTATTAATATGTGCTCCAATAAGCACATCATATCTTAAAAAGACACAAAAATTTAAAAACAATTAATATACATTGATATGTGTACCAAATAAGCTGGAAAAGTAAGGACGAACGTATAAGTGACGTTCTTCTAAGGATTGCTACATCTGAACACACAAGTGTTGTTCGACCATCAAAACTTACATTTATAAGCTATGCAAGGATACTAGATGCCGTTTAGATGACTAGCAAATTATTAGCTAACTTCAATGAAAAACAATGAATATGCATTGATATGTGCTCCAAGTAAGCTAGATGCAACTGGAAAAGTAAGGACGAACGTATAAGTGACGTTCTCTTATGGATTGCTATATCTGAATACACCAATGTTGGCCAACCAACAAAACTTACATTCATAAACTATGTAAGGACACTGGATGCCATTTAGAGAACTTGTCAATTATCAATCAATGTAAATGACAAACGCTTAATAAGTATTAATATGTACTCCAAGTAACCTGGGCACAACTGAAGAAGTAAGGACGAACGTATAAGTGACGTTCTTCTATGAATTTCTACACCTGAACACACCAGTGTTGGCCTGACCAACAAAACTTACATTCATAAGCTATGTACGAACACTGGATGCCGTTTAGAGGACTTGCGAATTATTAGCTAACATAAATGAAAAACAATGAATATGCATTAATATGTGCTCCGTGTAAGCTGGGCGCAACTGGAGAAGTAAGGACGAACGTATAAGGCGCTGGTGGTCTAATGGTTAGAGTTAGAGAATGGACTCGTTGACCCAAGTTCAAATCCGGAACGAACCTGTTCGTATTTCACATTGCGCTAATACTCTTGGGAAAGGTACGAATCCAGATATTCTCCATCCAGTTATGGGTAAATAGTAGAGCAGATTGGGCTCTTTAACTTTGGTTAGGTAAGCAGTCTAGGAGAAGGAAAATTCTGAATTCAAACCTGTTAAACTCCGCTTAAGAAATTGACCTTGTGTCACATCCTGCTCGTGTAGAGGGATTGATAAATATATATAAGTGACTTTCTCCTATGGATTGCTACATCTGAACACACCAATGCTAGCTGACCAACAAAACTTACATCCAGAATCTACGTACGGACACTAGATGTCGTTTAGAGGACTTTCCAATTATTAATCAACGTAAATGGCAAACACTGAGAACGTGGATTGAATAAAGACGAGGATAATAGAACAAAAATCTAAATAATACAAATTATCAAGCCTCATCTAAAAAAAAAAAAATAACAAGAAACACATGAAAAGGCCGGAGGGGCAAATCAGTCGAAACGTTGTGTATATAACAAAAAAGATGAGGAAAAAAATCTAAATAATACAAATTATCAAGCCTCATCTCAAGGTTCAAAGTTCCGTGATGGCTCCCGATTACGACAAGAAGGTTCCCGATTACAATACTAATCATCAAGCCTCATCTCAAACATTCAGTGAAATAGCAATTTGTTTATAAAAAATTGTTTATAAAAAATTATAAAAAGTTATCGATATAAAATAAATCCAACAAAGGTCGACATGCCGTAAAATCCAACCAAATATTACATATTTAATTTATATCTCTTATTATAATGGAGATTATGGGTTTTTCTGTAACCGAAACTATATTACTATACAAGTCACAATTCCCTTTGTTATTTACATCACATTCTCCATGATTTTATTTTTTAATTAAAACCCAATTATTGATAAAATTCTTTTACATCATTAAGACTGTTGACCATATCTACATACTAATAACATGCAATTGTATTTATATATACAAGAAAATAGCGGTTTACAGTGTGAATTGGAAGGCTAATTTGCATATTGATCTTAAAAATTTGATTTTAATAAATATATGCTTAGTATTATTGATTTCTAATTGTTTGATTTTATCTTGATGAATATGACCAAAAATCTCTTCAATAAATCTTTTAAAAAATCCATTAACAAGATGAAATAACTGTAATATTATTCTTTACTTCCTATCTAAACTAAATAGTTAAATTAGGAAAATTTACCAATAAAAGACGGGAGTAATGGAAAATGATGGAAGAGTTAGTTTCAAAGTTGTTCTATTTTTCAATCATATACCCTCTGTTCCAATCTTTTTATGTGCATTCTTATTCAGTTTCATTAGTCTTTCTAATTTAATATGATATTTTATTATATTAAAACTTAAATACTTGCACCCGGAGGGTGCATATATTTGCTAGTCAAAGTAATATCTTTTTTTACTTACCTTGAATCATACCTCGAACAATGGTCGCAGAACCCCAGATAACTACAGCAAAGAAAATGGCTCCCATAATAGCCGTGAGAACCGCAGTTATGTAGGTCTGCATTCTTGTGCTGGTTCGAGTACAGATAACGGAATATGCCAATACAATTAGTGCCAGGGGAATGGTCGTGTATAAATAGGGCACATTAAAGACAAGATCCAGACCGGCAGTAATCATAACTATGGCAGTTCCTGGGGTGATAATATTATTCAAGAACATGTTTAGCATGTAAAGAACATAACAGAGACTGAAGCAGGAATTTCTGCGCATTAATGGCCAGAGGTTCTGCACCACAAGAACGGCGTTGGCAATATCGGACAAGACCCAACGACGGCGTTGCTTCAAGAACTCTTCGAATGTATCTGGACAGAATGTATTGTTTTGGGCAAAGCATGAATAGCGCATGTGCCATCCTTGGACCATCATTAGAGTTGCCATCCAACGATCCTCACCTTATAAAGAATAGGAAGAAGAAAAAAGGACATTTTAAATGATGATAGTCGTTTTGTACTTTGCGAATGAATGCGTTTAAAAGGGGTTTGATATACATTCACACACACACACACACACACACAGATATATATATATATATATATATAATATACCAAACTTATTGGTAAATCCTCGCGGTGAGAAAAAAACCAGCAAATAGTGTAATTGTAAAAATATACTACCAAACATTACCCGGGGGGAAAAAATTTTTGGAAAAAAAGAAAAGACCAAGATAATCGTACCAAACAAAAATAATCTATTGGTACAATATTTGGCCAAAAGAAAAAACAATTTATATGCATATATATATTCATACAAAACCGCCAGGTAACTAAAGCTAATAAGTAAAAAGTGCTCAATACCTAAGTAGAGCAAATAATAAAGATAAATCTAATGAGTCAGATAAACCTACTAAAAGTTTCGCTTAATGCTCTTCAGGGCTAAGATCCGACTCAGAGTCGGATCTTAGCCCTGAAGAGCATTAAGCGAAACTTTTAGTAGGTTTATCTGACTCATTAGATTTATCTTTATATATATATGTGTATATATATGCATATATATATATATACATATAAAGATAAATCTAATGAGTCAGACGAACCTACTATTAGTTTCGCTTAATGCTCTTCAGGGCTAAGATCTGACTCTACTATTTGCTCTACTTAGGTATTGAGCACTTTTTACTTATTAGCTTATTTTCCTAGCGGTTGTATGAATATATATATCTTATATACATATATATACGTACATATATATACATATAAATTGTTTTTTCTTTTGGCCAGATTACTTTTTGTTGGTACGACTATCTTGGTCTTTTCTTTTTTCCAAAAAATATTTTCTTCCAGGTTGATGTTTGGTAGTATATTTTTACAATCAAACTATTTGCTGTTTTTTTTCTCACCGCGAGGATTTACCAACACGCTTGGTATATTATATATACATATATATATATTATAATGGAGATTGTGTGTTTGCATGTCTGTAACTGAAACTATATTACTACTCTAGTCGAAGTTCCCTAAGACATTTACGCCACATTCTCCATTATTTATTTATATCCTCAATTATTAACAAAATTGTTTTCCATTATTAATACTGTTGGCCATATCTACATACTAGATATTTACCACGTACCCCACGTGTACTGGTTAGGCACAAGACCATATTAACTTGGGACTACCCACGAACCGAAGCTCATGGATGGTGGGTGTAAAAAATGCGTTGATCCCGTCGGAAAAATGCGTTGATTCCCCCTCAATGGGGGCTCCTCAGGCACTTTAAATCAAAAGAGCGGGTGTTGCTTGGGGGTGGATGCCCCCCTGGGATCAACGATGTTAGCTTGTAAGGTCAAGGGCCGAAGCTAATGTATCACCGGCTGGGCCGGATCTACAGGTATTTGCCTCATACCCCACTTGTATGGGCTGGGCACAAGGCCTCGTTTTAACGTGGGCCCACCCACAAGCCAAAGCTCATGGGTGGGAAAGAACAAAAATTGCGTCGATCCTGTCGGCATTCCCCCTCAAAGGGGGCGCCTCAGGCGCTGGGAAATAAACCTAGCCCTACCCTTTAAATCAAGGGGCAGGTATTGCCTGGGGGGATAGCACCCTGGGATCGACGCTATTAACTTGTAAAGATCCAGGGCCGAAGCCACTGGACCCCACCCCCGCTGGGCGGGTCTACATACTAATGACATGCAAGTGTATTTATATGTACAACAAAATAGCGGTTTACAGTGTAAACAGGAAGGCTAAGCTGCATATTGATATTAAAGATTTTATTTTAATAATTATGTGTTTAGTATTATTGATTTCTAATTGTTTTGTTTTATTTTAATGAATATGAGGAATATCTCGTGGCTAAATCTTAAAAGAAATCCATTAACAAGAAGAAATAATTGTACTTTTATTCTTTACTTCCTATGTTAACAAAAAAGTTAAAATTTGGAAATTTGGCAATGAAAGACGGGAGAGATGGAAGAGTAAGTTTTAGTTGTTCTATTTTTTATTATATCCCCATTTGTTTCTAATCTTTTTATTTACATTCTTATTTAGTTTCATAAGCCTTTCTAATTATGTAATGGATCCAACATCCATTATATATACTAGTACAAATTTAAAAAAACACCCTCCGGGCGATGTAAAAATAGATTTTTGAAACATTGCCTGAGGGTTTGGAGTAAAAAATTCAATGTCAGCGAGTTTGTACTCTAAGTAAGTAAAATCATCAAATTCATTAAAGGATTAAAAAATAAAACAATTTGAAATGTAAACTTTAAATATGTATTAAAATAAAACAAACTATATATAGATATATAATACCAGTCATGTATTTATTAAAACTTGTTTTAAAAAACAATGAGGACTGTCTAATGTTGCATGTTCAAATTTTGTGTGTATTCTATGTTATGACGATTTTAGGTAATGTGACGTAAGCAGTGGCGTAATTTTTGTTACAGACAAAAACTGGAAGCGAAATCTCCATTATTAATAGATTAGCAAATATATATCTGTACATTGACAGTGTTTTCTTCTCATTTAATTATCTATATGAGGAAAAATGAGTAAAGAAAAGAAATGTAGATGGATAAAAATGAATTTTATCGATATCACTTACACATGTGTTTCGGTCCGTTTATCAAAATGTATACGGATTTACACTATTATTATTATTAAAATAATCCGATGATGTTGAAATGATAATAATAATAATAATAATAATCTTATTATAATGGAGAGTGTGTGTTTTTCTGTCTGTAACCGAAACTATATTACTATTCAAGTAACAATTCCCTTAGTTATTTACGTCACATTCTACAGGATTTTATTTTTATTTAAACCTCAATTATCAATAAAATTGTTTTACATTATTAATACTGCTTGGTATATCTACATACTAATAACATACAATTGTATTTATAATATACAAGAAAATAGCGGTTACAGTGTGAATGGGAGGATAATTTGCATATTGATATTAAAATCTGATTTCAATAAATATGTGCTAGTATTATTGATTTCTAATTGTTTGGTTTTATCTTATTGAATATGAGGCAAAAATCTCGGGAATGAATCTTAAAATAAATCTATTAACAAGAAGAAATAACTGTAATATTATTCTTTACTTCCTATTTTAACTAAATAGTTAAATTAGGAAAATTTACTAATGAAAGACGGGAGTAATGGAAAATGATGGAAGAGTTAGTTTCAAAGTTGTTCTATTTTCAATCATACCCCCTCTGTTCCAAATCTTTTTATCTGCATTCTTATTCCGTTTCATTAGCCTTTCTAATTTAATATGATATTTCATTATATTAAAACTTAAATACTAGCACCCGGAGGGTGCATATATTTGCTAATAATAATAATAATAATAATAATAATAATAGGAAAAATGTAAAAATATTCCGTACACAGAGAGTTTTTTTTTTACGATCTTCATCAGAGTGAATTTTTCATTTTTTATTTTTGGATTATCTATATATGAAGGTAAGAAGGGATAAAAAAAAATAATCAGTTTACAGAAAATTTTTGACAAATAATTTCCCAACGTACATTATATATATTGAATGTATGAATATATAACACCAAGACTTAAATAGTATTCGCTAATTGTAAACATAAAAGTGTTACATAATTATTAGATACCTAATATTTATGGCAATAGTGTAGAAATCAAAATGGCCGTTATAAGCTACAGCTCCACGGCCTTGAAGGATGAGTGACAAGGCTTGACCTCACGTGAGAACCGGAAGGCATAGAAGACTCTGTCTTCCGGTTTAAGGATAGTAAGTAAGTCTCAGTCAGTTAGCAAGTAGTAGCCGAGCTCGTAGAGTAAGTCTCACCTGCACAGATGTCTGGTTTGGGGATTTACAAATAAAGTAACATCAACGTAAATCGAAGTCTTGTGTTTATTACCTAAAAACTAACAATGACACAGGGCTTCTGATAAGGAGAAATCTCTAACAGAAACCAGACCCGAAGTCCCCAAGAAAGTCCAGACCAGACCAAAATAGACGATCAGAATAGCAAAGCCGGCCAGAAGAAAATACGACCAGAAGTAAGAAGTAAGAAAGGGTATACAACAAAAGCCTGACGAACCTGTGTCTTTGATGTAAACGGTAAAAGGTGTTCGAGTCGGTGTGACGTATTTGTCCATCACTTGACGAATGGCTGATGCTCGATACAAACTGAAACATCCGGGACAACACATAACTGAGCCAATAACATTTTGGGCATTCTTTATCATCCAAAAATCTATTTTGAAAAAAGAAAAGAAATAGGAACAGATATGAATTAACAATAAAACAAATAAAATCAACCACGAACATGAAACGAGAAGGCCCTAAAATGCAGTATTGCATCTTACTACCTCCAGTTTATGTTATATACCCTTTATAACAGATCTCGTTCATTTAAGGTACCCCACGTGTACTGGTTAGGCACAAGACCATATTAACTTGGGACTACCCACGAACCGAAGATCAGGGAGCGGTGCAAAAAATGCGTTGATCCCGTCGGATTCTTTTAAAAAAGAAATAAGAACAGATATGAATTAACAATAAAACAAATAAAATCAACCACTGACATGAAACGAGAAGGCCCTAAAATGCAGTATTGCATCTTACTACCTCCAGTTTATGTTATATACCCTTTATAACAGATCTCGTTCATTTAAGGTACCCCACGTGTACTGGTTAGGCACAAGACCATATTAACTTGGGACTACCCACGAACCGAAGATCAGGGATGGCGGGTGCAAAAAATGCGTTGATCCCGTCGGCATTCTTTTAAAAAAGAAATAAGAACAGATATGAATTAACAATAAAACAAATAAAATCAACCACGGACATGAAACGAGATTACACATTAGATTAGATTACACATCTCGTAATAGGAAGCGCGTGGTGTAATGGTTAAAGTCATGGGAAATGGACTCGTCGCCCCGAGTTCAAACCATGGACGTGGTAATTACATTTCACTTAGCGCTAATACCCTTGGGAAAGGTATCAATCCTACTATCCCTCCAGCTATGGTTAAATAGTAGAGCAGACTGGGCTCTTTAACCATGGCTAGGTAACCAGTCTAGGAGAAGGAAAACTCTGAATTCAAACCTGTTAAACTCTGCTTAAGACATTGATCTAAATAATACAAATTATCAAGCCTCATCTCAAAGATTCAGACAAATGATACATAATTAACTCTTCATTTTTAAAATATCTCTTTGGCAAGATGTTACGTAACATAACGTAACATCTTATTCAATGAACACACGTGTGATCGGCTGCAATTAATCAGTACCTCGATTAATTCAGTGGATTTAACCCTGAAATCCTTATGGTGAAACTCGAGTAGGTTTCTATTGTATCCATTTCTTTAATATTTTAAACTATATATATTTTTAATGTGCTGTTACATTCTTCTCATTTCTTTTATGTATGTTCCTTAATATATGACAATTAAATCTGTGTTGTTTTTTCTTTTCAGATTGATTATTTTGTTTCAAAATTCGAAACCTTATAAAGATGTCTGGATGTTTAAATCTAATTTAAATTTAATTCCCGAACGGCTTGAAAGGCTGGGGGTGAATGCTGGTGCCCATATAGCATTTTGAATAAAACCCAATGTATCCTTCTGTGTATCCTTCTCATATTCATTTTTTGTTAAAATAAGGATTCAGAAATAAATAAGATTTTTAAAATATGTAAGGGAGTAATATTACAATCCCCCTTTCATATAATGAAGTGATTTGTTTATATACATTTAACCTAACACTGCAAATTGCACATTGTAGATAGATTCTCGTTAGTGTAATGATATTAAAATGTTCTGATTTGACTCACCATGTCTTGCAGTTGAACTCGGATAAATAAATCTACATACAATTTCCAACACCGATAACCGTAACACAAAAGTGGTTCCATATTTTGTTGCCAAAGAGATATTTTTTTTAAATGAAGAGTTAATCATGTATCATTTGTCTGAATCTTTGAGATGAGGCTTGATATTTATTAATTATTTTTTTCCTCATCTTTTTTTTATATACACAACGTTTCGACTGATTTGTCCGGCCTTTTTCAGATGTTTCTTGTTATTTTTTAGATGAGTCTTGATAATTTGTATTATTCAGATTTTTGTTCTATTATCCTCGTCTTTATTGTTATATACATAACGTTTCGGCCGATTTTCATACGGCCTTCTTCAGGTGTTTCTTGTTAGTAACCGCCTTGTTGGACTCAGGAACATGTCTGGGCGTTTAGCTATAATTTACTTCTAGTTATGTCAGAATCGGTAGCTTTCACAGAACTTCAAACCAAAACTTTTATTTAGTCCGTTGGGGTAGATTGTTTCGTTCCGTTAACCATTACCGGGTGCTAGGGGTAAATTGTTAAGTATTCTCAAGTTATTATCATCCGTGGTCAGGATTGAACTTACAACCTCCAGATGATTGTCTTAGAATTGAATTAACTCAACGCCTATATCCGTTACATCATATGTCCTAATGGACAAATCTTGACTATTCCAATGCAGAGACAGACAGACAGACAGACAGACAGAAAGAAGAAGAAGAAGAAGAACACAAGAGAGCCCAATACGGCCGAGACAAAGAGCAGATATTAGATCGGTTTGCTGGTTGGTTGGGTTTTACGGCATGTCAACCCATTGGGTCATTTTATGCCGAATACGTTTTAGTTGATTCATTATTTTTAAACAGATTTTTTAGAATCCATGTTGTGCTATTTAACCCATAGATTGGGCCTTAACAGGTAATACCACTCCGTGTCAGAATGGACCTGGGAACAATGGGGCTTCACATTTTCCAGACCCCAGAACAGGAATCTCACCATCAGTTAGAGTTTAACGTCAAGCCCTCAGCCGCCGCCTTCTAGCACTCATATAATAAAAAGGTTTGGGGCTTGCCATAAGGACTATAGGGCCGGTACGCAAATATTAGAAGATATTAGAATGAAATAAGAGGACTATTTAACATTTATTTATTCATAGGCAATTATGTGAGCAATGAAGACAATATTTACAAGCATGTATTTACCCAACCCCTCCACCACAGGTAGTATGCGATACTAGCACAAACTCCACGAAATATAAGAAGTTATTGGAAAGTGGCCGATAGGCCACAGAAGTATTAGAAGAGAAGAAGTAATACTCGCCAGATTGCGTATTGGGCACACCCACATTACCCATTCGTACCTGTTAAAAGGGAGGATGCCCCAGTGTGCCTAACATGCAAAGTACAACTTACAACCAAGCATATCCTTCTAAATTGTAACAGACTTAAACATGTCCGCGCCAATTACTATCAAACAAGAAACCTGAGGGACATCTTTAAGAATACAAACCCTGAAAACATTTTAAATTTATTTAAAAAAGCAACCTTTTCAACAAGATATAACAAAACATAACCGAATATCTTCATAGAACCACTACTTTAAAGACTGAAATCCAAAATAACCTTTTTGGCATTAAATGACCCACTGAGGTTGATATGCCGTTAAACAAAACTCAAACTCAAACAATTCTTTTAAGCTGAGTACTGCTTTCCTTCTCCTAGATTGGTTGCCTAAAATAAAACAATATTTACTAGTAATTGAAGTGCTTACCTTTAGCATACTCAAATATCTGGTGCCAGACAATTGGTCCATTCTTCCTTCCCTGAGGATGTGTACGACCACAGGCAGCACCCACCCGTTTATCATTGTTGCACACCTGTAATAATTCAATGACAGCTTCATCTTTGAATTCCATGTCAGCGTCTGTGGCCAGAATGTAAACATGATCTTCACTGATCATATCATCGGCTACATCTTCAGAACTGTTCAAATATAAAGATATAGGTTTATATATAGTCAAAACCATGGTGATTTGAAAAAAAAGAGGCCTGGCAACCCAGAGTCATACTTGAACTCAAGCCTATAGTCTGATGATGACTTTATTTTAAGGTAAATAAGAAAACCTGAACAAGGGCCGAGGATACAGCGGACTGAATGTTGTGTTTATACATACCATAATAAAGATGAGGACAACAGTCTGAAATATCAAAAGTATACATATTGTTGTAGAGAAGAGATGTTACCCCTCTGGGAATAAAAAGAAGAGTTCCGTTTGAATAAAATCATTGACAGTATTAGTCTCGGGAGCCCATCTTTCCTAGCGAATGGCGACTGGACAAATAAATCACATAATCCCAGGGAACCGTCCTCCAGTCATACCTGCTTCCTTCATTTAAAGGGACGGGGCTGGTTTATTGCCCGGTGCCTGATGCCCCCCAAAAGGGGAATGCCGAAGGGTCCACTCATTTTTTTAAAACTGGTCATCGCATGAGCTTCGATTTGTGCGTGGCTCCCCACTTTAAAAAGACTTTGTGTCACATCCTTACCTGAGGGAGGTTGAGGTAGATAAACACCCGTCTTTCCTAGCGATATTAGCGAGTAATATTTACGACTGTCGCTCATTTTTGTAACTTAATCAAAATAAACTCTTTTCATTGTAAATTGTGTTTCGAGTTATTATTTAATATAACTAACTAATAATATAACTAAGAATGTAAACATGATCTTCACTGATCATATCATCGGCTACATCTTCAGAACTGTTCAAATATAAAGATATAGGTTTATATATAGTCAAAACCATGGTGATTTGAAAACGAGGCCTGGCAACCCAGAGTCATACTTGAACTCAAGCTATAGTCTGATTATGACTTTAGTCTGAGGTAATTAAGAAACACCTGAACAAGGGCCGAGCATACAGCGGCCTGAATGTTGTGTTTATACTTACCATAATAAAGTGTTGTTTGAAATAAGCTAGACTTAGCACAGGATGGCGTCGTCAGTTATGTTATTGGCTGGCTTCATAGGGGGGTTTCGGGTCTTCCAACATAATACCCCCCTCAGCCAGCCAGACCCCGTTGGAGCCGATCAAACTCCAACACGCCACCCTTGTGCAACGTCAACAAAAAACTTAGACTCTCGAACTCTTTATATCTGAATAGCCAATTCTACAGCCAATCATTGACAAGAGTAGTTGTTATAAACAGGATCGCGCGACTCAGACATTTTCTTTTTAAAAAATGCATTGGCATGGCTAGGATGTTACTATGAAGAAAAACGCGTTGGATATATGAGACTGAAAGGAATGTAAGTCGTAACAATTGAGAAGTCTTTTGTTTTTTTTATTGTTTTTTGTTATTGTTTTTTGTTTTTTTTTTGGGGGGGGGGGCCATAATAGCAATATACAAATTACTCCATATTCAATTTGGTCGAAGTTGAATACGGAATTTAAACTAAAAAATTTTTTTTCCGCGCTGGTAATGACTACAAATATATACATGTAGTTAAGGGGGTAAAAAAATAAATTAAAAATAAAAAAATTGACAAAGGTGTAAAATTGCGTAAAATATATGTACATTCTAATTATTGTCTATAAATATCTATATACGGTTTAAAACTAGTTTTATAAATTGATCGGTTTAAAATAACTAACATTGCTAAATATCAATTTATCTACTCGGTAAAAAAAAAAAAAAAGCGATGTTGACAAGAACGAATGAATTTAAAAAAAAAAAGAAACTAAACGCAACCAACTAGAACGAATTCATATGGAATATAAAGCTTCGTTTAGTTTTGTACGAAAAATAAAGATGAGGACAACAGTCCGAAATATCAAAAGTATACATATTGTTGTAGAGAAGAGATGTTACCCCTCTGGAATAAAAAGAAGAGTTCTATTTGAATAAAATCATTGACTATTAGTCTCGAGAGCCCATCTTTCCTAGCGAATGGCGACTGGACAAATAAATCACATAATCCCAGGGAACCGTCCTCCAGTCATACCTGCTTCCTTGATTTAAAGGAGCAGGGCTGCATTTATTGCCCGGTATCTGAGGCGCCCCAAAAGAAGAACGCCGAGGGGATCCATGCATCTTTTGAACTGGTGATCGCATGAGCTTCGATTTGTGCGTGGCTCCCCACTTTAAAGACTTTGTGTCACATCCTTACCTGGTGAGAGGTTGAGGTAATGTTACATGATTATAAGATACCTAATATTTATGGCAATAGTGTAGAAATCAAAATGGCCGTTATAAGCTACAACCCACGGCCTTGAAGGATGAGTGACAAGGCTTGACCTCAGTCCTAACCTTCCGGTGGATACCGTGAGAACTGGTAGAGAGGACCCTCTCTTCCGGTTTAGATAGTAAGTAAGTTTCAGTCAGTTAGCAAGTAGGAGCCGAGCTCGTAGGATGTAAGTCTCAACTGCGCAGATGTCTGGGTTGGGGATTGAAAATAAAGTATCATCAAAGTAAATCGAAGTCTTGTGTTTATTATCTAAAAACTAACAATGACACAGGGCTTCTGATAAGGAGAAATCCTTAACAGAAACCAGACCCGAAGTCCCCAAGAAAGTCCAGACCTTAGAAGAGACCAGACCAAGATATATGAAGAAATAGTAAAGCCGGCCAGAAGAAAATACGACCAGAGATAAGAATTTAAGAAAGGGTATACAACAGTAAATAACTCCCGTCTTTCTTAGTTATTTTAAAACTAAAGGTCGGTAGAAGATCCGTCAAGGAACCACAAGGTTCCAGTTCAATACTAACCCTAACCAACTCAGTGCATGAGTAGCATTGCTTGGATCCGTGGGGTAAAATGTGGAGCTGATGGTAATTGTGGTGCTCCACCTCAGATGCAAAAACAATCTTCCTAGTCTAACACTAGTGAAAAGGAGAGACTCTCTCACTGTCCAGCTGATACTGACAATAGGTCACTCTACTTTAACAAATAAATCTTTACTTAAAGTTAGCAAACTAGATAGTCAAAATAGCAAGTGAGTTAGAATCTCAGTTAGTACCCAACTTTAGTGGCCTTGTGCCAAGCTATGTTAATAAGCTTTATGACAGTCCCTCATTTTTGTACCTTGATCAAAATAAACTCTTTTCATTTGTAAGTTACAATTCAAGTTAGTTAATATAACTAAATCCAGTACAATACACATCAAGCCTCATTTCAAAACTACACACAAATAAGATCGAAATACATCTGAGAAAAAGACACCTGGAATAAATACTGTAAAATTAATCAAGTATTTTACCTTTGAAAATTATTGGTCAAATAGTTTTCCCGTTTCGAAGAAGACTGTCCACAAAGATTGTCCACGCGGAGTTCTAGCAAAGAACTTTGGGGTATCACAGTTGACTCTTCTGTCAGCGACATTTTTGTATACTCTTTCTTTTTTTCTATTTCCTCTCTAGAATTAATTCTTTGAGAACTTGTTGAAGAATTCAAACCGGTTCTCTTTAAAGAATATAGAATATTCTCTTCAATTTTCGAAATGTCTCTGTCTTCTTCAGCACCAGGTTTAGCCAATTCCAGTAGATCATTTTTCGAACTGCATGAAAGGGATATTTTGTAATCATAGTGTTGCGGTGGTTTACGCTCATTGCTAACAAAAGTCTCGTTTTCGAATGATAGTTTTACACTTCTCCTATCGTCTGTCAAATCACTGTCCTCATTATCTTCATCTACAGATCCCGTCTGACTGCTTATTGATGACAGAGGGGAGGAATCTGGTGTTTGGGTTTGTGTAGAGTCTGTGGAGAGAAGAAGACTCCCAAGAAATGATGTTCCTTTTATTCCTATTGGTGAATTTTGATCACGTGTCTTTTTATCTTCCAATTGGCTCTCAAATGCCAATGGCTTATGACTTACAAGAGTGGGATAACCAATTCTACTTTTATGGTCAAAGAGTTGGTCGCTTACAACAAACATATCCGTCCATTCTTTTGGTTTGGTATATTCTTCAGTTCCGGTGAATTGTTCAAGAACTAAAGAATTATTTTTTATTTCTTTATAAGAAAAACTCTTGGACGCATCCTGACAGCTATTGTGTTCGCTGTCAACAGAGGACGATGCGGTGGAATCGGAACATACCAAGTCCTTTCTTAAGGGAATAATTTTAAGTCTGAAATTTAAGATATAATGGACATACATGGCCTGACTCCAGCGTTTCTTGGCTTTTATTTTTTGTGAATCTTTAAAATGAATCACCAATGGCATTCCGCCGTTTAATGTCCATTCAATTTGGACGCCGTATGGCATCTCAACGCAGACCCCATTTTGAATACTCAGTCCAAGTTTGGTATGAACAAGCCCAACTAACTGCTGGGCAAATGGACTAAACGTCCCCCCGGTGAAACCATTGTCCATAAAGATATGAGCTTCAAGAAAGATGTTTTTAAATTTAGTAGAAAACGATAAGCCCTGTAAGCTCATGAGTAGTCGTTCCATTTCATAGTCGGCTTCACGATACATTGTCGTACATACGAAAATACGGCTTTTTGTCTGTGCTGAGGGCACCACACTTTTTTCTGAATTTATTTCGGAGTCTCGTTTTGAGTTTTCTCTCCTGAAATTGAGTAAAAGATATTGATCAAAGAATATATTATTCCAACCGTAAGTCGTAAACAGGGCTTCAAACGGCATGAAGAGATAGTCCGGTTTCTTAGTCCAACCGGAAGTATTTAATAAATAAGGAACGCACCAAATCAGTAAAGCGATGAAACTTGTAATGGCCAAAGAATTTAGATCCCAGATTCTATACTCCTTGAACAAAACTGGATCCAAGAATCCACAGCCAACAGCAATAGCACCAGTGACGGACAATACGGATGGTAAAAGAATTCCATAAACAGGAAGGCGCCAAGAAAGTGCAGCGAATGCTAAACCGTGTGCAATTATGGCCGAAATGTAATTCAAGGACAATGGGAGGAGAATTTCTTGACGGAGAAAGTTCGAAGAATATGTGAAGTCTTTGAGAGTCTGGAGGAAATCTGACCGTTCTGGAACTCTATGGACAAAATGAATGGCCAGGAATAATAGGACTGAAAGTATTTTTAAAAGAGTGTAAAAAAGTGTTATTCTTTTTGGTTGGTTTCCCAATTCTCCTTTTGGCGCCAAAATATATCTTTGGATGACGGGACAGTTGACTGAAAAAATTAAAAAAAGGGTGCTTTATAAAGTGCGGATAACAATCACGCTTCACACAAACTGAATAGTTTAAAATCTGGTATCATACTTCAGAGTATTACGATTATGTGTTCTTATATATATATATATATATATATATATATATATATATATATATATATATATATGAGATTTATCCAAAACTTGGTAGTAAGGATGATTCTATATGTGATTTCTAAGATCCACTGTACTAATATTGATGATCCAGTATGTATAAATACAGTGAATCATTAAATCACTAAAGAGAGCTCAATGTAAAATAACCTTTTAGATTATATACAGAGCAATATTTATCAATAAAGGAAGGAAGAACTCAATACAGTAATCCCATAATAAATTTATTTCGACGAAAATTGGAGCCCATATAAATCTAAGTTGATTTAAACCGGCTCCCCAAATTTTCGTCTTATCAGATGGGTCTCAATTCACTTATGGACAAGCATATCACAAAAAAACCCAAAGAGCTGAATATATATAAATTCAATTTTGAATTTATATATATTCAGATCTTTGGGGTTTTTGAATTTATATATATTCAGCTCTTTGGGGTTCTTTGTGATATGCTTGTCCATAAGTGAATTGAGACCCATCTGATGAGACGAAAATTTGGGGAGCCGGTTTAAATCAACTTAGATTTATATGGGCCCCAATTTTCGTCGAAATAAATTTATTATGGGATTACTGTATTGAGTTCTTCCTTCCTTTATTGATATATATATATATATATATATATATATATATATATATATATATATATACGAATTAAACATTTTTTGAAAAAAAAAATGATGTTATTAGTTCGCTGACAGAATCTGTTTCAACCTTTTGATAAAGCGGTCTTCTTCAAGAGTGAAATATTTATGATGGGGAGACAGAATCCGTCTCTCTATCATAAATATTACTTTATGACCAAGAAAATATTTTTTCCTTTTATTTTTTTTTCAGGATGGCCGCATCCCCAATTAGTAAAAGGATCCACAACAATGAGAGACAGAAAGAAGGAGAGAAAATTGTAGCCCCAGCAAGCATCACTGTTTGTATGCAGTAAATGCACCACGTCATTCAAGGATTGTCATCACACAGATGCAGATAAAAACTTTTTTCTTTCATTTTGTTTTTTTTTGTGGGGGGGGGGGCTCTACGCTATCGTAATATTTGATTATGAAAATATTACCGCCTGAGATTCCGAAAAGTGTGACCCCAAGAGCCACTGATTGATTGCCAGTGATGACGCCACGATAGTAGAGGAGGGTAGCCAACACGATTGGTAGAAAGCAAGCGACCATGCTTGCAAATCCCTGCAACCACTTCCGGTGTCGAGATCGCCAATGGTCAACGCCCAAAATATCGATTTCCTGTAACGATTGTCCCTGTTAATATAATTTAAAATTGAAATTATGAATGGTCGATGACATTGTCTCAAAGAAAATAATAATAATAATAATAATAATAATAATAATAATAATAATAATAATACCAATTGTAGTTGGTGCACTTGGAACAGTCCCAAAAGGATTAGATAAAGGTTTGGAAAGTTTGGATATCAGAGGAAGGATTGAAACCATTCAGAACACTGCACTGCTGCAATCTGCCAGAATACTCAGAAGAGTCCTGGAGACCTGAGGAGACTTGCTGTCACTCAGACTCCAGTGAAAGACCATCAGCTAACACTGATGTGAAAACTCAAAAGGAATAATAATAATAATAATAATAATAATAATAATAATAATAATAATAATAATAATAATATAAAGTTTTTTTCTTTATAGTATCTTTGAAGCATTTGTGTGTAAGTGTAATATAAAGATTTTGAAGGCAATTTACAATGCAATATGTGTTGAATTTATTTAACTTTTTTTTTCAAAACTAAATATTTAAATAAATTCAACACATATTGCATTGTAAATTGCCTTCAAAATCTTTATAATAATAATATCTTTTTCAGCTAGTATATTAGGTCTGAGACCTGTCAGCTGTTCCTTACAAACATTCATCTTTATTCCACAGAATATTTATAATCTTTCCACAGATTATCTAACATTGCCTTAAAGGACTTTAGAGATGGGCCATTCACTATTGATGATGGTAGTTTATTCCATATATTCACCATTCTGTTACTAAAATAATTTTGTCTTGCATTTGCTTTACAAAATCTTTTTAAGAGTTTTAATTTATGACCCCTGGTATTGATATTTTGAGCAATGTTTAGTAGGTCAAAGTTCGTTGAATAAAAACCATGTGTATATTTGTAGGCTTCAATCATATCCCCTCTCGTACGTCGATAAACCAAACTTAGTAAGTCAATGTTCCTAAGTCTTTCTTCATACGAAAGGGTTTTTAAATTATTCACTAATTTAGTAGCTCTCCTCTGAACTCCCTCAATGAGTTTTAGTCCTTGATTAGTCTTGGGCTCCAACCACATGAGGTCTTACCAATGCAGTGAATAAAAAAAAACATTTTATCAATTTTTTATAAATCAATTGTACTCATTGTTTCTTGTGAAAATAAAAGGAGGACTGAGGATAGCAGTCAATGGTGCTTGGTAGCTGGGTTTGAAAATCGCATGGGCGAAAAACTGACAGTTACCAAGTGCCATTGACTTTATGTCTACGCTACCCTAACTTAGATACATATATTGAATTGAACTGATATTGAATATTCTTATATATATATATATATATATATATATATATATATATTACTATTATTATTATTTATATTTTTGCTTGAAGGCAATTACAATGCGTATATCGCATAAAATTCGATAATTATAGAAAATAATCTTGACAAGTGAATCTCGGCAAAGGATTGCTCGGTGTAGAGAACATCGTACAGACTGTTTCGACTTTATTAAGTCTCATCAGCGGTGTGTATCGGATGGTTTCTGACTATGCCTGCTGAGGTCCCGGTTTCGATTTCTGTCGGAGGGAAATCGTTAGTATAGATCTCTGATGAGACTTAATAAAGTCGAAACAGTCTGTACGATGTTCTACACACCAAGCAATCCTTTGCCGAGATTCATTTGTCAATATTATTTTCTATAATTATCGAATTTTATGCGATATACGCATTGTAATTGCCTTCAAGCAAAATATAAATAATAATAATAATAATAATAATATATATATATATATATATATATATATATATATATATATATATATATATATAAAGAATATTCAATATCAGTTCAATTCAATATATGTATCTAAGTTAGGGTAGCGTAGACATACAGTCAATTGCACTTGGTAACTGTCAGTTTTTGGCCCATGTGATTTTCAAACACACTTACTAAGCACTTACGAATTTTATGCGATATACGCATTGTAATTGCCTTCAAGCAAATATATATAATAATATATACTTTGTTCAACAATGCTTCTAAAAAAACAAACATCCAAAAATCTTATATATATATATATATATTATATATATATATATGAGATTTAATAAATAATATATATATATAAATCTTATATATATATATATATTATATATATATATATATATATATATATATATATATGAGACTTAATAAATAATATATATACATATATATATCATTCATTCATTGGCAATTCAGTCTCGAAAGACTATGATAAAAGTTTTTGTGCGCCCCTGAAGTTGCAGCGCCTCCTGTGACTATGAAGTCCTATGTTTGAGAAACATTCTCGACCACAGATTTTGCATTTGTAGGTTGTCCCTGTAGATGATGATGTTCCGATACTTTGTTGCCGTTGCTTTCTTATGGACCTCTTAGCTTCATGATGTTGTATCAGGGTGAGTTCTGACATGTACAGTCCTCTATGGAGATTCTGCCGCCACTGAAGGCGGTCTTGAGCCAAATTTTCCCAGCTGGAAGGGACAATGCCAAAGCAGCTGAGATCATTTTTGCAGACATCTTTGAATCGCAGTAGGGGGCGACCAATCTGTCTTTTACTAGATGTTAGCTCTCCATATAGGATGTCTTTTGGGATTCGTCCATCATCCATCCGACGTACATGACCCAATCATCGGAGACGACGTTGTCTCAGTAGAATATATTTAAAAATCATCTTTAAATTTACTAGCAAATATATGCACCCTCCAGGTGCAAGTATTTAAGTTTTAATGTAATAAAATATTATATTAAATTAGAAAGGCTAATGAAACTGAAACTCTCGTCTTTCATTGTTATTTTTTCTAATTTAAGTATTTAGTTAAAAGAGGAAGTAAAGAATAAAATGACAGTTATTTTTTCTTGTTAATGGATTTCATTTAAGATTCCTTGAAGAGATTTTTGCTTATATTCATTAGAATAAAACCAAACAGTTAGAAATCAATAATACCAAGCACATATTTATTAAAATCACATTTTTAATATCAATATGCAAATTAACCTTCCCATTCACAATGTAAACCGCTATTTTGTTGTATATATAAATACAATTACATGTTATTAATATGTAGATATGGTCAACTGTATTAATAATGTAAAACAATTTTATTAATAATTCAGGTTTAAATAAAAATAAAATCATTGAGAATATGATGTCAATAACTAAGGGAATTATGACTTGAGTTGTAATGTAGTTTCGGTTACAGACAGAAAAACACACAATCTCCATTATAATAAGATATATATTATAAATATTCCCTGTTTCATATATTTTCAATGACTTCTAATATCACTAGTTTTTTTTCTAGACAGGAAGTGAAACAGACATTGGTGAAGAATTAGAAACATAACAGTCATTGTTATACAAGAATACGACAAATAAAGAGGATGATACGGTGGTTTTTAGTATTTTTGAATTTCTATATTTTTCATGGTTTTTATCATTAAGAACAGAACATTTCATTGGTCAACGCCCAAAACAAAATATCGATTTCCTGTAACGATTCACCCTGTTTATAAAATTTAGATTTTAAATTATGAATAGTCGCTGACATTCTCACAAAGGGAAACTATTAATACTCGTGTTCCTTAATTGTACGACCGTTATCATTTTACAACACCCTCTGATTAAAAATGACACAGTCAAAATCGTCCAAGATGAAATGCAAAAACCTAAATTCGCATTATCTGGTGTTTCTAATACGCCGAAATAGTCAACCGCACTTGGTAACTAGATGTCAACTTCTCACCTAAATAAAATAAAAATGAGTTTAGAAAAATGTGTTAAAATTAATTTTAAAATATTCAGTATTCATCAAGAATGAGTAAAATAAAAACGTCTTTTTTATAAAATGACCCAATGCTAATACCATTGGGAAAGGTATGAATCCTACTCTCCCTCCAGCTATGGATAAACAGTAGGGCAGACTGGACTCTTTAACCTTGGTTAAGCAACCGGTCTAGGAGAAGGAAAACTCTGAATTCAAACCTGTTGAACTCCTCTTAAGAAATTGACCATGTGTCACATCCTGCTCGTGCGGATGAGGCTGTATATATATATATATATATATATATATATATATATATATATATATATATATATATATATATATATATATATATATATATATATATATATATATATATATACTGCCTCATCCCAACCGACCAGAAGTCACATTCATTTTTCTAATATACCCCAAATGATAGACTTGTAATCACGGCCGAATAATATATACGGCCTCACATGTCACATAAGCAATACTGTAAAATCCAACCAACCAACCAACCAACTAACATATAAGGAGTGTCATAAATAAATGAATGAATGGATATCTTGGTACAGATAAAAATTTAATTTCCGCATTTGTTTGCCCCTTCAGTCTGATTTTTATTAATTCGAAGACCTCACACACAGACACGGACACAGATGCAGACACACACACGAACACACACACACACGCACACACACAAACACATACACACACACACACACACACACACACACATATATATATATATATATATATATATATATATATTGTTATAGGTGATATGCCCTATAGTGGAATGCCCCGACAGTTACTATAAGTAACAGGAACAATTATGGTTTGACGAAGCCAATGCGAGTCAGCTCGTAACTCTATTTGTCGGACGCAATTCCCACTTTTCTTTACTGTAATTGTCTACTCTTTTTTTAATACATTTTTCTACATTTGTTAACCGTCGTTTTATCTTATTTTGACCCCTTGAAACCCCACAACATATATATATATATATATATATATATATATATATATATAGAGAGAGAGAGAGAGAGAGAGAGAGAGAGAGAGAGAGAATTTTTGGTACAAATTTATACAAAAGCTTAAACAATATAATACTTTTACTAAATGTAGATCAGCTAATTAAACGAAATGTTTTAAAAGAGGCGAAAGAGAATGGAGTACTTAAGGGCCCTTTCAATCGGTGCATTTTTCAAAAGTTTTAAAAGTCAAATTGTATATATTGTGTAAAAGGCATAAGATGATATCAAGGTTGGAGCAACAAGAAAGGAGGGGGGAAAATTTGAATCCCTTCACATGACCCCCATCTCAGCAACAACATCCCCATATATAATAGCATAAAAACTAGTTGTGACTACATTTTCTACTTGAAGGCTATTTGTTTCTGTTCTTTAAAAACCTAACTAATACGGTTAGTATTTTCATGGGTTTGGAAATAACATGACCTACCCATATAAATCAGGGTTTGTGAAAATTGTGTTCAGAAGAAATAAAGAGACAGATGAAGAAATAAAATTTGACATTTTTAGAAATTCTTTTAGTGAAATTTCTTTTTTTTTCTTTACGCCTCAAAGATACGTGGTTCAAAGTTAACTGACCTGAAAAAATGTAAAAGTTTTTAAATAACTGGTGCGTCATATATTTCATTCATTCATATATCAACAGTGAAAATTTCATTAAATTCAGTTAATTCCCTGATTTTTGGTATTTTTTTCTTTCGGCAGGGTGACATACGATGGTGGAATTTAGGTCCCTTAAGTTCGATTTAAACCTGTACCAACTAAATCCTCGCTCTGAATTGAAAACAGTCAGTCAGAGACCTGGCTTGTCGCAGACCGGATCGCCAAAAACAAAGTTTGTTACAGGTCCACGGGAAATTCAGGATTGCTGAAATAAGAAAATTGCCACTAGGAGAAATAGACTTTACCACTAAGAATAATTCCATAAATAACTAAGTTCACATAAAACCAAACGCCAAACAAAGCTCCACACCTTTTCTATCCGTATTAAACGTACTCATTCGATGCACATGAATGAAACCGTTGTTATTGTTAACGGTTTGTTATCTTATTTCCACTAATTTCTCAATCCGTCATAAAGACACTCCGACAAAGTTGCATCGATCCCCGTTCTGTGGGTCAAAAGAACATTGTAGGCGTAAAGGGCATCGAAAGAGCATCAATACGGTTAGTATTTTCATGGGTTTGGAAATAACATGACCTATCCTACCCTTATAAATCAGGGTTTGTTTGTTTTGTTTGGGGTTTTTTTTTTCAAAGTTGTCTGACTACTTCACTAAATTGCAATGCAGATTTTTCAAGGGAAATTAATTCACTTGATTCATCGACCTTTCTTTCGGTACTTTTCCGCGAAAAAAAAACATTTCATTTCATCTTTGAATAATTTCACTAAGAATACACAAGATGGACTACAAAAAAAATGGCCTGCCGTGTCGTACGGGATTAATATATGTTAGATTTTCAATGACAAATTTCCATCAAAGTCTGAAATAAGAATCACATACAGGTGTTTTATTGTTCATTCGTTCAAGGTGTGTTTGTCTGGTCGGATGTACATTTTGAGAATTCACACCTCGAAAGGAGTGGTTGGTTGGTTGGTTGGTTGGTTGGTTTTACGACATGGATAATTCTAAATACGACATCTATCAAATTTGTGCTTATTTTGTGGAATTTTTTTTTTTTTTTTTTTTTTGCTTTTTAATAACATTCAATCTGAAATAAGCCATTTACGTCAATTTATTTCCATGCTATGGCGACAATACCTGGGACATTTGCCACAAGGTCTACAAATCAGTATCTGGTTGGTTGGTGGTTGGTTGGGTTTTACGGCATGTCAAACCCTTGTTGGGTTATTTTATACCGAAGTTTTTATTTTATTCATTCTTGATGAGTATTGAGTGTTTTTGTAACTCAAATTTTGAACAATTTTTTTTACTCATTTTTTTTTTTTTTTGCATTTAACCCATAGACAGGTACTACTCCTCCGGTTCTGGGTGGACCTGGAAGTAATGGCGATGAAGGGGTACTCCACACTCCTCAGAGTTCCACAAATGGAACTTCACCATTAGGGGTAGTTTAACATTATACCCAGGACACTAAGACCCTCCCCCACCACCTTCTAGCACATATATCATGAAAGAGGTTGGGGGGTGTCTCATAAGGGTAATAGGATTGGGATAATCATATAGGTGATAAGGCTTGATGTGACCAGCCAAGTGATCGAAGGGGTCTCTCCGACCGTCCATCTAGCCTAAGTAAGGGCGAAAGTGGAGTGTTGCATGTCATGGATTGCTCAGCCACCAGGATTCCGTACTTAAGTATCACAGGTCGTTAAGCACTAACAGATGGCCCCATTAGGGGAGTGTTACCCCTCTGCGAGGTGCAGTCGGTATATTCTTCTACCCCAGCCGACGGGGCTCAAAAGGAGTGTGACACTGTTTACATTTTAGACTTCTTGAAAAAGTTGATAACAGTTTAATAGAAAATGATAAAAACCACTCAAGATGAGGACAACAGACCAAAGAATTTCAGACAAATAACCACCGCCCTGTCGACCTGTGCTTTGCAATACTCCGACTGCACCTCTCCAAAGATGTAAAATCCCCCCTTCCAATTGACCCCAGATGCTTAAGGATTGAATCCTAGTCGTTGAGCTGTCCATGATATTCAACACTCCATTTTGGCCCTTACTTAAGATAGATAGGTGATCGGAGAAACCTGTTAGGGTCCCATCTATAGGTTAAATAGAAGAATCTGTTTTTAAAAAATGATAATAAAAAAACAATATTTGAATACCCTCGGAAATGAATTAAACAAAACATATTGGGTATAAAATAACCCGGAAAGGTTGATATGCCGTAAAATCCAACCAACCAACAAAAAATATTTATTCTTAATAAAAATATTTTGATGCTTATTGATATATCCGGGTTAAGGGATTATATTATGAAGTTGGTATTTGGTATATTACCGCAGTAGTAGTTGGTGCGTCGAATAGCAAGCTGTCTTCCGAGCAGTCGTGGTGTAGTCTGGCTTAGGTTTAGGTTTAGGCTTAGGGGTATTTACATGTGTCCCACTTTCACACGATATGACACAAGGCCGTTTTATGTGGGCACCACCCACAAGCCGAGATTCATGGGGTGGTAGGTAGAAAAATTGCGTCGATCCCGTCAGCATTCCCCCTCAAGGGGGCGCTGGGCAATAAACCCAGCCCTGCCCCTTTAAATCGAGGGGGCAGGTATTGCCTGGGGGGACGTCCCCCTGGGATCGACGCTATTAGCCAAATCAACCTGTCCAGTGGCCGAAGCACACTAGGCTTAGGAATAGGTGCCTGTACCAACACTGTCGACTATTTATACATGACACTGTCCAATCAGATTATAGTGAGGGGGTACCAAGGTATTTACATATTCATTACATCACTTATGTATTTATGAATGAATTTATTCATGAAAATGGGATTTTGTTTGTGAAAATAAATTTCTAATATCAATCAAATCCTTTTCATTTTATTTAATGCATAATTAACACTTTTTAATTAAAATTTCCATCAAGGAATTTATATCATTACAATGTTTTAGATTTTCTTTTAATAATCAAATCTTAGGGAAAACAAGTTTACTTCGAAAATTTTGTTCCGACACAATGTGTAAAAAAAAACAACACTGAAAAACTATATTTTAACATGAAATAGACAAAACATATTCATTCATTCATAACTGTGATAAATAAATTATTATTATTAAATCTTATTATGATTCGGTGTATGTCTGTATGTAACCGAAACTACGTCACTGCTTACATCACAATGCCCCCAGGAATTGCGTAGGTTTATCAATGAATATCTAATTTATAGTCAAAATCATTAATACATATAATAAATCCTATGAAAATCTGAGTTAGATTTGCCTCAAAACAGCCCATGTTATTAATGCGTTTAAAATCCTGCAATGTGTCTTAAGCTTAGCTTAGATGTTGCACATGGCCAGAAATATGGGACACCCAGTGAGAATCGAACTCACTAACAATGGCCTGCGAATCTAGCTTGCTAACCATTACACCACGAGAGCTACCCTGCAATGTGTCTTACATATCACTAAGAGATAAAGATTTAAATAATTTATAGTATGGCTAATTCGCATACTGGTTTTAACAAAACCGGTTTTAATAAATATTTACTTGGTGTTATTGCTCTCTTATGGTATTGTTTTATTCTCCAACATATTAAAATCAATCTGATGAATGAGAGAGAGAGAGAGAGAGAGAGAGAGAGAGAGAGAGAGAGTAAGAGAGAGAGACAAATACAGATACAGTGAGAGACAGAGAGACAGCATGTATATGTGTCTCTGTGTCTGTGTGTGTAGAAAATAGGAAAACAAAGTAGTAAAAAAAAGATGAATTTGTTCTTAATGGTGAAGTCGACGTTAAAACGTTTCGGTTTTAATAAACCTTCATCCGGGCAATTGGATGGGAAAAGTGTTGTCTGAACAGTGATAGATTTTTTAAAACATTTAAAACCATTTAATTTAATTTTAAAAACATAACATTTCATTAAAAAAAGACCATCACTGTTCAAATAACATTTTTTACATCCCAGTGTCCTGATGAAGGTTTGATAAAAACCGAAACGTCTTACTAATGATGTCTGTATGAAATCTGAGTTAGATTTGTCTCAAAACAACCCATGTTATTTGTGCGTTTAAAATACTGCAATGTGTCTTATATATCACTAAGAAATAAAGGTTTACATAATATATGGTGTGGTTAATTTGCATACTTTTTTTTTACAAAACTGGGTTTAATAAATAATTACTCGGGGTTATTGATCTCTAATATTATAGTTATTGTTATATTCTTCAACGTACCCTGCAATGTGTCTTACATATCACTAAGAGATAAAGATGTACATAATTTATAGTATGGTTAATTCGCATACTGGTTTTAACAAAACCGGTTTTAATAAATAATTACTTGGTGTTATTGCTCTCTTATGGTATTGTTTTATTCTCTAACATATTAGAATCAATCCTATGAATGATTTTAAATAGAAACCAATTGAAGTATAATTAAAATAATTGTAATCTTTTTATATGCGTTCATATTTAATTTTATTAGTCTTTCTAATTTAATGTATTTCATAATATTAAAATTTAAATACTTACGCCCGGAGGGTGCATATTCTTGATAGAAGAAATAATTACTTGAAACAATTTAACTATTAGTATTAGATAGAAATACATGATACCATATAACTTTATGTAAGAAACTCTTAAGAAACACCTACACAAAAAATATAAATCTACGAGGAACGACACGGATGCTCAAGCAAGGCAGATATTCTACCGTTACAGGTATTTGCCTCATACCCCACTTGTATGGGATGGGCACAAAGCCTCGTTTTAACGTGGGCCCACCCACAAGCCGAAGCTCATTAATGGGAAAGGACAAAAATTGCGTCGACCCCTTTGGCATTCCCATCAAGAGAGGCGCCTCAGGCGCTGGGTAATAAACCCAGCCCTGCCCCTTTAAATCAAGGGGGAAGGTATTGCCTGGGGGTAGCCCCCTGGGATCGACGCTATTAACTTGTAAAGATCCAGAGCCGAAGCCACTAGACCCCCACCCCGTTGGGCGGGTTTACATACTATTCTACCGATATTCTACCGTTACACGTGACACGCAAGTGACGCCCATCTTTAATTAAAGTTTACATTTCATAAATCTCAGGCATTTTTTTCACTTTTTGTATGAATGAATAAGTGAAAACCAGTTCCGAAAACTTGAAACTTCAAATGCGTGGAAGAATCACCTTTGTCATTTGTGTAAAAATTTGTATTAAAATAAAAAACGGCTAATCTTTTTCTGTGGTCTGCATTTTCAGAATTTCATTATCACTCGCTAACCCCTCCCCTCCGACCAAACAATACTCGGTCTTTAGATTTTTATGTCACACTCCTTTTCAGATGTTACGTCCTGATTAAAAACAAGGTAATTCAAGGATATTTGGCCATCTTGAACTTCATTGTCCATTTTGTTTTCTAGGAGCGGCGTGTTATAATTTATGGGCAGTCATGAATTGTGAACATATCTTTAGTTAGAAATTAGTAGATCATTTCATATACCTAGGTAGTAATATCTCATCCACAGAAAGCAATGTCAATATACATATAGGAAAGGCATTGACTGCTATAGACAGATGACGTTCTACTTTGAACATCTACACATGGACGGACCAGTGTGTAGCAACCAAGAAATACTTACATTGATCAGCTATGGAGATACATAGTGTAATGGTTAGAGTCGTAGGAATTGGAATCATCCACCTGAGTTCAAATCCTGGACAAGGCTGTTTGCATTTTACATAGTGGTAATATTCTTGGAAAATGATGCATCAAACTACTCTCCCTATAGCTATGGGTAAATAGTAGGGAAGACTGGGCTCTTTAACCTTGCTAGGTAACCAGTAGAAAGAAAACTCTTTTAGCAACCCGTTGACCAATTCAATCTTAATGTATATAGAAACATGGCTAGGTGACCACTCTGTGGTCTACTATTGTATATAGGTTCGTATTGTATATGGAGGCGCGTGGTCTAATGGTTAGAGTCATAGGAAATGGACTCGTCGACTCGAGTTCAATTCCTTGACGAAGCTGTTTGAACTTCACATAGCGCTAATACACTTGGGAAAGGTATGAATCCAATTCTCTCTCCAGCTATGGGTAAATAGCAGGGCAGACTGGGCTCTTTAACCATGGCTCGGTAACCAGTCTAGGAGATGGAAAACTCTGAATTCAAACCTGTTAAACTTTGCTTAAGAAATTGACCGTGTGTCACATCCTGCTTGTGCAGAAGGGTTAATTTAAAATATTGGAGTCTATGGAAAGTTACCGGCAATGTACGGTTAATAACCTTTGACCCCTTAATAGGCACGTGGTTAGACGCATGGGAATGGTGTCTAGTTTAGAGCGATGTGAGTCAGCTTTCTAGGAGTGTAAACGTGTTGTCAGCTCTGGGGTCCATCTCCCCCCGCGGTGGAATCGTGGGCTAAGAAATAAAACTTTATCAAGAAACAAACAAGTTGTTGTGTTGTTAATTAAATTATTAAACATGCAATGTCCAGCCCAGCACAATGAAGAAAACAAGAAAGAAAATCAACACCCAGTAGATAGAAGTCAGCCCAAAGAAAATGGCATCAGATGAGTTAGATGACCTAGACGAAGAATCAGCAGGAGCAGTAAGCAACAAATCAGTAACCAGAAGTGTAATCATCTCTCTCTCTCTCTCTCTCTCTCTCTCTCTCTCTCTCTCTCTCTCTCTCTCTCTCTCTCTCTCCCATACACACACACATTCTCACTTTACTTTCTCTCCTTACTTTTAAGTTTTCTTCTACATTCTCTCTCTCTCTCTCTCTCTCTCTCTCTCTCTCTCTCTCTCTCTCTCTCTCTCTCTCTCTCTCTCATATACCGGAGAATTCTCTCACCGTTTATATACCCGATGTTGAATACGAGTATATAGCAGGTGTTCAGTACATTTTTAAACTTTAAAATACTTTCCTAAGTGTATCATAGCTTGGTCAATTGCAATCAGTCTCGTTGAGGATTCGAACTCGGATAGACGAGTCCATTTCCTATGTCGATAACCGTTATGATGTTGCATAACCTATGTGGTTGCATAAGATTATTGTCAATCCCCTGTATTTCTGAAGGGATGGCCCCTTCTCATGTCACGGGCGGTACTTTCCACGGAATATTACAGAAAGCCCGCGAAATACGTGAAGTCACGTGGGACCTGGTTGGGTCTCAGTTCCAGCTTGGACGTCAGGCATATCTGCCTTAGCTGGGGCTCACTTGCACACTTGCACGCTGTGTTTAGTTAGAGGAAGGTGTTTAGTTAAGTAAATAAAAGTTTAGATAAATAATATGGTTTTGTGGGGCCTTTTTTTTCAGGCGTGAATATAGATACCACCACAAAATTCATTTTTAAAACAAAAAACAAAACAAAACAAAACAAAAAAAACAGTTGGATTAAAATGAAAATACATAGAGTTACTCAGATCCAAGAAATGTTCTAAAATGTCCTCCTACTCAACAACAGGTCATCTTCAGGATACGCACTTTCGAATTTTTCACCTTTTTTTTTTCAGACGTGAATATAGATACGACCACTGGATTCGTTGTAAAATCTTACCATAAAAAATGTTTTGTTTGATCTTGGTACAAGTGTTTGTTTGGATTTCCAAGTTTTAATTATAAGTGTTACATAATCTATGTATAGATTATTGTCAACCCTCTGTATTTCTGAAGGGATGGCCCCTTTTCATATCACGGGCTGGACTTTCCATGGAATATTACAGAAAGCCCGCGAAGTCATGTGGGACCAAGTTAACCCGTTAGTTCCAGTTTGGACGTCTGACAGAGAAGACATATGTCTTAGCTGGGGCTCACTTGCACACGCACGCTGTGTTTAATTAGAGGAAGATGTTTACTTAAGTAAATAAAAGTTTTAAAAAATAATATGGTTTTGTGGTTGATGAATGTCTTGGCAACAAGACTGACCTAGAAGAAGAAATGAATCAAGGACGACCAACCAGCAAGAAAAGAGAAATAGAAGTCATAGAGAAAGAATAGAAACGACTAGAGATCACCAATGGCCAAACAAGTAAGTTATGCATCTCTCTATCTACCTGTGTCTATCTCTCCCCCTCTTTCCAGTAAAAGAACACTTGTGTATGTACCCAACATGGGTATATGTGTATGACAATGTATAACAATGATTCAAGTGCCGTTTACCAATAATGAATGGAAATAAAACGTTTTGATCTAATGTTGGTCTGATTAAAAGAAGGTCGGACGAGATTATTAATACATAGTATTTTCTAACTTAATATGGGCGAAACACTTTGATATCTATATATAATGGAGATTCGGCGTATGTCTATCTGCTTACGTCACAATACCATCAGGAATTATTTAAGTTTATCAATGAGTATTTAATTTATAGTCAAAATCATTAATATATAGTTATTTACTAAGCTTAGCTTAGATATTGCACAAGGATGGAAGTATAGGGCGCCAAGTGAGAATCGAACTCACTATCAATGGTCTGCTAATCTACTTCGCTAACCATTACACCATGTGAGACCCCAAATCATTAATATATAGAATAAATAACAACCCTGTATTATATATTTCGCAGAAATTAAGTATATTTTGTGGGGTTTTAAGGGGTCAAAATAAGAACAAAACGACGGGTAACAAATGTAGGAAAATGTATTAACAAAAGAGTAGACAATTACAGTACAGAGAAATGGGAATTACGTCCTCCAATAGAGTTATGAGCTGACTCGCATTGGCTTACTCTACAAGCCATAATTGTCCCTGTTACTTATAGTAACCGTCGGCGCATTCCATAAGTCTATAGGGTATATCACCTATAACAGTATGCAATATTCAACGGTCCACATAGTTTTTTTAAAACAAGTTTTAATAAATATAAACAAAGTATCATTGATTTATATATAGTTTGTTTTATTTTGATATACATTAAACGTATAGTTTTACTAGTAGATTGATTGGAGGGGGTCTCTCTGACCGCCTGTCTAGCCTAAGTGGGTATTTGCATCATACCCCACTTGTATGGACTGGGCACAAGGCCTCGTTTTAATGTGGGCCCATCCACAAGCCGAAGCTCATGGGTGGGAAATTAACAAAAATTGCGTCGATCCCTTCGGCATTCCCCCACAAGGGGGACGCCCCAGGAATCGACGCTATTATTAAACTCTCGACGAGTCCAGCGGCCGAAGCTCTCTGGACCCCCGGCGTTAACCGGAAAACCGAGTGTGCAATGAGTTTATAATATTTTTAAAAAAATGTTTAGCCTAAGTGATGGATAAGGTGGAATGTTGCATGCGATGGTACGTAAATAGTAAGGCAGACTGGATTCTTTAGCCGTGGTTTGGCAACCAATCTAGGAGAAAGAAAACTCTGAATTAAAATTGATATTGTGCCACATCTTGCGCATGGCGAGGTACATTCTAAAAGGAATAACAATGAACTTGGCGAGGTACATTCTAAAAGGAATAACAATGAACTTGGCGAGGTACATTCTAAAAGGAATAACAATGAACTTGGCGAGGTACATTCTAAAAGAATAACAATGAACTTGGCGAGGTACATTCTAAAAGGAATAACAATGAACTTGGCGAGGTACATTCTAAAAGGAATAACAATGAACTTGGCGAGGTACATTCTAAAAGGAATAACAATGAACTTGGCGAGGTACATTCTAAAAGGAATAATTGAAATTATAAAAATGAACTTACCTGAAGTTTCAGAAGCTCTTCAACAAATATTGGAATTAGAAGAACAGAATTTAGAATTGGTAACAAGATATAAATGGGAAGTATTGGCGTCACTTCAACAGCAAAGAATACCAGGCAAGCAGCTTCGACTGAACAAACAAAACAGCCCTAAAAGAATCAGAAAAATATAACACTATTAAAGTGTTATGGGTTGATTGGCGATCTGTTAATTAATTACCAATTAATTAAAATTACCCTAATTATTAATTATGGTAGTTTGTTAAAAGTTACTGTAAGAAAAGAAAAACAACAATAATTATAATAACTAGCAAATATATGCACCCTCCGGGTGCAAGTATTTAAGTTTTAATATAATAAAATATCATGTTAAATTAGAAAGTCTAATGAAACTGAATAAGAATGCAAATAAAAAGATTGGGAACAGAGGGGGTATGATTGAAAAATAGAACAACTTTGAAACTAACTCTTCCATCATTTTCCCTTACTCCCGTCTTTCATTGGTAAATTTTCATAAATTAACTATTTAGTTAAAATAGGAAGTAAAGAATAATATTAGAGTTATTTCTTCTTGTTAATGGATTTTTTAAAAGATTTATTGAAGAGATTGTTGGTCATATTCATCAAGATAAAACCAAACAATTAGAAATCAATAATACTAAGCATATATTTATTAAAATCAAATTTTTAAGATCAATATGCAAATTAGCCTTCCCATTCACACTGTAAACCACTATTTTGTTGTATATATAAATACAATTGCATGTTATTAGTTTGTAGATATGGTCAACAGTCTTAATGATATAAAATAATTTTATTAATAATTGAAGTTTAAATTAAAAATAAAATCATGGAGAATGTGGTATAAATAACAAAAGGAATTGTGACTTGATTAGTAATATAGTTTCGGTTACAGACAGACAAACCCACAATCTCCATTATAATAAGATAATAATGTTTATATTAAAAATATAAATTTATCTAAACAAAGAATCCTCACGTAGGCATAAATTTCTTAAATTATGGAATTTGATATATATCATCGGAATTTTAAATTTTCACAAAATAAAATGATAATTTAACAAATAGGATTCTAGTTTTTGAAAAGTTGGTCAACAATTTCAAAAACTTACATAAATAAAACAATGGTTGGTCTTGACTCGTTGGAGTTGGAAAAACCCAAATGGAAAGATACAAACTAAGGCTGACACAAATCCATTTAGACACATAGACAATGTTATCGAGTGGCTGGCCAATCAGAGACATATGTTAGGGGTGGGGAGGTCTGGGTCCCATAAATAAGAGAGAGAAGTGGAGTCAGACACGCCGCAACCAGAAGACTCGCTACACGTCTGATCCCTTGTCACCGTCCATACTGCACTCTGACGTCCTGCCACTCGGTAACAAACCAAGTTAATAAGTTATCCAAAGCAATTAGCTGTAGATCGCCAGTCAACTAACAAAGAAATCACCACGCTCTTCTGACATTATACAAGAATATTAATCATTGTATATAAAAAACAATAAATGTATATATGTTGTGTATAATTATTAGAAGGCGTTCCTGTTTGTTTTGTTTGACCCCGTTGACAGGTTTTGGTTATTATATTTCAGCCAAGTTGGAAAAGGAACAAAATCAGCTTTCCGTCAGGGCCCTATAATACTATAATATGTGGAACAGCCAGCATTAGAAGAAATCCCTCATTATAGTATTATATTCGGTATCATCCAACACAACGACTGTAATACTGAGCCGGAGCATCGTTCCCATACATTGAGACCGTGCCCCAGCACATGTTATTATAAAAAGAAGCCCCATGTATGGGCTAAATAGATAAAAAAAATGAATTTAAAAAATAGGATAAAAACGTCTACGGAATAAAATAACCCAAGGGTTTGTTTTATTTTAACATATTATAACAAAGTTATCTATATTTAACAAAGTTATCTAACGTATAGCAAATTATTTACAAACAAGAAATAGTTTGTTTTATTAGAAAGAAAGTATATGGAAATTATATGGAAAGTATATGGAAATTATACGAAAAAAGAAAAATATATAATTATTATTATTATATAGGAAAGTATATGGATATTATAATTTTATAATTATATATGGAAAGTATATGGCAATTATTTAATTGTGATATGGAAAGTATATGGAAATTATTTACAAACAAGAAATAGTTGGTTTTATTAGAAAGAAAGTATATGGAAATTATATGGAAAGTATATGAAAATTATATGAAAAAAGAAAATATATAATTATTATTATTATATAGGAAAGTATATGGAAATTATAATTTTATAACTATATATGGAATGTATATGACAATTATGTATGGAAAGTATATGGCAATTATTATATAGAAAGTATATGGAAATTATTTAATTATTATATGGAAAGTATATGGAAATTATTTAATCATTATATGGAAAGTATATGGAAATTATTTACAAACAAGAAATACTTGGTTTTATTAGAAAGAAAGTATATTTATTTGAATTTTGGCAGCAAACTATTTTATGTTTGTTATTTTAAAGAATATAAGATTTCAAAGATCTGTTTACATTTTTTTACGAAAGAGCGTGCCAAAAATTGATTTTACCCCCCCCCCTGCTTTTTTCGGTAGTTTACACGATATATGTGTTAATAACATAATCTTTACACGATATATGTGTAATAACATAATCGATATATGTGTAATAACATATGTGTAATAACATAATCGATATATGCGTAATACATATGTGTAATAACATAATCGATATCTTATTATAATGGAGATTGTGGGTTTGTCTGTCTGTAACCGAAACTATATTACTATTCAAGTCACAATTCCCTTTGTTATTTACATCACATTCTCCATGATTTTATTTTTATTTAAACCTCAATTATTAATAAAATTGTTTTACATCATTAAGACTGTTGACCATATCTACATACTAATAACATGCAATTGTATTTATATATACAAAAAATAGCGGTTTACAGTGTGAATTGGAAGGCTAATTTGCATATTGATCTTAAAAAATTGATTTTAATAAATATATGCTTAGTATTATTGATTTCTAATTGTTTGGTTTTATATTAATGAATATGAGCAAAAATCTCGGGGATAAATCTTAAAAGAAATCCATTAACAAGAAGAAATAATTGTAATATTATTCTTTACTTCCTATTTTAACTAAATAGTTAATTTATGAAAATTTACCAATGAAATACGGGAGTAAGGGAAAATGATGGAAGAGTTAGTTTCAAAGTTGTTCTATTTTTCAATCATACCCCCTTTGTTCCAAATATTTTTATTTCAATTCTTATTCAGTTTCATTAACATTTCTAATTTAATATGATATTTTATTATATTAAAACTTAAATACTTGCACCCGGAGGGTGCATATATTTGCTAGTATGTGTAATAACATAATCTTAACTATTAAATCTTAACTATATAAAAAAGTTTATGGAATGCAATTTTATTTCAGTTTTAAAAAGGGATTTCAAAGCCGTAAAATCCAACCAACCAACCAACCAACCTACCAACCAACCTATTGCTCATATAGCAAATTCACAACCCATTTTGCTAGAAGGCCATCACGGTCCTGGGTATGACGTTAAACTGCATACAATGGTGGGGGTCCCAATTCTGAAGTTCTGGGGAGTATGCAGTACTCTTTCATTGCCATTACTCCCAGGTCGACTCTAACCATCTTATCGTAGTCTAATGGTTAGCAAGCTAGTCTCGCAGTTCCACTACTATTACACATCGAATTCGATCATCACTGCTTTCCCCATACTTGCGACCTTGTGTCACATCCTACCTGTGACGAATAGGTAAGGTTAAATATCCATACCTAATTGTATCTTTATTTCATTAGCTGTTTTGTTATCTCATCAATAGATGCCACCTTAGAGATGAGTAGTAGTACTTTCCTGACTGAACTGTTTGATCCTGGAAAATCACAAAAATCATCAAGTAAGATGAATAAGACGTGATGGATACTACTGGAGAATCGTGGACGAACTCATAAGTGACGTTCTCCCGTTGACACCTATACATGAACATACCAGTTTAGGCCGACCAGCAAAAACTTACATGAATCGGCTCTGTACGGATTCTAGATGCTGTGTGGAAGACCTGCCGTTATGAACAGGTGTCGAGAAAGAGTCATGGGAATCCGTGCTGTCAGCATTATTTTATGATGATGATAATGATGATTATATACTTGAATTTTACAAAAAACAACGCCCCCCCCAATAGGACAAAGAAAATAAATATAAACCTGTATATAGATATTAATAATAACCATTTTAAAATCTTATTCCTAATGTAATAAAGTGCGTACATATAATACTTTGATATAATGGGAATAATAATAATAGTTAATAGGAAATNTATTATATAGGAAAGTATATGGAAATTATAATTTTATAACTATATATGGAATGTATATGACAATTATGTATGGAAAGTATATGGCAATTATTATATAGAAAGTATATGGAAATTATTTAATTATTATATGGAAAGTATATGGAAATTATTTAATCATTATATGGAAAGTATATGGAAATTATTTACAAACAAGAAATACTTGGTTTTATTAGAAAGAAAGTATATTTATTTGAATTTTGGCAGCAAACTATTTTTGTTTGTTTATTTTAAAGAATATAAGATTTCAAAGATCTGTTTACATTTTTTTTACGAAAGAGCGTGCCAAAAATTGATTTTACCCCCCCCCCTGCTTTTTTTCGGTAGTTTACACGATATTGTGTTAATAACATAATCTTACACGATATATGTGTAATAACATAATCGATATATGTGTAATAACATATGTGTAATAACATAATCGATATATGCGTAATGACATATGTGTAATAACATAATCGATATCTTATTTAATGGAGATTGTGGGTTTGTCTGTCTGTAACCGAAACTATATACTATTCAAGTCACAATTCCCTTTGTTATTTACATCACATTCTCCATGATTTATTTATTATAAACCTCAATTATTAATAAAATTGTTTTACATCATTAAGACTGTTGACCATATCTACATACTAATAAACATGCAATTGTATTTATATATACAAAAAATAGCGGTTTACAGTGTGAATTGGAAGGCTAATTTGCATATTGATCTTAAAAAATTGATTTTAATAAATATATGCTTAGTATTATTGATTTCTAATTGTTTGGTTTTATATTAATGAATATGAGCAAAAATCTCGGGGATAAATCTTAAAAGAAATCCATTAACAAGAAGAAATAATTGTAATATTATTCTTTACTTCCTATTTTAACTAAATAGTTAATTTATGAAAATTTACCAATGAAATACGGGAGTAAGGGAAAATGATGGAAGAGTTAGTTTCAAAGTTGTTCTATTTTTCAATCATACCCCTTTGTTCCAAATATTTTTATTTCAATTCTTATTCAGTTTCATTAACATTCTAATTTAATATGATATTTTATTATATTAAAACTTAAATACTTGCACCCGGAGGGTGCATATATTTGCTAGTATGTGTAATAACATAATCTTAACTATTAAATCTTAACTATATAAAAAGTTTATCGGATGCAATTTTTTATTTCAGTTCTTGTTAAAAAAAAAAGGGATTTCAAGCCGCTAAAATTTTCCAACCAACCCAACCAACAACCCTACCAACCAACCTATTGCTCATATAGCAAATTCACAACCCATTTTGCTAGAAGGCCATCACGGTCCTGGGTATGACGTTAAACTGCATACAATGGTGGGGGTCCCAATTCTGAAGTTCTGGGGAGTATGCAGTACTCTTTCATTGCCATTACTCCCAGGTCGACTCTAACCATCTTATCGTAGTCTAATGGTTAGCAAGCTAGTCTCGCAGTTCCACTACTATTACACATCGAATTCGATCATCACTGCTTTCCCCATACTTGCGACCTTGTGTCACATCCTACCTGTGACGAATAGGTAAGGTTAAATACCTAATTGTATCTTTATTTCATTAGCTGTTTTGTTATCTCATCAATAGATGCCACCCTTAGAGATGAGTAGTAGTACTTTCCTGACTGAACTGTTTGATCCTGGAAAATCACAAAAATCATCCAAGTAAGATGAATAAGACGTGATGGATACTACTGGAGAATCGTGGACGAACTCATAAGTGACGTTCTCCCGTTGACACCTATACATGAACATACCAGTTTAGGCCGACCAGCAAAAACTTACATGAATCGGCTCTGTACGGATTCTAGATGCTGTGTGGAAGACCTGCCGTTATGAACAGGTGTCGAGAAAGAGTCATGGGAATCCGTGCTGTCAGCATTATTTTATGATGATGATAATGATGATTATATACTTGAATTTTACAAAAAACAACGCCCCCCCCCCAATAGGACAAAGAAAATAAATATAAACCTGTATATAGATATTATATAAACCATTTTTTAAATTTCCCATTAATAATAATAATAATAATAATAATAATAATAATAATAATAATAATAATAATGGTTATTTCCTATAACTCCAACATACACAAAGGGGAACGACTCTTGACTGATAAATTATTTATTTATTCATTGAACTACTAGGGAAAAAGAAGACGGGGTTCGGGTTAAAGTTAGGGTTTGGGATTAGGGTTTAGGGTTAGGGTTTAGGGTTAGGGTTGGTTTAATGGGAAATTAAATAAATAATTTATCAGTCAAGAGTGGTTCCCCTTTGTTTATGTTGGAGTTATAGGAAATAATAATAATAATAATAATAATGATAATAATAATAATAATAATAATAATAGCAAGTTTGTTTATCTCAAAGAAACGATTTTTCAATCGGAAAATTGCTGATAAATGTTACCAATAAAACGTTTCCTATCCCTGGAAATTGTGGATCTTTGGAGTTTGCTATGAATGGAACGTTCCAGAGAATTTGCAGCAAAGTAAAGAGATATGGTCCTTCTAGAATTATAAACAGGATTGAATATCTGCAAAAAAAGTAAAAGTTTTAAAAGAAGTGGAATTTGAATCGAATTAATTAAAATTTACAGTCAATAGAAAATATAAAGGAATAAACAAAAGTGTCCAAAGGAAAATTCCATGTCAAATCATTCAGAAACAAAAGTTAAAGTTTTCTTAAATTTTTCCCAGGTGTGGACTAAGTTAAAATTAGACAATCCCCAAAATTTGATCTTTCAATTCCAAAAAATGGCGGAGTTATGTCGATTTTTAGCTCTCCAAATTTGGTAGAGTTCGTGAAAAATGGTGACTTTTTGTAATCATTTTTTTGTCTGTAAAATGAGTTCTAGAGCTTCCCTACTTCTAAAAATTGGTTTATAAAAGCATTTTCGCCCAAGGATTCTAAAAATGTCTTAAAGTCAACCAATTTTAAGTTATTGATAATTTTTGATTTTTTCATAGCAAGATCAATAATCCCGATGTGGCATGCATCTATGACAAAAAAAATGTCTATTATAATTTCACATATATTGAACATTATTTGGACCAAAAAGATAGTTTGTTTTTTGCTCAGAGTCGAAGCTAAAACATCATTTAAAATTTTGCATATCAGAAATCTTTGGTCAATTTTTGGAATTGGAAGCTCAAATTTTTGGGATTGTCTAACTTTAACATAATTCACACTTGGACAAAATTTCCGAAATATTGAAGCGGGTGGGTGACATGGCCTGTATGATTTCACATGGAATTACCCCCAAAATTACAGACAGCAAAATATTATTACTATTACTAATCTAATATTCTACTAAGCCTACTTTGTAAAAAAAAATATTAATTATTATTATTATTTTCCTACTCCTAATCCTATTACTGTAAAACATTACTGTCCAAAGTTAGTATTGGCCACTTTTTGGGGTTTCTTTTTTTTGTTTTGATATTTTCTTCTTTTTTTTTTTTAATAATTTTTTAAACTTAGTTTGCCAAATTTCGTAGCTGGCATCATTGCCATTGAAAAAGATTCGTGCGCGACTGGGCCCATAACCTGTTAAGTATCTGGCAGCCATCCTTAGTTCCAGATGTAATAAGTAAGTAAGCAAGCCAATAAGAATCCGGTGTTAGAGTATTCTTTGTAAGTCCGTCGTCCAAGAGAATCCAAGTGTCAATGACATAAGCTCAGAATGGGGTCTCTATTAATACAGCAGAAGCAGCAGCAGCAGTGCCAGTGATTGGACAATAGAAATCTTTCTCGGGTCACGTTGTAGTTGACGAGTCTATATTTAGGAGTGACCATTTGCCCCATGCCTTATATATCAAAAAGTTGCAACATAGACTACATGGTTTATCCATTTACTCTGGTTTTATTCTTCTTTGTACTCTGATTGTCTGGTTGTAATTATTAGTAAGATCTATTAAGACTGAATAGTGAGTTCGTTCCTCACTGGATGCCCCATACTTACGGCTTTATATCACGCCCTACCCGTCGTGATCTGGTTGGATAAATACCTTCTCTAATTCCATTGTCAGAAATTGGCAAAATAAATATCCCTCATTTCGAAACGGCTAATATTACTGTTGGGTCTTCACCCTATTTTGTAAGTAGAAAACAAGAATTGCATCTTGGACAACAAAAACAATAAGTATTTCACTAAATTTCTGAGATGAGGCACGATGATTAGTGTAGCTGTCGCCTTTGAGTGCGCCTAATAGTTAGATATATTTATTTTCTACCCTCAAAATATACCCTTAAATTTGGACAGTGTAAGGGAAACAACTCTGTTAGGGTCTGATAATCAAGTGACCCACAGGGCCTGAATTGCATGGTGGGAAGATCAACAGATATCCTTAGGGCAAAATAGGGACTTCCGCCAGGCTGATGCAGCAAAAAGATTGTGTGGAAAATATTGTCCTAAAATTAGAATTTTAGTCTTTATTTAGTTCTTGGTACTGGTAACGGCGCACAGGTATGTTTCTTTCCAATATTCCCGTGAAGTTGCTGGCATTTGTAAAATAGTAATTGTTTATAACCCATTTTATTTCAGTATTTCACGGTGTTTGGAAGTAAATAAAATCTACATTCAACATCAGTCGGTCTACGTGTCATCATTACATCATCAGAAAATATTACCAGGGAACTGCTACCATTAGTATTATTTGTATTATTCGGAATATTAAAAAAAATCGAAAAAAAAAAACACCCAATATGAGCCTAGGTAAAAAAAAAGTCATACATAAGTGAATAGGTAGATATTCTAGCCAAAACGAGACATTAGGTTTATAAGTTCCCAAAATTCACACTTGATTGTGTAATTGGACACATGGCCTAGTGAATAAAGGAGTTAGGTTAAGACAGTTCTAAGTGACAGTTATCTCTAAACTGCAGGTTCAATCCTGGTCAGTGGCAGCAGTAACATAGAATAATAATTAACACACGCCTCTACCCCAGCTATGGTTAGCGGAATGAGAACAGGATACCCCCGTGGATTGAATAAAGGGTTGGATTCAAAGTTCCGTGATGGCTCCTGATTAAGACAAGAAAGTTCCCGCGTTCGAAAAGAAGGTTCGCGAGCCCGAGAAGGTTCCCGAGTCTGACAAGAAATACCTGAAGAAGGTCGGAGGAGGGCACATCGGCCGAAACGTTGTACAGATAACAATGAAGATGAGGACAATAGTCCGAATAATACAAATAATATTAAAACAATAAGTATCTTCACAAGTCATTTAGATAATTCAACTGTGACTAATAGCGGCTTTTATTATGTAATGATGCAAGTAAAGGGATATCTTTTCCCTAAGTAATCAAATTAGTTGATTTAATTGTATGATATACTGGATATATATTTTGTGGGACCTCACAACAGTGTGGGTGCAATTAAAAACGTTGAGAGGGAGGTCCCAAACAGTGCACATTCTCTCCTGATTATCCCAAAACCAAAAAACATAAAACAAAAACAAACAATTTCTCTGAATGTTTGAGATGAGGCTTGATGATTAGTATTGTCTGCGTTATTCGGACTATTGTCCCCATTTTTATTGTTATTTGTACAACGTTTCGGTCGATATGCCCTCCGGCCTTCTTCAGGTATTTCTTGTCGGACTGGGGAACCTTCTTTTCGAACTTGGGAACTTTCTTGTCGTAATCGGGAGCCATCACGGAACTTTGAACCTAACCCTTTATTTAGTCCACGGGGGTATCCTGTACAATTGGACACATTGCCTAGTGGATAAGGTAGTTAGGTTAAGACAGTTCTAAGTGACAGTTATCTCTGGATTCCATGTTCAATTCTAAGTAGAGGCAGTAACATAGAAAAATAATTAACACAACTCCTACCCCAGCTACGGGTAGCGGAATGAGAACAGGGTGGTGGAAGAGCTTGACAAACACAGAAGGCACACCAGTCGCAAAATGACCCTTCGAGAGAGCATATTGTTTGACTTCGACCCCTTGTGGAAGAGTTGGACAAACACAGAAGGCATAGAAGAAGATAACTAGTGTGTCGGCTCTCTGCTTACCCGCTCACGAAGATAAGAGACTTTATAGAATATGAACGCATTTCTTGAGACAAAAGTTAATCAAAAATTGTTTTAGCATCCCTTTCTCTTACTATTATTCGCCTGTAAAATAAATGTTTAAATCTAAACGTTACTCGTTATTCTGAGTTCTGTTTTGTTCACAACATATACGTGCTGCCCAGTCAGCTGAGGTGTAGAATACACCAACAGCATCTTTGTAGAGGACTAATGGAACCTGAGCCTCCACTGCGATCCGTCCCACTCAATGGTTACCCAAAGACTGATTTTTAAAACTCCTTTCATACGGTTCGCACTCGAGTTTGGAAGCGTAGGTTTATTTTCCCAGTACCCCACGCGTATCGAGTCAGGCACGAAGGTCCTATTTATGTGGGACCACCCACAAGCCGAGACTCATGGGTGGCGGGTAGAAAAATTGCGTCGATCCCGTCGGCATTCCCCCTCAAGGGGGGCGCCTCAGGAGCTGGGCAATAAACCCAGCCCTGCCCCTTTAAGTCAAGGGGGCAGGTATTGCCTGGAGGGATGGCCCTCTGGGATCGACGCTATTAATTTACCATCTCACTGGTCCAGTGGCCGAAGCGCACTGGACCCCCGTCCCGAAAGATGGGTTGGAGGCGTAGGTAAAAAAAAAAAACAGAAAAAAAATACCATCCTCTCGTATTTTTTTCATTAACCGTTATTTTAAAATCTACATTACAGTACATAATTAACAGGCTACCCCGCAATTATATTGTTGTATACCCTTTTTCCTTTCTTACTTCTATTATTCTTCTGCTAATCTTTGGTATCTTACGTTCTTCTTCCAGCGACTGGACCTAGTCTTGGGGACTTCGTGTCTGGTCTTCTAGGTCAGTCTTGTTGCCAAGACATTCATCAACCACAAATCCATATTATTTATTTAAACTTTTATTTCTTAACTAAACATATTTCTCTAACTAATCACAGCGCGCGTGTGCAGTGAGTCTCAGCTAAAGCAGTAACATCTTATCTGCCTGACGTCCAAGCTGAAAAACTGAGAGCCAACCAGGTCCCATGTGACTTTACGTATTTCGTGGGCTTTCTGTAATATTCGATGGAAAGTCCCGCCCGTGATATGAAAAGGGGCCATCCCTTCAGAAATACAGGGGGTTGACAATAATCTATGCACAGACAAACATTTTTGTTTGTATTCAATTTCGATAAACAAAACAAAATCTTCATTTTTTTTTAAAGATGCTTCAACATCTTTTTCGGAGAATTTTGATCATGTGATACTCACCCAGTGATAACATCAGTATTTGGTTGTTGTAGAATGTTCAAACTCCACACCAGGGTTGCTTTCTCTGTTGTCATGGCTACGGACATTAACACGAACAGTATCAACGTTGTGACAATCTAAAGAGTATAAAACATCAAGAAAAAAATCATATATAAATAGTCTAGAATAGATAGATAGATAGATAGATAGATAGATATCCGGCGTTGCCCGGGATCTAAAAAATCAAAAATCAATCTCTTATCTATATTTATGTATATATTGATAAAAAAAATTATATTTATTTGTTTTATTATCTTTTTTTTATATATTTTTGTTTTTATTTTCATGTTTGTATTTTTTTTTATTTGTCTTTTATTTGCTTTTTATAATTTATTAATTCATTGGTTTTTTTTTTTATATCCTGTTCTCATTCCGCTAATCATAGCTGGAGTAGGAGTTGTGTTAATTATTTTTCTATGTTACTGCCTCTACTTAGGATTGAACCCGGAATCCAGAGACAACTGTTACTTAGAACTGTCTTAACCTAACTATCTTATCCACTAGACAATGTGTCCAATTGGATAGGATATCCCCGTAGACTAAATAAAGGGTTATGTTCAAAGTTCCGTGATGGCTCCCGATTACGACAAGAAGGTTCCCGAAGTTCGAAAAGAAGGTTCCCGAGTCCCCGAGTCCAAGAAGGTTCCCGAGTCCGACATTTATTTTTTTAATCATTTTTAATAGTTATTTTTTAATCATTTTTAATCATTTTTAATCATTTTTAATAGTTATTTTTAATCATTTTTTAATCATTTTTTCATAGTAATTTTTAATCATTTTTAATAGTTATTTTTTTAATCATTTTTAATCATTTTTAATAGTTATTTTTAATAATTTTTAATCATTTTTAATCATTTTTTAATAGTTATTTTTAATCATTTTTAATCATTTTTTTCATAGTAATTTTTTAATCATTTTTTAATAGTTATTTTTTAATTTTTAATGGTTATTTTTTTAATCATTTTTAATCATTTTTAATTTTTTTTTTTAATCATTTTAATCATTTTTAATAGTTATTTTTTAATCATTTTTAATCATATTTTAATAGTTATTTTTAAATCATTTTTAATCATTTTTTTAATAGTTATTTTTTAATCATTTTTAATAATAAATATATGAAATCATTGATTTATACCCTTATATTTTTATTTAACTTTTTTATGGAAAGTGGAGGGGAAAGAGCTATCTAGGGAATAATAATCTGCAGGGATAGTATGAAGAATCCCTGCTGATTATTATTCCATCACCATCCTCATCATCATCATCATGTCACGCTGTTAGCACGGATATCTACATCCGTCCCTATCGCTCATCATTCTCGGGAGGTCTTCTATGCAGCATCCTGTATCCGCACAGAGCTGGTC
>CM042180.1:23327211-23344711 GCA_023376005.1 Doryteuthis pealeii | reverse complement strand
AAGGAGAGAAGTGGATAACGAAATGAACAAGTTGCAATTTCATCATTCTACCCACGCCCACCTCCACCTCCGCCATATAAAAGAATTAACGACAAAAAAAATATATATATATATATACACATTCACTATCACCAGATCTTGGTTTTTGAACAAAAATAATGAAAGATTTTATTTACATTCGTAAAGATAATTAAAAAATAGAATTTAAATCTTAACAGCATGGATTTTTTTCTTTTGTAATTGATATTTTAAATCTTATTATAATGGAGATTGTGTGTTTTTCTGTCTGTAACCGAAACTATATTCCTACTCAAGTCACAATTCTCTTAGTTATTGACATCACATTCTCCATGATTTTATTTTTTATCTAAACCTCAATTATTAATAAAATTGTCTTACATTATTAATACTGTTAACTATATCTACGTACTGACAACATGCAATTATATTTATATATACAACAAAATAGAGGTTTACAGTGTGAACGGGAAGGCTAATTTGCATATTAATATTAAAAAAACGAATTTAATAAATATGTGCTTAGTATTATTGATTTCTAACTGTTTGGTTTTATTTTAATGAATATAAGCAAAAATCTCTTCAATGAATCTTAAATGAAATCCATTAACAAGATAAAATAAATGTCATTTTATTCTTTACTTCCTCTTATAACTAAATACTTAAATTAGAAAAAATAACAATGAAAGACAAGAGTGATGGAAGAGTAAGTTTCAGTTGTTCCATTTTTATTATACTCCCTCTGTTTCAAATCTTTTATTATACTCCCTCTGTTTCAAATCTTTTTATCTGTATTCTTATTTAGTTTCATTAGCCTTTCTAATTTAATACAATATTTTATTACATTAAAACTTAAATACTTGCACCCGGAGCGTGCATATATTTGCTAGTAGGAGAAATTAATTTTTCTTTTTAGACACAAGGTCTTTTTTTATGTAGAGATTTTTGATAGAGCACTCTGCGAGGATCCAACTCATGATTCAACAATAATGAATCTGTGAGTCTACTTTTCTTTTACTCCCCCACCATGCCGGGTAGTCGCTCCTAGTTTTATCATAAAGGATGAGCTCACAATCTTGTTCACAAACTCTCATAAATGTTGATCCACCCGTTATGAGAAAAAATAGTCTAACTTCGTCCCTGGCACGTGTAAATTTATTTATTGTTTGCTTGCGAGAAATGAGCCAGCTGACGACACGACACGACTGTCAAGTCGGGCTGTGGATTACACACGGCGGAGGGTGGTCTGGGGATACGGGGAATAACGAGTGGTTGGTGCCGGGTGATGATCTCACCGGCGCCTTTCTCGGTTTGCCCATAAGTGCATGTAAGTTTTGCGTGTGTACTTACACACGTCCCCAAAAGTGTAAAACACATTATTCATCATTTTTGTCTGTATTTTTGATTTGGTTTGGTTTGTTTTGTTTTACGGCATATCAACCTCAGTGGGTCATTTAAATACCGATAAAGTTTTGAAATAAATCAATTCTTAATGGATAATAGAATTTTTTCTATAAATACATTTTTCTATTTAACCCATAGATGGGACCCTAACAGGTACTACCACTCCGGGTCAGAGTCACCAAGGAGCAATGGTGATGAATGGGGTGCTCCACATTCCCCAAACCTCCAAAGCTGGAACCTCACCATCAGATAGAGTTTAACGTCATTCCCAGGACATGTAGACCTGCAGCCACCGCCTTCTAGCACCCATATGATAAAAAGGGGTTGGGGCTTGCCATAAGGGCAATAGGGTTGGGAAAATCATATAGGTGCTAGGGCTTGACGTGACCAGCCGATTGATCGGAGGGGGCCTCTCCGACCGCCAATCTAGCCCAAGATAGGACCAAAGTGGAGTATTGCAAGTCATGAACTGCTCATCCACCTGGGCTCTATCCTTAAGCATCACGGGTCACCACCCACGGCCAACAGGTGGCCCCATTGGGGGAGTCTTACCCCTCTGCAGAGGTGCAGTCGATGCATTCTAACGCCCCACCGACAGGGCGGGTATATTTCGGTTAATTATAAGCGCAACCAATCGTTACAACCCGGAATTAACGGCACCATACGGTTTGAATGAGAAAGCTATTTTTAGAGACGATGTAAATATTATAATATCTTATATAGCTTTAAGATTTTGATATTTCAATATTTTTTGAAAAACGACGTATCTTCGAAAATGACGTAAGTCGAAACGACATAAATAGAAGTACGAAGGTATTCCCTTTTCTATCAGCGAGTTTTTAGTGTATACTTTTCTCAATTTTCTTTGTTTACACAGAAAGTATCGCCCATGAATAAGTGGCCTTGGGCTAAACAAGGTATTATATAAATTATTACTCTTAAAATAAGCATACACAGAATATTTTTTATAAAAAGTTAATTTTCTTTTTTAAAAAATCTGACAGCACAGATTCCCATGACATTTTCTTGCTATCCATTCCTATCGGTCATCGATCCTGGTAGGTCTTCCGCGCGGTATCCAGTATCCGCAAAGAACTAGTTGAAGTAGGTTTTTGCTGCTCGGCCTACTCTGATGAAATTTCCATATGATCGATTATATATCTATTATAGTCTATGCCTTTCCAATGCGTAGTGTTGGTTGGTTGGCTGGCTGGTTGGCTGGTTGGTTGGATTTCTGGCTGATTGGTTGGTAATATTTTTCAGCATGTCAACCCTTGATGTGTTATTTTATGCCGAGAACGATTTGCTTATTCAAATTTTTTAACTCAATTTTTAAACACATTTTATAAACTCATTTTTTTTATTTAATCACCTAATAGGTACTACCACACCGGGTCAGAGTGGACCTGGGAGTAATGGCGATGAAGAGATATTCCACGCTCCTCAGAGCTCTAGAACTGGAACATCACCACTAAATGGTTTAACGTCATACCCAGGACACTAAGACCCTTAGCCAACGCCTTCTAGCACAGATATGATGAAAAAGGTTGGAGATTTGCCATAAGGGCAACAGGATTGGGACAATCATATAGGTGCTAGGGCTTGAGATCGGAGATCTCTGACCGTCCGTCTAGCCAAAATAACGGCCAAAATGGAGTGTTGCATGTCATGGATTGCTCATCCACCAGGATTCCGTCTTTAAGCATCACGGGTCTTCACCCACGGCCAACAGGTGGCCCCACTAGGGGGTCATCGCTCTGCAGAGGTGAAGTTGGTGTATTATTCTCTTCCGGTCGACAGGGTGAATTGTTTTCTGTAGATGAGATATTACGCCTAAGTATGTAAACGCTTACCATCCAGTGTGGAAATGTCTCCATCTTGTTTAAAACACATGAACTCCGCTTTATTTGAATTCACATAGAGACCAATGTTTCTTGCTGCCTTCTCTAAGCTAGACATTAGTTATTTGGCTTCTATAAATACTAGGATTTTATCATATCTAATGGAATATTATCAAATTAAAACAGATGTTATTAGGTGTTATTTATTATATATTTTAAAACTTTACAATCCAGAAACTCTAAACCAGCGAAGTCATATTTTTCGAGAAAGGAAATTCTCAGAAATAACCAAATATATGAAATCAATTAGAATTTTTCGGCGGACCTGAACTTTCGGACCCCACCCACCCCCCACCTCTAAAATTTTCGTTTTTAATTTTTTTTTCTTCTTTCAATGGATTATTATCGATTGCACACCAATCTATCAGACTGAAAAAAAATTCTAAAAAGTTCTTTATTTTACGAGTTTTCTAGGGTGCTCAGTTCCCCGTATAAGTTTATTGTAAATCGATCCCCGATATCGGAACCGCTAAAAAATTATTTTTATCTATTTTATTTTTCCTTCAATGGACTATTATCGATTGCACACCAATCTATCAGATTTTTTTTTTAATTATTAAAAGTTCTTTATTTTTTGAGTTTTCAGGGGTGCTCATTTCCCCGTATAAGTTTATAGTAAATCGATCCACCATATCGGAACCGCTCTATCTTAACAGTTGGGCGGACTTTGCACAAAGGTGTCAAAATTAAGGTGACACAGAAAAAACAGAACCCACAAATTTTGTAATAAAACTGTTAATTTTTCTTTTCTTGATTTGAGATCCGAATTTGTGATTAGTCTTTTACTAATAACTTTTCACTACAAGAAAGGGAACCTCAACAGCAATAACCAAGGAAAATAATCACTTCCTATGAGTGTCTAAGGCATTGAATTTTAATTAAATTTGTGTGTGTGTATGTATGGATTATAAGAAGAATGGAAATAAATCCGAATGTATATCATAGGATGTATTTATTTACGAATTAATGAATAGTTCTGCCTACGTTGGAGCGTTTCGTTTTGGGTTTGTTTTTGATTTTTGTTGTTTTTTTTATACAAGTTGTCATAAAAGTATCGAGATTGAAGCTGTATTTACCAAGATAGAAATGAACAATGAATGGAACGTTAATTTTTTTTCAGAAGACAAGGTGTGTCAAAAAGTACAAAAAATATTGATACTTTTTTGACACACATTTGTATATTGGATATATTAACCATCATCAGAGCAATATTAAGAAGCAATGTCATGAACGCGATTCCTTTATCTCTATGCATAAAATAACCCTAAATGGGTTGAAAACTCGTTAAATGAAAGAAGTATTTCTTTTCAAGTTAAAAGCTGAAAAGAAATAAAGAAATAAAGAGAAAATAATAAATTGTAATCTTACTTGCTTGATGTCCATCTTGAAGTCCAGTCTGATTGAAGTAAAATGGAAGTGTGTGAATGCTTAAAGCAGACGACAGTTTCAGACCAACACTAAATGAGAACAAAAAAGGAAAAGAAATAATAAGGAAAAGTCAAACAAAGTTAATAAAACTAAACAAAAGATTCTAATGAGGTTGGAATGAAATCCAAACAAAGAAATTCTCAAGAAATGGCCAAAGAAATGTTAAACAAACTTTGAAAATGTTAAAAGGGTCACACAGAAAATAAGGATTAAGGATATAGGGCAATCACGTAGGTCAGAGATAGATAAACGAGTATTTACAAAGCTTAGTTTAGTCTGACATAGTGTCACATATGTGGGTCAAACCAATGAGGATCAAACATTTTAAATTATCAAAATTGAAACTGAAGTGGACTTTGAACAATATTCAAATAAAGAATCAAGTAAGGTAATGTTGGTTGGTCGGTTTGTTGATTGATTGGATTTTACGGCATGTCAACGTTTGTTGGGTTATTTTATGCCGAAGACATTTTGTTTTATTCATTCTGGAGTATTAATGGTTTTATCTCGTTCCAAGGTTATTAATTCATTCTTCCCGAGAAGATTACGACTATCCACGGTCTTGAAGAAGAGATGTCACTATCCTGAAAATTTACCACTACCGAGTTTTATGATATTTATTCCCATATGAATATATTATGGTAACTACATTATCATAATATAGCACTTTAATGCTTCACACCAATGCCCAAACCTGGTATATGTACTTATATATATATATATATTATATATATATATATATATATATATATATATATGTGTGTGTGTGTGTGTGTGTGTGTGTGTGTGTGTTGGAGAAAAGTAGACAAACACGGGATATTGTACAAAATGGATGTTTGTCTACCTTTCTCCACATACTGTCGGATTAATTTCCTCTTATTTTCTCCCATATATATATATATATATATATATATATATATATATATATATATATATATCTGGAATAGATTGATTTAACAGAAAATCTGGAATAGATTTATTTAACAGAAATTCCTGACAAATTACTGACAAGTAGTTAGATATATTTTTTATTACCCTACAGCTGAGCAGACAGGACAATATAAATTTAAAAATTAAAAAATTAAAAAATAAAAGATAAAATAAAATTTTTAAAATCTGTTTTTAAATGCCTTAAAAGTAATAAAGAATTTATCATTTGCATCTGATGAGCTGGGAGAATTAGACACTTTGTCTAAGCTCCGCGAAATAGACTATAATGCAAAATCTCTATGTCTTTTGTTATTTCTTTAAATATAAATTTGCTCTGTGACTCTAACAATAAGAGCACACATTGAGCTCTCAAACTGCAACAGGTTATTTAAAAAAAACTCCTATGTCTTAAGGAAGATTTCTTCTCTGGACTTTTGGATTATATATATATATATATATATATATATATATATATAATATATACGTTAATGTATGAGTAGTGGCTTACCGGTAGGTACGGGTACGATCGTTGGGAGCGCACAGTATCCAGGGGTTAAGACCGTGAAAAAACAAATACAAAGTGCTCAATACAATGTAGAGCAAAATTTATTTAAGAAATGGATATAAAGTAACCTACTCAAGTTTCATCATCTGAATCGTCAGGGTTACATCCGCTGAATTAATCGAGTTTTCGATTAATATCAGTTGGTACCACGTATGTCTGTTGAAACGGGTCTTATCTTTTATAGATGAACGCGTGTTTATGAATTCAAAACTCATCGTGAACCGTTTTTGTTTATTGGGTTACAAAATTTGAATTAATTTGTGGGAATTACTTTTTCAATTACTATTTAATGAAAGGTAGATTACGTGGCGTAATAGTGGTTAAAAAAACGAAAAAGATTAAAATTATTTATTGGTTGGTTTTGCTTTGGTTAGAGAGTATTAGAAAAGGACCGATTGTAGGCGTAATAATAACAGAGGTTTTGAGTCGTTTAATACGGTTAATTATATTTAAAAAAAACAGACATACGTGGTACCAACTGATATTAATCGAAAACTCGATGAATTCAGCGGATGTAACCCTGACGATTCAAATTATGAAACTCGAGTAGGTTACTTTATATCCATTTCTTAAATATATATATATCAAGATTGAACAACGAAAAAAAAGTTTATATATCAACATTAAAGTATGCCCTAAAAAATCTTCCATTGCCTGGCAATAAAATATGGCTGTCCCTCCTATGTCGAGAAATACATCAGTCATTGGTCACCTACATCTAACTTGAAATGATCCACTCTCAAACCTAATAAAAAACATCATCAGCCAGGTGCCTTTGTTACATAATCTATGCGGTTGCATAAGATTATTGTCAATCCCCTGTAATTCTGAGGGGATGACCCCTTTCATACCATGCCCGGGTCCTTCTATGGAAAATTACAGAAGCCCGCCAAATATGTGAAGTCACGTGGGACCTTTTTCAGAGTCCCCAGTTTGCAGTTGGACGTCAGGCAGAGCAGTCGGCCATTTTGTGCTCTGCCTAAGGCTGGAACTCACGCGCGCTATGTTAGTCAGATATTTAGTTACATGAAATGTATAGTTAAGGAAATAAAAGTTGTATAAGTGATATGTTCTTATGGTTGATGAATGTTATTGGTAACAAGACTAAGAAATGAATCCAGGACGACCAGCCAGCAGGAACATAGCAAGAAGGTCCAGACTTTAGAAGAGACCAGACCAAGATGTTAGACGATCAGAATAGCAAAGCCGGCCAGAAGAAAAGACGACTAGAAGTAAGAAGTAAAGAAGTAAGAAAGGGTATACAACATTATATGCTGATTTGGTACGGTGAAAACGTCAGTATGTAACACCTTCACCACAAGCACACACACACACACACACAAACAAAAACACACAAACACACACACACACAAACACACATCAAGTGATGACTATTGTGTTGTTTTTAATCTTCTTTATTTAAACTAATATTTCAGGCGGTCTCCACCCTTTGTCAATACAGCTTCAAGTCTCGATAATTCGTTAACAGAACTTGTCTGAAACTTCAATCGCTTAAACACACATAGGAAGTGACTATTTTCCTTGATTATTGGGGCCGGGTTAGCTCAGTCGGTAGAGCGTTCAGCTAGAAACCACAAGGTTCCTAGTTCGATACCGGTCCTCGCCAACTCAGCGTATGAGTAGCATAGGGATCTGTGCGGTAAAGTAAGGAGCTGATGGTAGGTCTGGCGCCCCAGCTCAGATGCTAAAACAATCTCCTTGGTCTAGCGCTATTGGAAAGGGGATAGACTCCCTCGCTGACTGGCTGATACAGACTTTAGGCCGCCCCGACGACTTTACTTTTTTTATTGTTGGAAAAGTTCCTTTAGCTGTATTTACCAACTCATGAAGGAACAACGAATAAAACATATTATATATCAATGGCGACTCTATCTCATCACTCTGTCACTTGGGCAGAGCACAATTTTTTAAAAGGAAATTTATTCTCCAATCACATTCAGTTTACCGTTTTCAATAATAGAATATAAACCTCTAATTACAATCTAATTGAACTACAATTGAATGAATCTGTCTCTGTTCGTACTTTCACCGGAACTACTTAACAATAGACCATTGTGTGCAAACCAACGTGGTTATCTCCTTTTATAGATTTGTTTGTTTTTGTTATTTTGTAAAATAATGGGGCCACTTAAGGGCTTGGTCGTTTGACAACTTAAAAATGACCCACTTTTTAATATACTGTCTTAAATTTACTTACATTTAGTGTCTTAAACAGAAGATAATTTGTGAGTATATTGTTTAGTGGTAAATTTCAATTTGAAATGTCTTATATGATATATAGTAGATTTATATTTAACCAATAAAAGTATGGTGACCTATAATGAACATATTTATTTAGTTGGTTCTTGTCCATTCTGAATTTAGACTTGAAGAGGCTAACAATGCCGAAATAAATTTATATCTGATAAAGTAAGGTTCTCATCCTTCTATCTATCTATCTATCTATCTATCCATCAATATATATATATATATATATATATATATATATATATATAGATGACTTTTTATCGATTTGTTTACGCTTTACATTTAAACCGATATGCACGCCTAATTCATTTAGTTATAATTAATTAATTAACAAAATTAGGTATGACTTTAATTAAGCACATAATCTCCCACAAATTGTCGGCCTTCGCCATTTTCAAACACACTATTTGACTACTTCATACTGTCATGCCATAAGTCACCCAAAAAGTGCGATATACATACCAGTTTAAAATGAACGAGAAATTCTGGGGAAGCCAGCTAGTGTAGTGGTTAGAATGTCCGCCTGTCAGCCTGACAGGTAGGGTTCGAATCACGCACAAAGCACTGCCCTGTCTATAGCTCTGCTGATTTGGCCTAATGGGCTGAAATGTACATACAGAGATGACTTTTTCTCGATTTGTTTATGCTTTACATTTAAACCGATATGCACGCCTAATTCATTTAGTTATAATTAATTAATTAATTAACAAAATTAGGTATGACTTTAATTAAGCACATAATCTCCCACAAATTTTCGGCCTTCGCCATTTTCAAACACACTGTTTGACTACTTCATATATATATATATATATATAGTATGTATGTATGTATATATATATATATTATTTTGGTATTTATATATATATATATATATATATATATATATATATATATATATTTACTTACATAGGTACTTATTTGTGACCATTTGGTTTCATGCTGAAGAAATAAATTTCATTAACTTCATGCGTATGACTGAATATTGGTGGTTGATCCTAACACGTATATGATGAAAAGAGTTGGGGCTTACCATAAGAGCAATAAGGTTGGGACAATCATATAAGTGTTAGAGCTTGACATGATCACCCGATTGATTGGAGAGGGTCCCTCCGACCACTTATCTAACAAAAGTAAAGGCTAACGTGGAGTGTGGCATTGACTGCTTAGCCACCAGTGTTCCGTCCTTAAGCGTTACGGGTCATCACCCACGGACAACAGGTGACCTCACTGAGCGGGTGCGGGGGCTATAACGCCTCTACAGAAGTGCAGTCGGCGTATTTTAAACTCCGAGCCGACAGGGCTAAAGGGAAAAGTGAATGTACGCGGCTTCCACTGGAAATTGAACTCGTCTCACCGTTTCCGTTTTCCGCACCGTAGACCGTCACGTCTCCAGAATCTTTGCGCCTCAGTCTTTCTCAGAAACCTGGGAGTGGTTCGTTTAGTATTTAATAAATGGAACTTCCGTAGTGTGACAACCTTACACGTATTTATGACGTGAAAGGACAACAAAAAAAGGAGACGGCTGTGTATGTATGCGAGCGCCGATTCGAGTCGGCAAATTCAGTTTCTCTTTGATGTCTACCTTGGACATTAAAGGCCAACAGCAGCAGCAGCAGTAGCAGGTGCTTTTGTGTTACGTTCAGTGGAGTCAGACGTGATTGGCGTTCAAGGTTGGCCTTTGATTTCATTCTTGGCCAACAACACGTGATTGTATGACAAAAAACATTAGTAAGTCAATAGATACAAATTTCCCATTGATCAGAGCAAAGTACACTGTACCTTCCCCCCATCACCTTCAATATAATATACAATATGTATATGCAACAGGGGCCGGTTTAGCTCAGTCGTTAGAGCACCCGCCTTGGAATCGTAAAGGTCTGAATTCAATACCGACCCTCTACCAACTCAGTGTATGAGTAGCACAGATTGGGTAATTTGATCTGTGGGGAGCTGACGGTAAGTGTGGTGCTCCATCCAGCAAAAACAATCTCCATGGTCTAGCGCTAGTGCAAACGGAATAGACTCCCTCGCTGTCCGGTTGACTTGCGTGCCCTAGATGATTTGATGCTAGATTTGATTTTAGGGTTAACTCTCGCGGAGTTTGTTGGATGAGGTTTTTGTCGCATTATATTTCTGTTTGGTTTGGTTTGGTTTATTTGTTCAACGGCACATCAGCTCCTGATGAGTTATTTAATGCCGAAATTTGATTCATTTGTGAATGTTTGATAACAATTATAACTATATTTTCAACGTTTCATTGCACCCATTAAAAAATCGCATTTTTGAAACTTAAAATGTCATAAGAACAAATTATACCAAAGCAAAAATTGATAAGACACAACAGAACAACAAATGTAGAGTGTGTGGTGACAGAGATGAGACCATTGACTATGTATTAAGCGAATGTTGCAAACTAGCACAACGAAAATACAAAGCTAGGCACGACTGGGTTAGGAAGGTGATCCACAGGGATCCACGGCAATAGGCCATTCCGCCAACTTTAACTTTTTTTATAAGCAAGGAAACATGCACACACACACACACACACACACACGAACGTTAAACTGCATCTATTAGTGAGGTTCCAGTTCTGGAGCTCTGGAGAGGAGAGGAGCACCCCTTCATTGCCATTACTCTCAGGTCGACTTTGAACCGATGTGGTATTACATGTTAGGGCCATATCTATGGATCATAGGTTTTAAAAATTATTTTTTTTTAAATTGAATACCCAATAAGAATGCCGCCCTGTCGGCTGGGGCGTTAGAATACACCGACTGCACCTCTGCAGAGGGGTAAGACTCCCCCAATGGGGCCACCTGTTGGCCGTGGGTGGCGACCCATGATGCTTAAGGATAGAGCCCAGGTGGATGAGCAGTTCATGACATGCAATACTCCACTTTGGCCCTATCTTGGGCTAGACGGGCGGTCGGAGAGGCCCCCTCCGATCAATCGGCTGGTCACGTCAAGCCCTAGCACCTATATGATTTTCCCAACCCTATTGCCCTTATGGCAAGCCCCAACTCCTTTTTATCATATGGGTGCTAGAAGGTGGTGGCTGCGGGTCTACATGTCCTGGGAATGACGTTAAACTCTATCTGATGGTGAGGTTCCAGTTTTGGAGGTTTGGGGAATGTGGAGCACCCCTTCATCACCATTGCTCCCTGGTCCACTCTGACCCGGAGTGGTAGTACCTGTTAGGGGCCCATATATGGGTTAGATAGAAAAATGTATTCATAAAAAAATTGTATTATCCATTAAGAATTGATTTATTTTAAAACTTTATCGGCATTAAATGACCCACTGAGGTTGATATGCCGTAAAACAAAACAAAACAAAACAAAACAAAACCAATGAGAATGGATAAAACAAAAATGTCTTCAGAATAAAATAACCCAGCAAGGGTTTGACATGCCGCAAAATAAACCAGCGGATTTTAACAGGTTTAAATTCGGAATTTTTCCTTCTCCGGCACTGGTTGCCTAACCAAGATTAAAGAACTTACTCTGTCCTACTATTTATCTATAGAAGGAGGTAGAATAGGTTATTGGCGCTATGTGAAATGCTACGATCCTTGTCTAGGATTTAAACTCGGCCCAGTTTATACTTTTAATATAGTCGTGCAGTGCCTGTTCTATGCAATAATGTAATTACATTATTGATTTTACTATAGAAAAACTTTTCATTAGATTTTATGATAGAAATGCATAGAAAATTAAAGGAAGAATCAAGTGACGAGAGGATCCTTTAAATATCATAAGCAAAATCTCACAAGCTTTTGGTTGTTTGTACAATTTTCATTTCCTATGATTTATGATTATTAGCCCAGTTGAGCCCTTGATGGTTAAGTAAAAAGTTAAGTCGTCGGGGTGGCCTAAAGTCGATATCAGCCAGACAGCGCGGGAGCCTATTGTTGTATACCCACTTTACTTTCTTCTATTCTTCTGTTGTTCTTCTTTTTCTATCTTAGGTTCTTCTTCTGACGTCTTTTCTATCTTACGTCTTCTTCTAGGTCTCTTCTAACATCTCTTCTTCGTCTGGACTTCTCTTGGGGACTTCGTGTCTGGTCTTTCATTGGGGATTTCTCTTTATCAGAAGCCATGTGTCATTGGTAGTTTTTAGATAATAACACAAGACTTCGATTTACTTAGATCACATTTTATTTCGAAATCCCCACCAGACTACCTGCACAGATCGAGTCGGAGCGTGCAATACACGACTCACCACCGTCGTGGTTTCTAACCGACTGACTAAAATCTATTTCCAATCTAAACCGGAAGAGGGTCTCCTCCACCGATTCTCACGGTATCCACGGGAAAGGATCAGGATGAGGTCAAGCCTTGTCACTCATCCTTCAAGGCCGTGGGCCCAACTTATAGCAGCCATATTGATTTCTACATTACTGTAAATAATTATTAGGAATCTAATAATTATGTAACACTATCCCTTTTTCACTAGCGCTAGACCAAGGAGACTGTTTTTTAGCATCTGAGTCGGAGCGCCACACCTACCATCAGTTGCTCACTTTACCGCACAGATCCCTGTGCTACTCATACGCTGAGTTGGCAAGGGCCGGTATATATATATATATATATATATATATATATATATATGAGAAAAATGGAATACATCTGACGTATGAGTAAATGATTAGTTCTGCCTACGTTCGATCGTTTCGTGTTTAGTTTTTGAGGCATAAAATAACTCTAGACAGGTTGACATGCTGTTAATATTGATCAAATAATCATTGCCCATCACCATTCAAAGAATCCAGGTGTAGGATGTGGTACAAAGTTGCAATCATGGGGCATCCAGCGAGGATCGAACTCACTATTCAGTAGTAATGAATATACAAAAATAGTTTGATAACCATTGCACCACCATGGGACGATCTTCTTTACCCAACCCGTTCGTCACGGGTAGGATGTGACATAAGGTCGCAAGTATGGAGCATTCAGCGAGGATCGAGGTATTTACCCAACCCGTTCGTCACTGGTAGGATGTGACACAAGGTCGCCAGTATGGAGCATTCAGCGAGGATCGAGGTATTTACCCAACCCGTTCGTCACTGGTAGGATGTGACACAAGGTCCCAAGCATGGAGCATCCAGCAAGGATCCAGGTATTTTCCCAACCCGTTCGCCACCAGTAGGATGTGACACAAGGTCGCCAGTATGGAGCATACATCGAGGATCCGCGTATTCACCCTACCCGTGGCGAACGTATTGGTAAACGCCTGGATCCTCGCTGGATGCTCCATACTTGCGACCTTGTGTCACATACTACCCGTGGCGAACAGGTTGGGTAAATACCTACTTGTGACACAAAATCACAAGTATGGAGCATCCTGCGAGGATTCGGGTATTTAGCCAATACGTTCGCCACGCGTAGAATGTGACACAATGTCGTAAATATGAAGCACCCAGTGCAGATCGAATTCGCTATTCAGTAGTAATCGATTTGCGAGACTAGTTTGCTTACCATTGCCTCCATTACCCAATAAGAATGGATAAAACAAAAATGTCTTCAGAATAAAATAACCCAGCAACGGTTTGGCATACCGCAAAATAAACAAGCGGATTTTAACAGGTTTAAATTCGGAATTTTCCTTCTCTGATACTGGTTGCCTAACCAAGGTTAAATAACTCACTCTGTCCTACTATTTATCTATAGGAGGAGGTAGAATATGTTATTGGCGCTATGTGAAATGCTACGATCCTTGTCTAGGATTTAAACTCGGCCCAGTTTATACTTTTACTATAGTCGTGCAGTGCCTGTTCTATGCAATAATGTAATTACATTATTGATTTTACTATAGAAAAACTTTTCATTAGATTTTATGATAGAAATGCATAGAAAATTAAAGGAAAAAAAAGACATTTTGTATTTTCTAATATTATGCAGAATACACCGACTGCGCCTCTGCAGAGAAGTAACACCCTCTCCCAAATAGAGTCACCTGTTGGCCATTGATGGTGACTCGTAATGACCGAGGCCAGGGTATGATGTTAAACTTGATATTTACCACGTATTCCACGTGTACAGGTTAGGCACAAGGCCCTGTTAATATGGGACCACCCACAAGCCGAGACTCATGGGTGGCAGGTGCAAAAAATGCGTTGATCCTGTCGGCATTCCCCCTCAAAGGGGTGCCTTAGGCACTGGGCAATAAATCCAGCCCTACTCCTTTAAATCAAGGGGATAGATGTTGCCTGGGGGGATAGCCCCCTGGGGTCCACACTATTAACTTGTAATATCCAGGGCCGAAGGCACTGCATTCTCGGCTGGGCCCTGGAGCTCTGGGGATTTTGGACTACCCATCCATCACAATTACTCCCAGGTCTTCCCTAACCCAGAGTGGTATTAACTGTTAGGGTCCCATCTATGGGCTAAATAGAACAAAATTAGTTTTAAAATATGTGTTTATAAAAACTGAGTTCCCATCAAGAATAAATAAAATCTATCTCAATTTCTTTCTTTCTTTCTTTCTTTATCAGTTCAAATCTATCTATCTCAATCTGTTTATTCTTATCTATCTATCTCACTATGTTCATATTTCTCTATCAAGGGTGAGGATGCGACGTAATGTTCATCGACACGGAAAATGCAAGCCGTGTTCAACTTTTGTCTGTGCCAGTTTTTGCCCAATGCACACATGAATGCACATGAGTGCCCACTGCACACATGAATGCATTTATCCCCACCACACCAACACCTTTACCTTTGATCGTGAAGGTGTTGAACTATACCAGTGATATATTTGGGTAAATACCTACTTGTGACACAAGATCGCAAGTATGGAGCATCCTGCGAGGATCGAATTCGCTATTCAGTAATAATCGATTTGCGAGACTGGTTTGCTTACCATTGCTCCAAGATCGGACACCTAAAAATAATCCAGTTGTATGTTTGCCAGGGTTGCCAGTAGTATATGTATAACCTCGGATGAAAACAAAAGCATTTTGATTTGTGATAAAAGGGTTAAATAACATACAAAAAAGTACTCTGAGCCACGTGGAATGATGTGTCAGTCGTTTGGGGGGTGGTAAGATTGGGGTGGAGGGGTGCAACAGCAAAAACAAGATTCGTGGAGAGACGCTTGGCAAATAATGGCGGTACAAGTCAGGCGTCATTCCGATCTGTACACATCTTCATATATCAAAGAAATCGGCCTGTCCCTAAAAGCGGACTTCATTTAATAGACTGAAATGACGAGGTGCGAGTCAATCTAATCAGAAGACACAAAGTCGTGAATTTATATTCCATGACTTTTGAAAATATTATTTCTATCTGTTTATGTGTTTGCTGGTAAAACATTTCCGCCTTAACGAGTGTTGGTCAATATAGCTGAAAAAATAGATGGATCAATTGCATAGGTATCCGCTTCAATACCAACTAAATATATATATATATATATATATATATATATATATATATATATATGTAAACACGGTTTGTTTAGAATGGCTTTTTGCCGATAATTTTTTGGGAGAATAAGTGCTTAATTGAAGTCGTACCTAATTTTGAAAATTAATTAATTAATAATGAATTAGGCGGGAATACCTATTAAATGTATGGCTAAACAAATCGAGAAAAATCAATCTCTGTATGTATATTTCGGCCTATTAGGCCTCATCAGCAGAGCTATAGATCGGAAGGCCGAAATGTACATACAGCGATTGATTTTTCTCGATTTGTTTAGCCATACATTTAATAGGTATTCCCGCCTAATTCATTATTAATTAATTAATTTTCAAAATTAGGTACGACTTCAATTAAGCACATATATATATATATATATATATATATATATATATATATATATATATATATATATATATATATATATGAGAAGTAGATATACAAGCGATGTATTTATGATATGGCTTTTTTAGCCGACAATTTTTGGGAGAATATGTGCTTAATTGAAGTCGTACCTAATTTTTGAAAGTTAATTAATTAATACTTAATTAATTAATTAATTAATTAGGCGGGCATACTTATTAAATTTAAGGCTAAACAAATCGAGAAAAATCAATCTCTGTATGTACATTTTTTCAAAACTTAGGTACGACTTCAATTAAGCACATATTCTCCCAAAAATTGTCGGCTAAAAAAGCCATATCATAAATACATCGCTTGTGTATTTACTTCTCATATATATATATATATATATATATATATATATATATATATATATATCTGTTTATGTGTTTGCTGGCTAAACATCACCGCCTTAACGAGTGGTGATCTATAAAGCTGAAAAAATAGATTGCTCAAATGAAAACGTCTTCGCTTCAATCCCAACTATATATATATATATATATATATATATATATATATATATATATAATTTCGGTTGAGCACTTTATTTAGAAGGGATTTAATTGCAAAATTCACCGTATTCGGCGTTCAGCTAAGACTCACTTTGTTTACAAAGTTTGAGACCTCTAGGTGAGTTCATTTCCGCTTGGAAATGTACAGATTAAATAGCCTGCTATACTTGGCAGCTGACTGTGGCCGTATGGGTAAGAGGATTGGCGAGCGTAAGCTCGTTCGGGTCTCGAACCCGGCCAGAAGTAGCTGCTAAAATGGTATAACTGCACTGATGAGAGGTGATACCTCGAAACACGTGTCTGTAGTTTACTCTATTATATATATATATATATATATATATATATATATATATATATGATAGTAATAGTAGAAAAAGAGTTAAAGGTCTACCATGGTTTCGGTCTAAATGATCTCATCAGGACCATACCTTACACTTTACTAAGTCCATGCCATTACTTAGTTAAACTGAGATAGTAACGGTTGAACGAATAGAATAAACCACACGCAGAACTAACATAAGTTCATATTTTTCCAATTGCCGCGAGTGGCTTATTCTATTTGTGTATTTATTCCTTAGTTCTCATTTCTGTATTATTATTAACTTCATTCTAATTACCGCCCTGTCGGTGGGGCGTTAGAATACACCGACTGCA
>CM042180.1:23314711-23324711 GCA_023376005.1 Doryteuthis pealeii | reverse complement strand
AAATATTGATGATCCAGTATGTATAAATACAGCGAATCTTTAAATCACTGAAGAGAGCTCAATGTAAAATAACCTTTTAGATTATATACAGAGCAATATTTATCAATAAAGGAAGGAAGAACTCAATACAGTAATCCCATAATAAATTTATTTCGACGAAAATTGGGGCCCATATAAATCTAAGTTGATTTAAACCGGTTCCCCAAATTTTCGTCTCATCAGATGGGTCTCAATTCACTTATGGACAAGCACATCATACGAGAAAAATGGAAATGAATCCGACAGTATGTTGAAGAATGATGAATGTGAAAAATAGGACAGATGAGACTTATTTATTGATATTTGAAAAAATATATCGACATTTAGTGTTTCACTTGGTGATTTACACTATTGACCACATTCTTAAAATATCAATTTCTATCTAATGATGAAATTTCAATTCTGGAGCTCTGGGGAGTGTGGAGTACCCCTTCATCACCATTACTCCTAGTGACGAATTGTCACTCAGTCGATTTTTTACTTTGTGTTGAGATCTAAAATTTGAGGTACGAGCGAGCTTCAAAAACGCTTATGTTAATAAGTTCACTAAAAACAGTTAAGTTTCCAAATATATTACGCCAAAGAAAAATATTATTCACAAAACACATTAAAACATATTACAGCACATAATTTATTACATTCTAATCTATTATGTTAACAAGTTAAGGCATGATGACAAGAAACACCTGAAAAAGGTCAGAGAGTATATCGGCCGAAACGTAACACTAAAGAGAACAATAGCCAAGAAAATCTAAATAATACAATTTACTTTTTTCTTTCTTTTTTATCTTTTTTCTTTTTTTTCTTTTTTTCATCTTAAGTGTAAGATATGTGATGATAGGAAGAACATTGAAGAAATAGAAGAGCGCAACTTATAATAAGTCATGATGTCTACACGTCTAGATAACAGTCGAGTCAGTGACCCTTAAAAAGTTTAAGATTTGTTGATAATGTTATTAATTTAAAGAAACATTTTTTAATTAAATGGAATTATATTTTCCTTATAATGGAATTATACTTTCCTTATAAATAATTTATATTGATGGAATCTTTAGAGAAGAAAAAATAGAAATTGCTTTCACCTTTTTTAATATTTAAGCCTTTGGTTTCATCACAGGGAAATAGTAATGACCACTCGTCTTCCCGTGATTATTTACTTCATAAAAACTATTAAGGCGTATTCTCTATAAAAAAAATCTTAAAAAATCTTCTTTCTTTTTTTCTATAAACAGAAAACATTTTTCTAGAAATTGTATTTTATGACTATTTTCGATTATTTCCAATAAGTCTAACATGATCAAAGGGGGACCACTCTTGACTGATAATTTATTTATTTATTTTCCCTAACCCTAAATCCTAAACCTAACCCTAACCCTAAACCCTAATCCTAACCCCGTCTTCTTTTTTCCTAGTATATCAATAAATAAATAAATAATTCATCAGTCAAAAGTGGTTCCCCTTTGATCGTGTTAGACTTATAGGAAATAACCGCTAGATCGATAGATATGAATAGACTGAGGTAGATAGATAAACATGAATAGACTGCAATAGATAGATAGACAGATAGATAGATAGATAGATAGATAGATAGTGGTTCCCCTTTGATCGTGTTAGACTTATAGGAAATAACCCTATTTTGATTTCGTCAGTATCTTGTGACTCGATTATCAGAGTTAACAGAGAAATAAAAGGATAGTAATTATTCTACGTCCAGCTATGAATATATAGCAGGGCAGATTGGGCTCTTTAAACTTGGTTAGGCATCCAGTTTAGGAAAAGGAAAATTCTTAATCAAAACCTGTTAAACTCCTCTAAAAAAATAGAATAGACCTTGTGTCATATCCTGCTCATGTAGAGGAGTTGATGAATATGTACATAGTTACAGCCCAGTGACAAGCATAGTAAGATAACTGGTGACCCTGCAAACTGCAGGTTTTATTTCACAATATTTTCTGTTAGACCTTCCTGTGAAAGAATACCACAGTCTTTGACATGCAGCACTCCGCTTTAGTCCTTACTTAGGCTAGACGAACGGTCGGAGAGGGCCCCTCTAATCAACATCAAGCTCTAGCATCTATATGATTGTCCCAACCCTATTGTTCTTTTGGCAATTGCACATATTTCTTTTTATCATATATGTGCTAGAAGACGATGGCTGAGGGTCTTTGTATCCTAGGTGTGACGTTAAACTCTATCTAATGGTGAAGTTCCAATTCTGTAGCTCTGGAGAATGTGGAGTACCCATTGATCACCATTACTCCCAGGTCCACTCTGACGCAGAGTGGTAGTACAAATTAGAACCCAATCTATGGGTTATAGAAGAGGGAAAATATATGGGGCGAAATAGACCTTCGAATCAACAAGCTCCCGCCGAGGAACCAAAAACAAGCGAGTTCTCCGTCTTCTCACAAGCCAGACCCTCTGTTGGTCAACACATTCTTCGTCTAGCAGCTGGGAAATCCGTCGTCGTAGTTGAAATAATCTTTAGCAGTTCAAAATCACATTTCCTATTTAGTTTTGTTTCTGTTCGACTAAAATCCATTTCTTTACTGAAAAGCGCTTCGTCGTCGACTGCTTCTGCTGACTCCTGACTCCCCAGTGCTCGACTCACTTGTTATTTTATGGGCATATTAGCCAAACATCCGAGCACATCAGTCGAACCTCACGTCCGTCCAGTGCGTAAAACGCATTTGATTTGCATGCGGGAGGACGCGAGTTCGATCCCGGCAGGCAAGACAATGTCTTGCTCTTTTTCCTTTCTCGTTCTCCGTCACACAGAACAAAATGAGTTTTTTAAAAATGTTTATAAATATTGTGTTTAAAAGATTGTGGACATATCGAAATGAATGAGTCAAACGTTCTTCGGCATAAAATAACCCAACAATTGTTTTTGCCCAATGTTATGGAAAGAGGTAGATAATAAGAAAAGGATGAATGTATAAGAAAAAGGAATCGAGAAATTATGAAAAAACGTAAGAGAATGAGAGATATAAAAAAAAAATTAAAAAGGGAGAGAAAGAGAGTAAAGGTGAGAAAGTGAAAAGAGAGAGTGGAGGGTCATAGATTGAGACAGAGAGAGAAGAAGAAGAAAAAGAAGAGAAAAAGAAAGTAAGAGAAACACTATTTAAGAGAGAGATTTGGTTTGTTTTGTTTTACGGCATATCAACCTCAGTGGGTCATTTAATGCCGATAAAGTTTTGAAATAAATCAATTCTTAATGGATAATACAATTTTTTTATAAATTCATTTTTCTATTTAACCCATTGATGGGACCCTAACAGGTACTACCACTCCGGGTCAGAGTGGACCTGGGAGCAATGGTGATGAATGGGGTGCTCCACATTCCCCAAACCTCCAAAACTGGAACCTCACCATCAGATAGAGTTTAAAGTCATTCCCAGGACATGCAGACCCGCAGCCAACGCCTTCTAGCACCCATATGATAAAAAGGGGTTGGGGCTTGCCATAAGGGCAATAGCGTTGGGAAAATCATATAGGTGCTAGGGCTTGACGTGACCAGCCGATTGATCGGAGGGGGCCTCTCCGACCGCCTGTCTAGCCCAAGATCGGGCCAAAGTGGAGTATTGCATGTCAAGAAACGACTCATCCATCTGGGCTCTATCCTTAAGCATCGCGGGTCGCCACCCACGGCCAACAGGTGGCTCCATTGGGGGAGTCTTACCCCTCTGCAGAGGTGCAGTCGGTGCATTCTAACGCCCCAGCCGACAGGGCGGAGAGCAAAGGTGAAAAAGTGAAAAGAGAGAGGAGGGTCATAGATTGAGACAGAGAGAGAAGAAGAAGAAAAAGAAGAGAAAAAGAAAGTAAGAGAAACACTATTGAAGAGAGAGAGAATAAAGAAAGTTAGATAAAATGAAATAAAAGAGAATAAATGAACAGACACAATAAGGTAAGAGAAAATGAAAAACTATGGGTAGCCTATTTCTCTGAATGTTTGAGATGAGGCTTGAAGATTACTATTATCTGCGTTATTCGGACTATTGTCCCATCTTCATTGTTATCTCTACTACATTCTGTCGGATTTACTCAAATCCTCCTTCCTCATATATATATATATATATATATATATATATATATATATATATGTGTGTGTGTGTGTGTGTGTGTGTGTGTGTAGTATATTAAGAAAAATTGAAAAAACACAGGTTTAAATGAGTTGAGTGGTAAGTTTATTGGTCGACACTGCAGTGTTTTGATCTATTAATTAGATCATCTTCAGGGCATTTGTTGGTATATGGAAGGTGATAAAAAAATTTTATCACAGAATAACAAGAAAAGCGAGTAATAGTCCTTGTTTATCAGTTTGTTTAAAATTTGAAGTCTGAGAAAAAAGAACGTTGAAAAAAATGGACGGTTTGAAATATGACGTCAAATTATTATCTCTAATAATCATTTGGACACGATCATTTGGATACAATAATCCACTCGGACACATGGCCGAGTGTATAAGGCAGTTAGGTTAAGACAGTTCTAAGTGACAGTTATCTCTGGAACCCGAGTTCAATCCTGAGTGAAATAAGTTAGAAAAATAATTAATTAACACAACTCCTACCCCAGCTATGGTTAGCGGAATGAGAACAGGATACCCCCGTGGAATAAATAAAGGGTTAGGTTCAAAGTTCCGTGATGGCTCCCGAATACGACAAGAAAGTTCCCGAATACGACAAGAAGGTTCCCGAGTCCGAGAAGGTTCCCGAGTCCGACAAGAAATACCTGAAGAAGGCTGGAGGGTATATCGGCCGAAACGTTGTACAAATAACAATGAAGATGGGGACAATAGTCCGAATAACGCAGATAATGCTATGGAGAGCGTGTGTGAACAGAGAATAAAAAGAGAATAAGAAAGAAAGAGAAGAAAGGGAAAAGAATTAGATGTGAAAGACAGAGGGAAAGAAATAAAGAAAGGTAAAATACAACTAAGTGTTACATAATTATTAGATACCTAATATTTATGTGCAATAGTGTAGAAAACAAGATGGCGTTTTAAGTGCAGCTGACGGCCTTGAAGATTGAGTGACAAGTTTGACCTCAGTCCTAACCCTATCTTCCGGGGATAGCCGAGAGAACCGGTAGAGAGGACCCTCTCTTCCGGTTTAGATAGTAAGTAAGTTTCAGTCAGTTAGAAGGTAGCAGCGAGCTCGAAGGGGTAAGTCGCGTTATACGCGCGTCCTCTCATCTGCACATATTATCTGGTTGGGGATTTAAAAATAAAGTAAGATCAAAACAAATCGGAGTCTTGTGTTATTACCTCTAAAAACTAACAATGATGCAGGGCTTCTGATAAAGAGAAATCCCCAATAGAAAAAAAACCCTCCTATCAATCGGCTGGTCACGTCAAGCCCTAGCACCTATATGATTTTCCCAACCCTATTGCCCTTATGGCAAGCCCCAACCCCTTTTTATCATATGGGTGCTAGAAGGCGGTGGCTGCGGGTCTACATGTCCTGGGAATGACGTTAAACTCTATCTGATGGTGAGGGTCCAGTTTTGGAGGTTTGGGGAATGTGGAGCACCCCTTCATCACCATTGCTCCCTGGTCCACTCTGACCCGGAGTGGTGATACCTGTTAGGGTCCCATCTATGGGTTAAATAGAAAAATGTATTTATAAAAAAATTGTATTATCCATTAAGAATTGATTTATCTCAAAACTTTATCGGCATTAAATGACCCACTGAGGTTGATATGCCGTAAAACAAAACAAACCAAACCAAACCAATAGAAAACCAGACCCGAAGTCCCCAAGGAAGTCCAGACCTTAGAAGATTCCAGACCAAAAGAAGATGTTATAAGATTCCGAAGACGGCCAGAAGAATAGAGTAAGAAAGAAGTAACTAATGAAGAGGGTATACAACATAAGAAACAAATCAAAAGATACTTACAAGTCAGCAGATGTTTGGTTCTAAAGCTTCCTTCGGCTGTTTTGATATTTGGACTCCTTCTCCTGGAAAGATTGTCGACATCACGACTTTTGTCCTGAGACTGGAGTCCCTTCTAACTCCATGACGGTTAGATTATATACCCTGTGTTAATCTTTTAAGGCGATTAAATGTGAAAAGACAAAAGAAGAACAAAAAAGAATTTTCGGTTGTATTTGTTCGCTTTTAAGTGAGAGGAGAACGGCTTTCAAAGCCGCATCCATTGTAACCGCGTCCATCTACGTGCTTTTGCGATGAAAAGCGGATCTTCTGGCTAACTTCCGGTTGAGAAACATTTTGGCCAAAAAGCACATCGGCTGAATAATCGGAAAGGTCAGATGGGGTGCAGTAATATTATGGATATGTATCAACATAAACCCATATATATATATATATATATATATATATATATATATATATCTTATTATAATGGAGATTGTGTGTTTTTCTGTCTGTAACTGAAACTATATTCCTACTCAAGTCACAATTTCTCTTAATTATTGACATCACATTCTCCATGATTTTATTTTTATCTAAACCTCAATTATTAATAAAAATTGTCTTACATTATTAATACTGTTAACTATGTCTACATACTGACAATATGCAATTATATTTATATATACAACAAAATAGCGGTTTACAGTGTGAACGGGAAGGCTAATTTGCATATTGATATTAAAAAATCGAATTTAATAAATATGTGCTTAGTATTATTGATTTCTAACTGTTTGTTTTTATTTTAATGAATATAAGCAAAAATCTCTTCAATGAATCTTAAATGAAATCCATTAACAAGATAAAATAACTGTCATTTTATTCTTTACTTCCTCTTTTAACTAAATACTTAAATTAGAAAAAATAACAATGAAAGACGAGAGTGATGGAAGAGTAAGTTTCAGTTGTTCCATTTTTTTTATTATACTCCCTCTGTTTCAAATCTTTTATTATACTCCCTCTGTTTCAAATCTTTTTATCTGTATTCTTATTTAGTTTCATTAGCCTTTCTAATTTAATACAATATTTTATTACATTAAAACTTAAATACTTGCACCCGGAGGGTGCATATATTTGCTAGTATATGTAATATAAAGATTTTTGAAGGCAATTTACAATGCAATATGTGTTGAAAATTATATTTATCTAACTTTCTTTTTTTTTTTCAAAACTAAATATTTTCGGAAGTAAAATTCCATCCTCAGAGTTATTGAAAGTACTAGGTGTTTTTATAGTACTTATCCCACGGCGATATTGTAATCATGTTGTTTAAGAAGTTGAGGAACGCCGTATATTTGAAAATGTTTCAATAACTCTGAGGATGGAATTTTACTTCCGAAAATATTTAGTTTTGAAAAAAAAAAAGTTAAATAAATATAATTTTCAACACATATTGCATTGTAAATTGCCTTCAAAAATCTTTATATTACACTTACACACAATGCTTCAAAGATACTATATAAAAAAACTTTATATATATATATATATATATATATATATATATATATATATAACTCTCATGGAAGGACAATCTTATTATAATGGAGAATCGGTGTCTGTAACCGAAACTACGTCACACTACACTCAGGAATTATAGAAGTCAATCATTAAGTATTCAATTTATAATCAAAATCATTTATACATAGAATAAATCTTATTAACAATGTTTCTGTGTAAATCTCAGATTTTCCAAAAGAAAAGGCTCTTTTTATATAACGCGTTTAAAATCTTGTAATTTGTGTTATATATCACTAAAAGGTTTACATACAGGTTTTAACAAAACCGAATTTAATAAATAATTACTTGGTGTTACTGATTTCTGATATTATTGTTTTATTCTCTAACATATTAAAATGAATATTATGAATGATTTTATATTGAAGCCAAATAAAATATAATTAAAATAAGTATAACCTTTTTATATGCGTTCTTATCTAATTTCGTTAGTTTTTATAATTCAATATATTTCATTACAATAAAATCTAAATATTTTCACTCGGAGGACGCATATTCTTGCTAGAATACACACACACACACACACACACACACACACACATATATATATATATATATATATATATATATATATATATATATATATATATATATATATTCTTGCCAAATCATATATATATGTATATATATAATCAGTCTATATTGTTATTATTATTATTATTATTATTATTATTTAGTAGTAGTAGTAGTAGTAGTAGTAGTAGTATCTCTTATACGAGGCTGGGTAAAAAAAATAATTCCATTTTCTTTATTTCGTGTGAATTTTTTTTTTATTAAACTAACGCCTACATTGAGGCTCAGAACAAGAATCCGACGAATAAGACCCAACTTGCCAACCGAAAATGTCCTCCTTCTGCATGACAATGCTCGACCACTCACAAGCATCAGGACAAGGGAGAAAATCGCCTCATTCGGGTGGCCAACTTTACCACATCCTCCATACTCACCAGATCTAATGCCTCTATCATCTCTTCGGACCCATGAAAGAGAGTTTGAGAGGCAAACATTATTCCACTCTCGAGAAAGTGAAATCTGTAGTGAAGAAGTGGCTCAAAGAACAGTTAACAGAATTTTACAGGTCAGGGGTATATGCTCTCATTCGAAGGTGGAATATTGCTATTAAAAGAAACGGTGACTATGTGCAGAAGTAAGGATGTGATCCACAGAGGATCAGCTTCATTTTGATGTATGATAAATGTCCCTGTCCTAAACAAAATGGCATTACATTAAATTATTTTATATAATTAATATTTTTATATAATTAACAATATTGTTCTAATCACTGCTGTGTTTAAATTTATAATTTTCCTTTAATTAATAAAATTCATATTCATTTTTTAATCCTATAACTTCTTAATCTTTTCAATCTTCTTAATCATCTTTAAATGTACTAACAAATATATGCACCCTCCGAGCACAAGTATTTAAGTTTTAATGTAATAAAATATTATATTAAATTAGAAAGGCTAATGAAACTAAATAAGAATGCAGATAAAAAGATTTGAAACAGAGTGCAAGTATTTAAGTTTTAATGTAATAAATATTATATTAAATTAGAAAGGCTAATGAAACTAAATAAGAATGCAGATAAAAAGATTTGAAACAGAGTGCAAGTATTTAAGTTTTAATGTAATAAAATAGTATATTAAATTAGAAAGGCTAATGAAACTAAATAAGAATGCAGATAAAAAGATTTGAAACAGAGTGCAAGTATTTAAGTTTTAATGTAATAAAATATTATATTAAATTAGAAAGGCTAATGAAACTAAATAAGAATGCAGATAAAAAGATTTGAAACAGAGTGCAAGTATTTAAGTTTTAATGTAATAAAATATTATATTAAATTAGAAAGGCTAATGAAACTAAATAAGAATGCAGATAAAAAGATTTGAAACAGAGTGCAAGTATTTAAGTTTTAATGTAATAAAATAGTATATTAAATTAGAAAGGCTAATGAAACTAAATAAGAATGCAGATAAAAAGATTTGAAACAGAGTGCAAGTATTTAAGTTTTAATGTAATAAAATAGTATATTAAATTAGAAAGGCTAATGAAACTAAATAAGAATGCAGATAAAAAGATTTGAAACAGAGTGCAAGTATTTAAGTTTAATGTAATAAAATATTATATTAAAATTAGAAAGGCTAATGAAACTAAATAAGAATGCAGATAAAAAGATTTGAAACAGAGTGCAAGTATTTAAGTTTTAATGTAATAAAATAGTATATTAAATTAGAAAGGCTAATGAAACTAAATAAGAATGCAGATAAAAAGATTTGAAACAGAGTGCAAGTATTTAAGTTTTAATGTAATAAAATATTAGATTAAATTAGAAAGGCTAATGAAACTAAATAAGAATGCAGATAAAAAGATTTGAAACAGAGGTGGGTATAATAAAAAAATATTGCTAAATTTTCCTATATAGTTAAAATAAGTAAATGATGAAATTACAGTTATTTCTTTTTAATAGAATACTTTTAAGATTTTTACTCATATTCGTTAAGATAAACCCCAA
>CM042180.1:23292211-23309711 GCA_023376005.1 Doryteuthis pealeii | reverse complement strand
TATAAATACATTTTTCTATTTAACCCATAGATGGGACCCTAACAGGTATCACCACTCAGGGTCAGAGTTGACCAGGGAGCAATGGTGATGAAGGGGTGCTCCACATTCCCCAAACCTCCAAAACTGGAACCTCACCATCAGATAGAGTTTAACGTCATTCCCAGGACATGTAGACCCGCAGCCACCGCCTTCTAGCACCCATATGATAAAAAGGGGTTGGGGCTTGCCATAAGGGCAATAGGGTTGAGAAAATCATATAGGTGCTAGGGCTTGACGTGACCAGACGTTTGATCGGAGGGGGTCTCTCCGACCGCCCGTCTAGCCCAAGATAGGGCCAAAGATGAGTATTGCATGTCATGAATTGCTCATCCACCTGGGCTCTATCCTTAAGCATCATGGGTCGCCACCCACGGCCAACAGGTGTCCCCATTGGGGGAGTCTTACCCCTCTGCAGAGGTGCAGTCACTACATTCTAACGCCATAGCCGACAGGGCGGAAAATAAGTTTTAAAAATGTGTTGTAAAAAAATGAACTAAAATAATTCCATATCCAACAAGGATGAATAAAACAAAAATGTCTCCACCGTTAAATTATCCTAGACGGGTTGACATGCCGTAAAATCCAACCAACTAGCAGTTTCGTTTCGTGCAGCAATATAGTAGCACTGACACGGTTACAACCTGGAAGAATTTTCACACTTTAGGTCGCAATTATCAAGCACCATTACAAAGTTGACATTTTATTTATTTTATTTATTTATTTATTTATTTGGTAAATGGGACCCATCTGATTCAGTTGTGTCTCATCTTTTATCTAAATTGTCAATTTTGTAACTGTGGAGCTCTTTGCAGAAACGCGTCCCGGCTCCTTGTCTTAAAAACGCTAAGCGTTGCTAACTAAAAAAAAAAAAAAGACAACCGGCCCTACGAATAAAGTTCCTAGCTGAAGCGGTACCTGCCGACAAAACAACCAGCACTTGAGGCGTTTTTTTCCCGAATAGTTAATGCGATATTTTATCTCCAGTCTTTTTTTGACAAGTAAATGTAGATATTTTAACCCTACACATGTTTTCCACTGTATTAGAATGTACAACTTGTAAAAAAAAAAAAAAAGACTGAGGTTGGAGGGGGTAAAATATCGCATTAACTTTTCGAGAAAAACACCTTAAGCGCTGGTTGTTTTTTTCAGCAGGCACCGCTTCAGCTAGGGACTTCATTCGTAGGGCAGTTTGTTTTTTGAGCTAGCTCAGCTTAGCGTTTTTTAAGACAGGAGGCCGGGACGCATTTCTGCGAAGAGCCCGGCTGTTTAGAATGTGTTAACATCCAGGTTTCATTACAGAGTTATCAAGAATTTCCCTTGTTATGAAAATATGAGTCATTTTCGCTATCAAGTAATAACTTCGTTACCATAAATAATAATAATGTTGGTGGAGTGACCTATTGTCAGTATCAGCCGGACAGCGTTGATGTCAATCCTTATTTCGCTAGACCAAGAAGATTGTCTTTGCTGGGGTGGAGCGCCACACCTACAGTCACCACACAGATCAGATTATCCAAGCTGTGATACACATGCGCTGAGTTGGCGAGTAGACGATGCGATTCCTAGGCGGATGCTCTGAGATAAAACCAACTTAGTTCCCTGAACTGGATTTACGGCATATCAACTCTTGTTGGGTTATTTAATGCTGAACTCAATCTATTTTCAAACAATTACATCGTTTCAAGGGACCGGGTTAGCTCAGTTGGTAGAGCGTTCGGCTAGAAACCACAAGGTTCCTAGTTCGATACCGGTCCTCGCCAACTCAGGGGAGTCTTACCCCTCTGCAGAGGTGCAGTCAGTACATTCTAACGCCACAGCCGACAGGGCGGAAAATAAGTTTTAAAAATGTGTTGTAAAAAAATGAACTAAAATAATTCCATATCCAACAAGAATGAATAAAACAAAAATGTCTCCACCGTTAAATTATCCTAGACGGATTGACATGCCGTAAAATCCAACCATCCACCCAACCAACAGTTTCGTTCCGTGCAGCAATATAGTAACACTGACACGGCTACAACCTGGAAGAATTTTCGTACTTTAGGTCGCAAATATCAAGCACTATTACAAAGTTGACATTTTATTTATTTATTTATTTATTTGGTAAATGGGACCCATCTGATTCAGTTTTGCCCCATCTTTTATCTAAATTGTCAATTTTGTAACTGTGGAGCTCTTTGCAGAAACGCGTCCCGGCTCCTTGTCTTAAAAACGCTAAGCGGTGCTAGCTAAATAAAAAAAAAAAAAAAAGACAACCCGCCCTACGAACGAAGTTCCTAGCTGAAGCGGTGCCTGCCGACAAAACAACCAGCACTTGAGGCGTTTTTTTCCCGAATAGTTAATGCGATATTTTATCTCCGGTCTTTTTTTGACAAGTAAATGTAAATATTTTAACCCTACACATGTTTTCCACTGTATTAGAATGTACATTTACTTGTAAAAAAAAAAAAAAAAAAAGACTGAGGTTGGAGGGGGTAAAATATCGCATTAACTTTTCGAGAAAACACCTTAAGCGCTGGTTGTTTTTTCAGCAGGCACCGCTTCAGCTAGGGACTTCATTCGTAGGGCGGGTTGATTTTTGAGCTAGCACCGCTTAGCGTTTTTTAAGACAGGAGGCCGGGACGCATTTCTGCGAAGAGCCCGGCTGTTTAGAATGTGTTAACGTCCAGGTTTCATTACAGAGTTATGAAGAATTTCCCTTGTTATGGAAATATGAGACATTTTCGTTATCAATTAATAACTTCGTTACCATAAATAATAGTAATGTTGGTGGAGTGGCCCATTGTCAGTATCAGTCGGACAGCGTTGATGTCAATCCTTATTTCGCTAGACCAAGAAGATTGTCTTTGCTGGGGTGGAGCGCCACACCTACAGTCACCACACAGATCAGATCATCCAAGCTGTGATACACATGCAGTGAGTTGGCGAGTAGACGATGCGATTCCTAGGTGGATGCTCTGAGCTAAACCAACTTAGTTGCCTGAACTGGATTTACGGCATATCAACTCTTGTTGGGTTATTTAATGCTGAAGTCAATCTATTTTCAAACAATTACATTGTTTCGAGGGGCCGGGTTAGCTCAGTCGGTAGAGCGTTCGGCTAGAAACCACAAGGTTCCTAGTTCGATACCGGTCCTCGCCAACTCAACGTATGAGTAGCACAGGGATCTGTGCGGTAAAGTAAGGAGCTGATGGCAGGTGTGGCGCTCCGTCTCAGACGCTAAAATTATTTCATTGGTCTGGCGCAAGTGAAAAGGGGATAGACTCCATCGCTGATTGGCTGATACCGACTTTAGGCCGCCTCGACGACTTTACTTTTTTACTGGCATCGTTTCAAGTAACTATTACTGTTTAGTAATCATTAGTAAACTTTAGTTAACTATTTTTAATATTAGCCCTGTTGACTGGGGCGGTAAAATACACCGCCTGCATCTCTGCAAGGGGGTAAATTCCCCCCACCCACTAAATGGGGCCACCTGTTGGTCATGGATGGCGACGGAATCCTGGTGGTCAAGCAGTCCATATCATGCAACACCCCACTTTGGCCCTTAGACTAGACGGGTGGTCGGAGAAATCCTTACTATCAATCTGCTGGTTACCTCAAGCTCTAGCACCTATATGATTGTCGCAACCCTATCACGTGCATGACCACTACCCTTTTTATCATGTGTGTGCTAGAAGGCGGTGACTGAGGGTCTTAGTGTCCTATGTATGACATTAAACTGCATCTTGTGGTTAGGTTCCAATTTTGGAGCTCTGGGAAATGTGGAGTACCCCTTCATTGCCATTACTCCCAGGTCCACTCTGATCTGGATTTGTACTTCCTGTTAAGTTCCCATCTATGGGTTAAATAGACCAAAATTGAGTTTTGAAAAAAATGTGTTAAAAAATTGTACACTCAAAAAAAAAATGAATAAAACTAAAACGTCTTTGGCATAAAATAACCCAAAGATTGAGATGCCATAAAATCCAACCAACCAACTATTCTTAAAACAAATGATTTGTAAACAATTATATTGTTTCAAGTATTTCTATCGAAGACTAATAATTTATATACAATTATATATACTATCAAATATTCCGATCTAATACTAATAATATATATACAATTATAAGTAAGTAAAGTCGACGGGGCGGCCTAAAGTCGGTATCAGCCAGTCAGCGAGGGAGTCTATCCCCTTTTCAATAGCGCTAGACCAAGGAGATTGTTTTAGCATCTGAGGTGGAGCACCACACCTACCATCAGCTCCTTACTTTACCGCACAGATCCCTGTGCTACTCATACGCTGAGTTGGCGGGGACCGGTATCGAACTAGGAACCTTGTGGTTTCTAGCCGAACGCTCTACCGACTGAGCTAACCCGGCCCCTATTCCGATCTAATACTAATAATCTATGTATAATTATATTATTTCAAGTATGTAAGTCGATGGAGTGGCTTACTGTCGGTATCAGCCAGACAACGAGGGAGTCTATCCCATTTTCACTAGCGCTAGACCAGGGAGATTGTTTTTGTATCTAAGGTGGAGCACCACATCTACCATCAGCTCCCCACTTTACTCATACGCTATTCCTATCTAATACAAATAATTTGCGAGTGTTCAGGTCGCTTAACCCAACTAACCTTTAATTCTGAAGAAGAAGAAGAAGAAGAAGAAGAAGAAGAAGAAGAAGAAGAAGAACAACAACAACAACAACAACAACAACAACAACAACAACAACAATAGAAGAAGAAGAAGAAAAAGAAGAAGAAGAAGAAGAAGAAGAAGAAGAAGAAGAAGAAGAGAAACAACAACAACGATGAAAGAAGTAGAAGAAGAAGAAAAAGAAGAAGAACAACAACAACGATAAAAGTGAAGAAGAAGAAGAAGAAGAAGAAGAAGAAGAAGAAGAAGAAGAAGAAGAAGAAGAAGAAGAAGAAGAAGAAGACAATGGTTTATTTTCCCGCATCTCACAATATAAAACAATGTCACTAAAAAATTAAAAAATAAAAAATATGTAATGTTGGTTGTTGTAGTAATGTGTGGAGGGTGATCACTAGGTACCACCAATTTGACCCTGTGCAATTTACCCCCCCCCCCTACATTTAACACAATGAAACTTGCAGAAAAAATAATATTTTCTTGAAAAGATTTTTTCCATTCGAAAGAAGAAACATTAAACAAACTCCTGATGATTTTTTAAAATTTTTATCAGCTTACGAAAATAATGAAAATTATGATTGAAAAACAATGTTTTCATTTTTGCACTGTTAAATCAACTGAAATTTAACGTAGTTAAAAACAAGTTACGATAAGAGGATTTTTTTAAAATTCTATGAAAAATCAATTAATAATCTGATTTTCCCGAAAATTTCCATAAATGTTTACCATTGGATGTAAATACATCTGAAATAGTTTTTTTCTAAAATATATTAGGGGAAATATTTTTTACGAGGTCTATTCCTCCCCCCCTATTTTATTTCATGAGATAAAAAAAATGACGCGTCAGAAAAAATCTTTTTCTTTTTTTCTATAAAGATAAGAGTCTGAATAACTATATCAATGAAATTGTATGAATGTACAAGGTCTAGTTTTTTTAGGAAAAATTAATGAAATCGGAAATAAAAAGTGCAAAAAAAAAGTCATAATATTAATATTTCAAAACTTTTTTTTGCTTTTATAATTGGTATGTACTATATTCTATTAAATTGTCAACAAAAAAAAAAATTTTTTTTTAAGAAATTAATTTTTAAGAGATTTTCAATCTTTTGTGTGATTAAATATTTTTATTTTCTGCGTGAAATAAATTAATTTTTTTTTTCCTGCGTCAAAAAATCGAATTTTTCACGGATATTTAAAAATATGAATTTTATAATTCAGGTGCACTAAACATTGGTCCGATACGAGCTCGATTAATATTTTTAAAAGAATTTGTAATTTTTGTTGTTGAATAGTAATGTGTGATCCTTAGAATGTACGGAAGAGCATTGCTGACATTTGTTTTACAAAGAGACGAGACGCTTCTAAGTAACCAAAGTTTGTTCCTGTTAGGCTGACAGTGTTAGCGTGAAAAAATTATTTTTATTTAACTTTTTTCAATAATTAAAATAAAAAGTAAGTATAATAGATTATTTATCAGCTTTTCTCTTAGAAAAAATATTCAAATTTTCATTCCATACTTTTACGGATTATCGTAAAAGGGAAATAATTAGTAACTTTTCTGTCTATATTACGGTCTGAAAATTACCCTTTCGCATGTAATTCGGGCAGGTTTGTTTATTTTTTAAGATAACGATGTAATTTTCCCCAATCGGATAATTTGATCTTTGAATTAACTATTTTTCTTTGTAACAACCCTGTACGATCTTTTTTTACGAGATTTTTGATAAACAAAGTTCGGAAATATCTATTTCCGTTTTATTCAAGATGGCATAAACGGTCTGGTGGTACCTAATGATCACTAACCAGGATTGAGCCTATTCAAGTAGTGACCACCTCAGTTGTTGTTTATATATCATTTTTTTAAATCTTATTTTATTTATTTTTACTTTCTCAACGTTGCCTGATCATGTGACTCTAAGCCAATGCGAACCCTGTTCCAGACGAATCTTGAGTTCAAGACCTGTCAATCAAACTATTGTAATTTTCCACTCTTTCACCGTTACACTACACTACTTGATAAGAATTATAGACTATGCCTATTAAACATTATGTAACAGTTGAATCTAATGAGAATATTTGATAACATTTTATATTTTCACTCACCAATTTTAATGCATACGTTATAATTACTTTTCAACGTCTTATGTAAAACTGCGACATTCAAAATGTAACTATTTTTAAGAGATTAATATAAAAATATCTTCTAGGTTGAACTGCCATGTTTTGAACTTTGAACATAATAAAGTTTTATAATCAACAAATAATGCCTACTGTAAACTCCAACGGAATATTTACTATTAGTCCAGTCGGCGGGGCTTAGAATATCTGATTGTATCCCCTACAGAGGAGTAAGACACACACACAAAAAAAAGGGGAGTTTTGGGGTATGACACGCTTTTATATTTTTTTTATTTCAGAATAATATCTCTTCTTATTATAAAATAGCTTTTCGTAGTAAATCATTCCCGATATAATTCTATGTTAAAATAATTTTAATACATTTTTATAGTAAAATCATTTCTAATAATTTTTTTTATAATAAAATCCTTACAATTGGATTTTCATAGTAAAATCATTTTCAATATAATTTTATAATAAAATCATTGCCATTGCATTTTCATAGTAGAATCATTGTCCAATGTATTATTTTTAGAAAAATAATTTCCAATATATTTTTTCACTTCTAATGCATCTTTATAATAAATCAACTTTCGTAGTCAAATAATTTCCAATGTATTTACATGATAAAACCATTAACATTTCATTTTCATAATAATAAAAAACATTTCCAATCTATTTTTATGGTAAAATAATTGTACAATGCATTTTTATAGTAAAAATCATTTGCAATGCATTTTATAGTAAAAATTATTTCCAATGCATTTTCATAGTAAAAATAATTTCTAATGCATTTTCATAGTAAAATTATTTCCAATGGATTTTCATAGTAAAAATTATTTCCAATGCATTTTCATAGTAAAATAATTTCTAATGCATTTTCATAGTAAAATCATTTGCAATGCATTTTCATAGTAAAAATAATTTCTAATGCATTTTCATAGCATTTGCAATGCATTTTATAGTAAAAATTATTTCCAATGCATTTTCATAGTAAAAATAATTTCTAATGCATTTTCATAGTAAAAATTATTTCCAATGCATTTTCATAGTAAAAATATTTCTAATGCATTTTCATAGTAAAAATTATTTCCAATGCATTTTCATAGTAAAAATAATTTCTAATGCATTTTCATAGTAAAAATTATTTCAATGCATTTTCATAGTAACAATAATTTCTAATGCATTTTTATACTAAAAATCATTGTGCAATAAATTTTGATAGTAAAAATCATAAACCAATGCATTATAATATAAAAATGCATTGGAAATGATTTTTACAATAAAAATGATTTCCAATGCATTATTATGTCACATCTCCAAAACTGGAGCCTAAACATCAGACCAGAGGACACCCCTTTTGCAGAGGAAGGGGCACCCCTTTGTGCTCAAAGTTGAATAAATCCTTATGAAATAGGGAAAAAGTAAATAAAATGAAATATATAAAACGTTGAGGCTAAATTTTATAAAATGCCCAGTTGCAGTCCAATATTTCATCTCTTATCATCTCGTAGAGGGGGTACTTAAACTTGTTCAATATATTTGTGAGCAACTTAAAGAAATAAAATAGACTTTAATCCAATATTCGAATGTCCTTACCGATTTTATGGGGAAAAGATTACAAAAAATGTCTTCAATTCTAACTCTTGTTAATAATGCAAAATAGCGCGCAAGAGATAATATCATTAGATTACACATAAAAAGCATTACATTTCACAGAAATACCCGACAACTTTTGAGACGCTAACGGTTAGGTTTAGTTTTAGGGTTAGGGTTAGGGTTAGAATTAGAGTTAGAGTTAGTTTAAGGGTTACAGTAAGGTTAAGGTTAGGGTTAGTGTTATGGTTAGTTTTAGGGCTATGGTAAGTGTTAGTGTTAGGGTTAGGGTTAATGTTAGTTTCAGGGTTAGGCTTGGAGTTAGGGTTAGGGTTAGGATTAGTGTTTTAGTTTAAGGGTTAGATTAAGGCTACTTCGTGAGTTTCCGTAATCTAATGCTATTTATACGTAAAATGCTATTCTAATGATATTATCTCTTTCGCACTAATCTGCATTTTGACCCAATTTTTTAATGATTAAAAAACAAATTGAAAGAAAAAAATCTTTCTCCCAAAATAAATTTTAAAGTTTCAAGGGAAGTAACTTTTCATTATTCTCCTCGGAGTTATTTCCCTTTTACTGACTGTTGCAACTTTATAATTTCGTTCTATTCGAATAGACATTTTTAGTGTGTAAGGAAATAAAGTTATCTATTTGTTAAATGCTTTTTAATAGATAGATAGATAGATATATAGATAGATAGATAGATAGATGAAGAGAGAAAGATAGATAATGAAGAGACTGCTAGATAGATAGATAGATAGATAGATAGATAGATAGATGAAGAGTTAAAGATAGATAATGAAGAGATTGAGATAGATAGATAGATAGATAGATAGAGAAAGATATATAATGAAGAGATAGATAGATAGATAGATAGATAGATAGATAATGAAGAGACTGAGATAGATAGATAGATAGGTAGATAGATAAAGAGAGAAATATAGATAATGAAGAGACAGCCAGCTAGCTAGATAGATAGATAGATAGATAGATAGAACAAGATAAAAAGATAGATATGAACAGACTAAGATAGATAGATAGATAGATAGATAATGAAGAGACAGCTAGATAGATAGATAGATAGATAGATAGATAAAAAGAGAAAGATAGATAATGAAGAGACAGCTAGATAGATATGTAGAATTAAACAAAGGACACATCTCCTGTTTAACAATTTGATTTTTGATTTTTTCGAGTTTTCTGGCCAACTTTTTAATATTTGGGTGGAATTCGTGGATAAGTCCACCAAAGTTCAGGTCCCGAGTACTTTCGGCACTTCGAAGTGCCATCATCAGGGGTGATGTGTTCCAGTTTTTTTTTAAATTATATTAATGTGGAGGCTGGAAGGAGAAGAATTGATGAAAAAGGTGTTATAGGCATTTTAAAATGTGTGTACTGCATTGGAAATTAATTTTGTTTAAGGATGGTTTGTATTGTATTATGTATAGAGCTTCTAATTGTTAAACCGGAGATGTGTCTTTTGTTTAATTCTACGTGTATAAATGAAAGAATGCTGCCCAAATCCACACACACACACACACACACACACACACACACACACATACATATATATATATATATGTATATATTATTATATATATATATATATATATATGTGTGTGTGTGTGTGTGTGTGTGTGTGTGTAATTTTATAAAAATTGAAAAAACACAAGTTTCATTAACGAATGATGTTTAATAAGCCGACGCTGCAGTGTTTCGGTTCGTTTAATAAACGTTCCTCAGGGCCTTCGCTGGTTTAAGGAAAAATAAATTATTAATGAAAACTTAATTCTGCTAGCCTTTGGTATGTGGCTGCTTTTGTTGATATTCAAATATGTGGAAAGAAAAGATATACTTTAAAGCGCTGATTAACGTCGGCGTCTTAATTTAAACGAAGGGCCTGAGGTAGGTTTGTTAAACAAACTCAAACGCTGCAGCGTCGGCTTATTAAACATCATTCGTTAATGAAACTTGTGTTTTTTCCATTTTTATAATATTACATATTGTCGGATTTACTTCCACTTTTTCTTTATATATATATATATATATATATATATATATATATATGTGTGTGTGTGTGTGTGTGTGTGTTGTGTGTGTGTGTATGATATGATATATGATTTTTCCGTCTCCCTGATTTTGTGTTTTCAAATTTCTTTTCGTGTTTATTAAAAACACCAGCTGATGAGTAGGCGCACACTATTTTTTTTAAACTGATATTTTATGCTCGTTCCAGTTCGTGAGTTGAAGTCGGTTAGCTCAGTCGGTAGAGCGTTCGGCTAGAAACCACAAGGTTCCTAGTTCGATACCGGTCCCCGCCAACTCAGCGTATGAGTAGCACAGGGATCTGTGCGGTAAAGTAAGGAGCTGATGGTAGGTGTGGCGCTCCACCTCAGATGCTAAAAACAATCTCCTTGGTCTAGCGCTGTTGAAAAGGGGATAGACTCCCTCGCTGACTGACTGATACCGACTTTAGGCCGCCCCGTCGACTTTACTTTACTTTTGCTACTTTGAAGTTGCATGTTCTAACAATCGTCGGGATTTTGTATACGTTTATGTGGTTACGTAAATGTTCAACGGTAGTTGTTTTTGTTTTTGTTTTATTATATAAGTTTAAAATCATTTGCTTGTTTACATTAGAATATGATTTCATTTCTTTTGTTCAATAGTTTCTCCCGGTTTTTTTAGTTTTATTATTGCTATTTTTCTTCCAGATAAAGATGGCATTTATTTTGGATTCCTGTTGGTGTTGTTGAGTTTTTTATTATTATTTGTTTTATTAGTGGGTTTTTATTTTTATTTTAGTTTCCAGAACTATTTAGAAACTTCGGTTTAGTTATTTAGTTTTTCATTTGTAAAGGATTATCTACGGTTATATAATTGAAGTTTCAAAGGATTGCTCGTGCTGCCGAAATAGATCATTTTTTCTTCAAAAATTATGAGACGAAAAAATCATATCAACTACACCTTATATGAAATCTTAAACTTTAAAATCTTAAATGTTAAAAATCAGACTTGAAGAGTGAAAGTGCCGAAATAAATTTAAATTCATATCTGATGAATTATATTCATTCATTTATAATACTTCGTATATGCAAAAATCTATACGCAAATCTGAAATGAAAATGGCCGACCAAAACATATGGCTTCCTCAAAGTGAAATACCAAGGGGAGGTTACTCTCATTTATGTAGCTAATGTTCAGATTACCTAATAGTGTTATTTTCTTTGTTCTCTACACAATAATTCATAAACATATGAATATTTTGCTTGAATGAATTAAACCTAACCCTAACCCGAACCCTAACCAGTATACAGTGGTGTGTTCATCAATTGTCGATCTTGCGTCGGCAAAATAAATAAAAATTCTTAATGATATAGTTGCCTCACTATAAAGCATTGTTCAAATGTATCTATCGCTTAATAGTCTTATTTTTAAAAGGTACAACTATTTATTGAACACCGCTCCAAGAAAGTTCAATAGTCCCATCACACTGAGTTATAATTGTAAGCCAAGTGTCGTTAACCCCAGCAAAATCAATGCAAATAACCTAAATAAATAAACAACAAAGTGTAAATCTTAAATGCTATTGCAATAAAAAAAATTAGAATGCCTCCTTGACGGTAAATGTCAGAGAGAATGTATTGTATATAAGGTTAAGCTGCAACAGGATGGACAATAGTTAAAAATGTCTATTTAGGTTCCACTCAAAGTCATTTTTAAAAGAATGGTTTTACAACCATAAAACCAGCTTCACACATGACAAAATATAAATATAACACTCGTCTATCGATATATGTATGAGAAGTTTAAAAAAAAATACGGCATTGACTCTCTCTCCGTCTTGAAATAAAGATAGTAGAAAAAGTTCGTAATTATAAAGCTGGTGGTGAATTTTGTCTCTTATGCCTTGGGGGAAAATTAACAATTGCTTTTGTGCCCCCCCCCCCCCCAAAGATCGGAGGGTTTGAATGCATGAAAGTTTTGAGAAAATGTGGCTTCTTAAGCAATCACTTTTTACCTTGTTATCTTGAATGATTTATTTGATTTACAATTTTTTTTAAATACGACCTTTTTTATTTTTATGTTTTTATATTTTTATATTGTTTTATTAAATGTGAAAAAAAGGGAGTAATTGCATATTGTTACTGCATTCCACTTAATTGCTTTAGCATTTCAATTGCATTTTTATAATAAAATCATTGTCCAATGCATTTTGTTCGTTGTTCAATACATTTTTATAAACAATATTAATATATTAAACTTCGTTGATGTTTGTTTTTTCATTAAAACCGAAACGCTTTAGCGTCGGCTATCTGTAAGTCAATCTTTGACTTATTTTTTTTTTTAACTATACACTTCCTTACACTGTAGGATTTCATATCCATTTTTTCTTCTCATATATATATAATTATATATATATATATATATATATATATTGCTTGAAGGCAATTACAATGCATGTATCGCATAAAATTCGATACATTTTTTAATAGAAAATGAACTTGACAAGTGTAATCCTGGCAAAGGATCGCTCGGTGTGTAGAATATCGTACAGGACTGTTTTCGATTTCGATTTCTGTCGGAGGGAAGTCGTTAGTTATACATCGCTGATGAGACTTAATAAATTCGAACAGTCTGTACGATGTTTCTACACACCCGAGCGATCCTTTGCCGGGATTACACTTGTCAAGTTCATTTTCTATATAAAAAAGTATCGAATTTTATGCGATACATGCATTTAATTGCCTTCAAGCAAAAATATAATATATTACTTTCATGTATATTCAACAATGCTTCTAAAAAACCAAACATCCAAAAATTCTATATTATATATATATATATATATATATATATATATATATATATATATATATATAAATATATATACTTTGGTGCGGTACCAAGTTTCTGGTACAAGGTGATTCTAGGCTGGTTCCTAATTTCTTACCAGTAGTTTGTTGTAGAGTTCAGTTTCCGTATCAGAGCTCAATGTTTAATCATTTATAAACAGAGCAAAGTTATTTGTGAAATAAAAGGGGCCTTTAAATACCATGGGTATCGTGGTTATGGACCATTTCCACTCGCGAGTGTGCTCACGAGCTTTCTTCAGACCACTGATATATTTATTTAGACACCTGTCTAAATAAAAATATATCAGTGGTCTGAAGAAAGCTCGTGAGCACACTCGCGAGTGGAAAAATGGTCCACAACCACGATACCCATGGTATTTAAGGCCTTTTATCCCAAAATATATATATATATATATATATATATATATATATATATATATAATATATATATATATATATAATATATTATATATATATTGGAGTTGATTGATCCTTAGACCTGGCTTTACCGTAAACCTAGTTCCCTAAAAATTGACAAATAACTAGATATGGTCCAGAAATTCGTGCACGTCTTCATAACCAAAAACCAACGGCTTTTAGAAATATATTTACAATACAAAAACACGTACGAAGCTCTTTTCCCTTTTTTGTTTTTATCGTTCTTTTTTTAGATTATTTTTCTTTCTTATTTTTAAAAGATGTTTTTAGATTTTTAATTACAAAAAAAAAAAAGAAGAATTATTTGAAAAAGACGACAAAAGTCAAGGTATAAATTACATATTTCTTATATATATTATATATATAAGTAATATGCATAAAGAGAATCATGTCTACTCATCAAATGTTGTTGCACGTTGAGACATATTTCTTTTTCTTTTCTTTTTTTTCTTCACATTTTAATGAATAAATTTACATTTTTTTCTTTTTCTTTTTCTCTTCAGCAAATTTGTTGGAAACGTGTATTGCACCAATCGATCGATAAACTGAACAGAAATCTAAAATCACACGTTGAATATGTTTTTAAAAATGTACAAAAACTCATGACAATATCGGTTATTTCCTATAAGTCTAACATGATCCAAGGGGAACCACTCTTGACTGATAAATTATTTATTTTCCCATTTAACTAACCCTAACCCTAACCCTAAAACCCTAAACCCCGTCTTTTTCCCTAGTAGATCAATAAATAAATAAATAAATAATTTATAAGGTCAAGAGTTGGCAATATCGGTTATTTCCTATAAGTCTAACATGATCAAAGGTGAACCACTCTTGACTGCGATTTGAATTATTTATTTTCCCATTAAACTAACCCTAAACCCTAACCCTAACCCTAAACCCCGTCTTTTTTCCCTAGTAGATCAATAAATAAATAAATATTTATAAGTCAAGAGTGGCAATATCGGTTATTTCCTTATAAGTTTAACATGATCAAAGGGGAAACCACTCTTGACTGATACATTATTTTATTTCACATTAAACTAACCCTAAACCTAACCCTAAACCCTAAACCCTTCTTTTTTCCCAAGTAATCAATAAATAAATAAAAATTTATAAGTCAAGAGTGGCAATATCGGTTTATTTCCTATAAGTCTAACATGATCAAAGGGGTACCACTCTTGACTGATACATTTATTTATTTCACATTAAACTAACCCTAACCTAACCCTAAACAACCTAACCCCTTCTTTTTTCCCAAGTAGATCAATAAATAAATAAATAATTTTATAAGTCAAGAGTGGCAATAATCGGTTATTTCCAATAAGTCTAACATGATCAAAGGGGAACCACTTCTTTATTTACCCATTAAATAACCCTAACACCTAACCCTAACCCTAACTCTAACCCTAAACCCTAACCCCGTCTTTTTTCCTAGTAAAATCAATAAATAAATAAGTTATAAGTCAAAGAGTGGCAATATCGGTTATTTCCTATAAGTCTAACATTGATCAAAGGGAACTTACTCTTGACTTATAAATTATTTATTTATTCATTGATCTACTTAGGGAAAAAGACGAGGTTAGGGTTAGGGTTAGGGTTAGTTTAATGGGAAAATAAATAATTATCAGTCGAGAGTGGTTCCCCTTTTGATCATGTTAGACTTATAGGAAAAACCACAATATCGATATTTTTAATGCACTCGTTAGCCCTTATACAAGGTGTGTCAAAAAAAATGTCGAGATTTTTGTTACTATACTAGTTTTAGCCTATGTGAAATTCAAATAGCCTCATCAAGGATTTGAACTCTTCGTCGTGTCTATTTTCCTACGAAGTAACAATTAAACCATGCGCTTAGGTATACAAGGTGTTGTCAAAAAAACCTATTCGAGATATTTTTGTACTTTTGGACAGACCCTTTGTATTCTGAAAAAATAACCTTACATTCATTATTTTTTCAGAATACAAGGTTGTGTCAAAAAAAAAAGTACCAAGTTTAAGCTTGTATTTCCAAGATAGAATGAAGAATGAATGGAATGTTATTTTTTCAGAATACAAGGTGCGTCAAAAAGTACTTAAAATCTCGATACTTTTTGATACACCTTTGTATCCTATCTAAGCGCATGGTTAATTTGTTACCTCCCTAGGGAAATGGGACACGGAGAGACGGTTCAAATCCTTGGACGAGGCTGTTTTGCATTTTACATAGCGCTGATACCTTTTGGGAAAGGTATGGATCCAATATTCACCCTCCAGCTGTGGGTAAATTGTTGGGGAGATTGGTCTCTTTAACGTTCGTTTGGAAACCCCTCAAAGAGGATGGAAAACTCTGAATTCAAAACCTGTTTAAACTCTGCTTTTAAAAATTGACCATTTTGTGTCCTTATCCTGCTCGTACGAAGGGGTGATATATATATATATATATAATCATATATATATAATATATATATATATTAATAATTGGGGTAGTTATATGTTGCTTAATTGAAGTCGTACCTAATTTTTGGAAGTTAATTAATTAATAATCAATATTAGGCAGGCATACCTATTAAATGTAAGGCTAAACAAAATTCGAGCAGAAAATTGTTTAGCCCTTACCATTTAGATAGGTTATGCCCGCCTAATTAATAATTATTAATTAATTAACTTCCAAAATTAGGTACGACTTCAATTAAAGCAACATATACTCCAAAAATTGTCGCTAAAAAAAGCCATATCATAAACACATCGCTCGTGTATCTTTCTCATTTAGCTCAGTCCGGTAGAGCTGTTGTCTAGAAACCACAAGGTTCCTCTAGTCGATACCGGGTCCTCGCCAACCCGCGTATGAGTAAGCACAGGGATCTGTGCGGAAAGTAATGGAGCTTGATGGTAGGTGTGGCGCCACCACCTCAGTATGCTAACAAACAATTCGCCTTGGTCTTTAGCGCTATTGAAAAGGGGATAAGACTCCTTCCGCTGTAAGGCTGATACGACTTGAGGCCACCCCACGACTTTACATACTTATATATAATATATATATATATATATATATATATATATATATATATATATATTATATATATCGTACGGTGGATAGTGGAAACTAATGTTGGGGAGGAAAGAAAATTCTCAATACGTATAAATATAAAATCATATTTCTTTTTCTTCAACCGACATCGATTCAGCTCTGTGCAGATCTGGATGGCCCTGTGAAAGACCTTGCCCAGGAACGATGGCCGATAGGAATGATGCGACGGAAAGTCACTCTTCAATAATTATTTTGGTATAATTTCTTATTGGTAAAATGAAAGTTTATGCCAATCCAAAACTTGAAAGAAAAGTGAAAGCACGTAGTTAATGTTTATCGTTCTAAGGAAATGAACACGCGACCGGAGTTCAAATCCTGAAACAAGGATGTTGGCATTTCACGTCAACGGCATGCTTCCATAAGATGCATGGCGGGGAGTTCAACATGTCAGGATCAAACAGTCCGTCCGGAACTACTGCTACTTCATGCGTCTATTGATGGTTAACTAAAACAGCTATCGCTGGTTCCCCATATATATATATAAATATATATATATATATAATATAATAATATAATTAGTATTTATATTTTAATTGATTCTATTTTTTATTATTATCTCTATATTATTTAATTTATTATTTATATATAAACTTAATCGTTATTTATATCATTTTATACATGCATTCTATACTCTAATAGTTATACATTTTTAAACAAATATTTTTTATTTATTGTCTACTTTATATTTTATATTACTACTCCTGTTTTTTCTGTTCTTGTCACTTTTTGCCTATCCTCTCTTT
>CM042180.1:23280935-23292111 GCA_023376005.1 Doryteuthis pealeii | reverse complement strand
GAGAGATTTGCCCAAGTATCGGACACCTAAAATGAATCGCAGTGTTATGTTTTGCCAGTGTTGCACTAGTATATGTTATAACCTCGGATGAAACAAAAGCATTTTGATTTGTGATAAAAAGAGTTAAATAACATACAAAAAAAAAGTACTCTGAGCCACGTGGAATGATGTGTCAGTCGTTTTTTTTTTGGGGGGGTAAGATTGGGGTGGAGGGGTGCAACAGCAAAAAACAAGATTCGTGGAGAGACGCTTGGCAATAATGGCGGTAAACAAGTCAGGCGTCATTCCGATCTGTACACATCTTCATATATCAAAGAAATCGGCCTGTCCCTAAAAGCGGACTTCATTTAATAGACTGAAATGAACGAGGGTGCGAGTCAATCTAATCAGAAAGACACAAAAGTCGTGAATTTATATTCCATGACTTTTGAAAATATTATTTCTATCTGTTTATGTGTTTGCTGGTAAAACATTTCCGCCTTAACGAGTGGTGATCTATAAAGCTGAAAAAATAGATTGCCCAAATGAAAACGTCTTCGCTTCAATCCAAACTACACACACACACACACACACATATATATATATATATATATATATATATATATATATATATAATATATGAAGTAAGAAAAGGTGGAATGAAAACATCACACAATGCTGTTAAAGAGAAAACAATTTTATAATATAATCATAAGCTGATACTGATCAATATTTCGATTTTACAAAAAAATCATCATCAGAGCTCATTCACTCCGTGGTGTTGGGTCGGAGAAAAATCTCAAATCAGTTCACAAACCAGTGACGAACTGTTTTTTTTTTTTGTTTTGTTTTTGTGAACTGATTTGACATTTTTGTTTTTATGAACTGATTTGAGATTTTTCTTATATATATAATATGTAGTATATTAGGAAAAATGAAAAAACACAGGTTTAAATGGGTTAAGTGGCGAGTTTTATGACCGACGCTGCAGTGTTTTCGATCTATTAATTAGATCATCTTTTCCCCATACCTCTTACCAATACACACACACACACACACACACACACACACACACTCACACACACACAACCTTAAGGTTCATTTCCGCTGTCGTCCTTCGCAAAAAAAAAAATTTATACACACACAGACACAACCACACACCTAAAAAATGCACAATGTTGCCTTTCGATACACACACATACACCCATCCCATACCAACGCCGTAAAACAGAACATTTGCAGTCATATTTCAAAACCGTTCTTCTTTCAAACTTCAAAAATTTTTAAACTGAATAACACATAACTACCACTCGCTTTTCTCGTTATTTTGTGATAAATAATTTATTATCACCTTCCATATACCAACAAATGCCCTGAAGATGATCTAATTAATAGATCGAAACACTGCAGCGTCGGCCAATAAACTCGCCACTTAACCCATTTAAACCTGTGTTTTTTTTCATTTTTCCTAATATACTACATACCGTCGGATTCACTTCGTTTCTTCACACACACACACACACACACACACACACACATATATATATATATATATATATATATATATATATAATAGTAATAGTAGAAAAGAGTTAAAGTTATACCATGGTTTCGGTCTAAATGATCTCATCAGGACAATACCTTACATTTTACTAAGTCCATGTCATTACTTAGTTAAACTGAGATAGTAACGGTTGAACGAATAGAATAAACCACACGCGGAACTAACATAAGTTCATATTTTTCCAATTGCCGCGTGTGGCTTATTCTATTTGTGTATTTATTCCTCATTTCTGTATTATTATTATTAACTTCATTCTAATTATAAATAATAGCTGCCGAAAACAGTTAAAATTTAATTCTAATTATATTTCAGCAGTTTAATCTTCTTATTATAATGGAGATTGTGTGTTTGTCTGTCTGTAACCGAAACTAAATCACTATTCAAGTCATAATTCCCTTAGTTATTGACGTCACATTTACCATGAATTTATTTTTATTTAAACCTCAATTATTGATAAAATTGTTATACCTTATTAATACTGTTGACCATATCTACCTACTAATAGCATGTAATTGTATTTATATATACAACAAAATAGCGGTTTACAGTGGGAACGAGAAGGCTAATTTGCATATTGATATTTAAAATTTGATTTTAATAAATATATGCTTAGTATTATTGATTTCTAATTGTTTGGTTTCCTCTTAACGAATCTGAGCAAAGATCTCGGGGATACATCTTAAAAGAAATCCATACACAAGACGAAAGAACTGTAATTTTATTAAATACTTCATAATCTAACTAAATAGATAAATTATGAAAAATGAAAGACGGGAGTGAAAGAAAATGATAGAAGAGTTAATCTAAAGCTGTTCTATTTTTCGATTATACCCTCTCAGTTTATCATTTTCTAAATAGTTTATAATTTGATACAATATTTTATAACATCAAAACCTAAATACTTGCACCCAAAGGGTGCATATATTTGCTAGTATTACTAATTTATAGTTTTTCACGGTTCTATTTCAGAGTCTCTGCTATTAATAACTATTCCCAAAAATACCTAAATGTATTTAGTTAGAATTGAATGTTGTAATTCTAATAATATTTTTTGTGACCGGCTCAACCTATGTCTACAATTGTCAATTCATTCAATTCTATTATTCAAAGATTTTTCTTATCTGGGAATCTAATTATAGCTAATCTCTCGTGTTTAATATATATATATATATATATATATATATATATATATATATATATATATATAATATTCCGGAGTGGTGGACCCGTAGATCTCACCAGATCATCCACCTGCGTTCCCCAAAGTCTCCCAGTCATCTTGCCCGGGCTTGTCACTGATACTTGACTTTGGGGAAGGAGAGCATGCGGTGCGTGTCGCACAAGCGCGCAACATGTAAAACAAAAACATGTGCAGATATTTCTACAAGTCCCAGAGTGATGGAGGGATGTGAGGTGTGCAGGCCTGACGGGATGGAAGCATGCAGATTTGAATCTACATACGGCTTGATTCGTGACCTACTTAACGTCACCGCCTTGCTGATTGAACAGCAACGTGCCTCGGCGAGGTTGTGGGTGAATGAGCAGCCCCTTGGTTAACACTGTTCACCCAGTCACTTGGGAGGTGTCTATAAAAGCTGACCTAAACAAATGCCGATTCACCTATCAAGCTGTCCAGAAACCAACATTTCGACGGTTGTCCACATTAGCTGGGCGAAAACTAGAAAATACTACAACACAAAACAAGGCTAAGAACAGCCACTTGGAATGTCTGGACACCTCCCGATCTTGAGAGGGAAGTATCTCGATAAGGGGCAGACAGATGCTCTTGCGGAAATCAGCTTTAGCTATAAGAAGTTTGAGGTAAGTTGACTCGAGCCCTCCATTCTGAAGCGACACATGGAAACATTTCCTACATTGAAGTCTGACCTGTGTGGCAGCGCCTGTATGTCGAGGATTTCATATGTGTGATAGGGTACATAAAAAACAAGCTGGATCCGTGGGCCATCGGCAGGCTCACAACTGCTCACATCTGGACTACTTGTAGAAATGGCCTTATTCTGTCAAGAAGCTGCAATCACCATATATATATATATATATATATATATATATATATATATATATATATATATATATATTAGTTAAACCTAATGAGTCAGATAGACCTACTAGTATACCCAGGTTTTATAGTATTAACCCATTATTTTCGGTTGGTACGACTATCTTGGTCTTTTGGGGTTTTTTAATCTTTTTTCCCCAGGTGAAGTTTGGTAGTATATTTTTACAATCAAACTATTTGCCTTTTTTTTTCCTTCTTACCACAAGGATTTACCAATCCTCATCGTATTTCCATATATATTATATATATATATATATATATATATATATATATTCATCTCAAGAATAAGATATATATATATATATTATATTATATATATTACTCTTGAGATGAATATATATATATGTATATATATATATATATGTGTGTGTGTGTGTGTGTGCATGTGTGTGTGTGTGTGTGTGTGTGTGTGTGTGAAGAATATAAGTATTTCTATAAGAGGTTTCAACCAAATTGGATGACTCAAACGTACATATGCGCATATATTCATATATATGAAGTATAGTATAAATGAATTGAATTGAATTGATAAAGATTTCCTTTTAAGGAAATAGTGCTCAATATCATGGATAGAACATTTACATTTAGGTTAGCGAGGACATGAAGTCAACGATACCTGGTTACTGACCTATGCGATCTTCTGACCAGGTGGTCTGAAGATCGCCTTAACTTGAACACACACACACACACGCACACACACACACACACACACACATATATATATATATATACCGTGTTTCGACATTTCACATCTCATCAGTGTGGCTAGACACAGCAACTACCTTCAATCAGGAGTGAAACCTGACTGACTTTTCATCAGTCCGGTTCGTTATATATATATATATATATATATATATATATATATATAACGAACCGGACTGATGAAAAGTCAGTCAGGTTTCACTCCTGATTGAAGGTAATTGCTGTGTCTAGCCACACTGATGAGATGTGAAATGTCGAAACACGGTGTCTGTAGATCACTTATATATATATATATATATAAGAGATTTATCCAAAACTTGGTAGTAAGGGATGATTCTATATGTGATTTCTAAGATCCACTGCACTAATATTGATGATCCAGTATGTATAAATACAGCGAATCTTTAAATCACTAAAGAGAGCTCAATGTAAAATAACCTTTTAGATTATATACAGAGCAATATTTATCAATAAAGGAAGGAAGAACTCAATACAGTAATCCCATAATAAATTTATTTCGACGAAAATTGGGGCCCATATAAATCTAAGTTGATTTAAACCGGCTCCCCAAATTTTCGTCTCATCAGATGGGTCTCAATTCACTTATGGACAAGCATATCATACGAGAAAAATGGAAATGAATCCGACAGTATGTTGAAGAATGATGAATGTGAAAAATAGGACAGATGAGACTTATTTATTGATATTTGAAAAAATATATCGACACTTAGTGTTTCGCTTGGTGATTTACACTATTGACCACATTCTTAAAATATATATTTCTATCTAATGATGAAATTTCAATTCTGGAGCTCTGGGGAGTGTGGAGTACCCCTTCATCACCATTACTCCTAGTGACGAATTGTCACTCAGTCGATTTTTTACTTTGTGTTGAGAGCTAAAATTTGAGGTACGAGCGAGCTTCAAAAACGCTTATGTTAATAAGTTCACTAAAAACAGTTAAGTTTCCAAATATATTACGCCAAAGAAAAATATTATTCACAAAACACATTAAAACATATTACAGCACATAATTTATTACATTCTAATTTATTATGTTAACAAGTTAAGGCATGATGACAAGAAACACCTGAAGAAGGTCAGAGAGTATATCGACCGAAACGTAACACTAAAGAGAACAATAGCCAATAAAATCTAAATAATGCAATTTACTTTTTTCTTTCTTTTTTATCTTTTTTCTTTTCTTTTTTTTTTTTTTTTTTCTTTTTTTTTCATCTTAAGTGTAAGAAGATATGTGATGATAGGAAGAACATTGAAGAAATAGAATAGCGCAACTTATAATAAGTCATGATGTCAACACGTCTAGATAACAGTCTAGACGAGTCAGTGACCCTTAAAAAGTTTAAGATTTGTTGATAATGTTATTAATTTAAAGAAATAGAAGAGCGCAACTTATAATAAGTCATGATGTCAACACGTCTAGATAACAGTCTAGACGAGTCAGTGACCCTTAAAAAGTTTTAAGATTTGTTGATAATGTTATTAATTTAAAGAAATAGAAGAGCGCAACTTATAATAAGTCATGATGTCAACACGTCTAGATAACAGTCTAGACGCGTCAGTGACCCTTAAAAAGTTTAAGATTTGTTGATAATGTTATTAATTTAAAGAAATAGAATAGCGCAACTTATAATAAGTCATGATGTCTACACGTCTAGATAACAGTCTAGACGAGTCAGTGACCCTTAAAAAGTTTAAGATTTGTTGATAATGTTATTAATTTAAAGAAATAGAATAGCGCCACTTATAATAAGTCATGATGTCTACACGTCTAGATAACAGTCTAGACGCGTCAGTGACCCTTAAAAAGTTTAAGGTTTGTTGATAATGTTATTAATTTAAAGAAATAGAATAGCGCAACTTATAATAAGTCATGATGTCTACACGTCTAGATAACAGTCTAGACGCGTCAGTGACCCTTAAAAAGTTTAAGATTTGTTGATAATGTTATTAATTTAAAGAAATAGAATAGCGCCACTTATAATAAGTCATGATGTCTACACGTCTAGATAACAGTCTAGACGCGTCAGTGACCCTTAAAAAGTTTAAGATTTGTTGATAATGTTATTAATTTAAAGAAATAGAAGAGCGCAACTTATAATAAGTCATGATGTCTACACGTCTAGATAACAGTCTAGACGAGTCAGTGACCCTTAAAAAGTTTAAGATTTGTTGATAATGTTATTAATTTAAAGAAATAGAATAGCGCCACTTATAATAAGTCATGATGTCTACACGTCTAGATAACAGTCTAGACGCGTCAGTGACCCTTAAAAAGTTTAAGATTTGTTGATAATGTTATTAATTTAAAGAAATAGAATAGCGCCCACTTATAATAAGTCATGATGTCTACACGTCTAGATAACAGTCTAGACGCGTCAGTGACCCTTAAAAAGTTTAAGATTTGTTGATAATGTTATTAATTTAAAGAAATAGATAGCGCCACTTATAATAAGTCATGATGTCTACACGTCTAGATAACAGTCTAGACGCGTCAGTGACCCTTAAAAAGTTTAAGATTTGTTGATAATGTTATTAATTTAAAGAAATAGAATAGCGCAACTTATAATAAGTCATGATGTCTACACGTCTAGATAACAGTCTAGACGCGTCAGTGACCTTAAAAAGTTTAAGATTTGTTGATAATGTTATTAATTTAAAGAAATAGAATAGCGCCACTTATAATAAGTCATGATGTCTACACGTCTAGATAACAGTCTAGACGAGTCAGTGACCCTTAAAAAGTTTAAGATTTGTTGATAATGTTATTAATTTAAAGAAATAGAAGAGCGCAACTTATAATAAGTCATGATGTCAACACGTCTAGATAACAGTCTAGACGCGTCAGTGACCCTTAAAAAGTTTAAGATTTGTTGATAATGTTATTAATTTAAAGAAATAGAAGAGCGCAACTTATAATAAGTCATGATGTCAACACGTCTAGATAACAGTCTAGACGAGTCAGTGACCCTTAAAAAGTTTAAGATTTGTTGATAATGTTATTAATTTAAAGAAATAGAATAGCGCCACTTATAATAAGTCATGATGTCTACACGTCTAGATAACAGTCTAGACGAGTCAGTGACCCTTAAAAAGTTTAAGATTTGTTGATAATGTTATTAATTTAAAGAAACATTTTTTTTTAATTAAATGGAAAAAATGCACTCACATTTTTGGTTTTGTTTCGTCCTTTTTGAGAGATAATGTTTCCTTTTGTATATTCAATGTTGATCCAATTTCTTTGTTGAAAGACGTCGAATATCAAATAATCCGTGATGACTCCAAGAGTCATAGATTTCCCGGAATGGTAATACCTGTTAGGATCCCATCTATAGGTTAAATAGAAAAAAATAAGTTTTACAAGAATTTTTTTTTTTAAATTGAATACCTAGAAAGCATGAATAGAACAAAACGTCTTGCGCATAAAATAACCCTAGACGGATAGACATGCCGTAAAATCCAACAAATCATCAAGCCAAATCATCCAAGATTTTCCTGTCTTTATTCAATCGTAAAACTGTTCAGGTTCTTTCCAAATATAGAAGTATGGGCCGGGTTAGCTCAGTCGGTAGAGCGTTCGGCTAGAAACCACAAGGTTCCTAGTTCGATACCGGTCCCCGTCAACTCAGCGTATGAGTAGCACAGTGATTTGTGCGGTAAAGTAAGGAGCTGATGGTAGGTGTGACGCTCCACCTTAGATGCTAAAAACAATCTCCTTGGTCTAGCGCTATTGAAAAGGCGATAGACTCCCTCGCTGACTAGCTGATACCAACTTTAGGCCGCCCCGTTGACTTTACTTACTTATAAACAAAGTTAATCGAGATATTAAAAGAAACAATTTATCATTGCCCATATTTCATTTTCATCGTAAATATCGAAAATCTTAAAATATCTTACCCACAAACGTGTATTACTTCTTCTTTCTTTTTTTCTATAAACAGAAAACCTTTTTCTAGAAATTATATTTCATGACTATTTTCGATTATTTCCTATAAGTCTAACATGATCAAAGGGAAACCACTCTTGACTGATAATTTATTTATTTATTTTCCCTAACCCTAAATCTTAACCCTAACCCTAACCCTAAACCCTAACCCTAACCCTAACTCCGTCTTCTTTTTTCCTAGTATATCAATAAATAAATAAATGATTTATCAGTCAAAAGTGGACCCTCTCTTCCAGTTTAGATAGTAAGTAAGTTTCATTCAGTTAGAAGGTAGCAGCGAGCTTGAAGGGATAAGTCGCGTTATACGCGCGGTCCCTCATATGCGCAGATTGTCTGGTTGGGGATTTAACAATAAAGTAAGATCAAAACAAATCGGAGTCTTGTGTTATTACCTCTAAAAACTAACAATGATGCAGGGCTTCTGATAAAGAGAAATCCCCAATAGAAAAAAACCCTCCTATCAATCGGCTGGTCACGTCAAGCCCTAGCACCTATATGATTTCCCCAACCCTATTGCCCTTATGGCAAGCCCCAACCCCTTTTTATCATATGGGTGCTAGAAGGCGGTGGCTGCGGGTCTACATGTCCTGGGAATGACGTTAAACTCTATCTGATGGTGAGGTTCCAGTTTTGGAGGTTTGGGGAATGTGGAGCACCCCTTCATCACCATTGCTCCCTGGTCAACTCTGACCCGGAGTGGTGATACTTGTTAGGGTCCCATCTATGGGTTAAATAGAAAAATGTATTTATAAAAAAATTGTATTATCCATTAAGAATTGATTTATTTTAAAACTTTATCGGCATTAAATGACCCACTGAGGTTGATATGCCGTAAAACAAAACAAGCCAAACAAACCTAAGATGAACAAAGCCCTGTCGGCTGGGAGTCTAGAATACACCGACTACAACTCTGAGGTTGATATGCCGTAAAACATAACAAACAAAACCAAACTAATAGAAAACCAGACCCGAAGTCCCCAAGGAAGTCCAGACCTTAGAAGATTCCAGACCAAAAGAAGATGTTATAAGATTCCGAAGACGGCCAGAAGAATAGAGTAAGAAAGAAGTAACTAATGAAGAGGGTATACAACATAAGAAACAAATCAAAAGATACTTACAAGTCAGCAGAGGTTTGGTTCTAAAGCTTCTTTTCGGCTGTTTTGATATTTGGACTCCCTTCTCCTGGAAGAGATTGTCGACATCACGACTTTTGTCCTGAGACTGGAGTCCCTTCTACCTCCATGACGGTTAGATTTATATACCCTGTGTTAATCTTTTAAGGCGATTAAAGTGAAAAGACAAAAGAAGAACAAAAAGAATTTTCGGTTGTATTTGTTCGCTTTTTAAGTGAGAGGAGAACGGCTTTCAAAGTCGCATCCATTGTAACCGCGTCCATCTACGTGCTTTTGCGATGAAAAAGCGGATATTCTGGCTAACTTCCGGTTGAGAAACATTTTGGCCAAAAAGCACATCGGCTGAATAATCGGAAAGGTCAGATGGGGTGCAGTAATATTTATGGATATGTATCACATAAACCCATTATATATATATATATATATATATATATATATATATATATATATAGTGTGTGTGTGAACAAAAAGTATTAAGACAATTAGGAATATTTCTTGTATGTTGTTTATTCTCAACTAGTTTCGACCTTAGGCCATCGTCAGGAGAAAATTCCTTATTTGAAGAAATTGTTGATAGATTATTAGAAAGGGAGCATTATAGAAGAACTATAAAAATTGAAGTGTTTTTGTGGGTTTGACATGCTGTTAAATCCGGGTAGGCGAGTGTGTTTAATAGTAGCATGTCCATTTGTTCTGTGAAGAACCTCTATGAGGTAGGTTATTTTTTATGTTCTTATATATATATATATATATATATATATATATATATATATATATAGCTCTCATGGAAAGACAATCTTATTATAATGGAGAATCGGTGTCTGTAACCGAAACAACGTCACACTACACTCAGGAATTACATAAGTCAATCATTAAGTATTTAATTTATAGTCAAAACCATTTATACGTAGAATAAATCTTATTAACAATGTTTCTGTGTAAATCTCAGATTTTCCAAAAGAAAAGGCTCCTGTTTAAAATCTTGTAATTGTGTTGTATATCACTAAAAGGTTTACATACTGGTTTTAACAAAACCGAGTTTAATAAATAATTACTTGGTGTTACTGATTTCTGATACTATTGTTTTATTCTCTAACATATTAAAATCAATCTTATGAATGATTTTCATTAAGAGAAACGGTGACTATGTGCAGAAGTAAGGATGTGATCCACAGAGGATCAGCTTCATTTTGATGTATGATAAATGTCCCTGTCCTAAACAAAATGGCATTACATTTTGACTCATCCTTGTATGTTATAATCCTAATTAATCTAATAAATTATTTTATATAATTAATATTTTTATATAATTAACAATACTTTTCTAATCACTTCTCGGTTTAAATTTTTAATTTTCCTTTAATTAATAAAATTCATATTTATTTTTTTTAACCTATAACTTAATCTTTTCAATCTTTTTAATCATCTTTAAATGTACTAACAAATATATGCACCTTCCTGGCACAGGTATTTAAGTTTTAATGTAATAAAATATTATATTAAATTAGAAAGGCTAATGAAACTAAATAAGAATGCAGATAAAAAGATTGGAAACAGAGTGCAAGTATTTAAGTTTTAATGTAATAAAATATTATATTAAATTAGAAAGGCTAATGAAACTAAATAAGAATGCAGATAAAAAGATTCGAAACAGAGGGGGGTATAATCAAAAAATATTTCATTGCTAAATTTTCCTATTTATTTAAAATAAGTAAATAATGAAATTACAGTTATTTCTTTTTAATAGAATACTT
>CM042180.1:23263435-23275935 GCA_023376005.1 Doryteuthis pealeii | reverse complement strand
CCTTATCGGTCATCGCTCCTGGCAGATTTTCCATGCGGCATCCAGAATCCGCACAGAACTGATCGATGTAGGTTTTTTCTGATCGACCTATTCTGGTGTGTCCATCTGTAGGTGTCCACAAGAGAACGTAACTCATCAGTTTGTCCTTATTTCTCCAACAGTGTTCAGAATGTCTTGCTTGTCTTTAGATGGTTTATGTGATAGGCGGCAAGTGTCCATACAGCTGCTTTTTGTGTGGAGTGTTGCTTTAAGACAGCACGCTGCATCTTTGCGCAGTTCCCATATAGCTTTTTCTCCAAGTGTTTCGGTGTCCTGTGTATGACGCGAAACTGCATCTAGTGGTGAAGTTCCAATTCTGAAGCTCTGGGGAGTGTGGAGTACCACTTCATCAGCATTACTCCTGTAGGCGTTATTTTCGTATTCGCATGGGGAGTTGTCTGTCCGTTTAATTTCTCTGGTTCCCGCTAGGGGCCTTTGATATTTAAGCGGCTGATTTGAACGTCTCTTGCTCTTTCCCTGCTGCTCGACCTATGAGACACAATGAGGTAGTCTTATGACCACCCTCTTCTCGTTGGGGCTTCGGCCCTTTAACACTGGCCATTCACTGCTAGTAAGTCTCGTATACGATATATGACTATCCTTTAGTCATGTATCCGTAAACTATGTTTTATGTACATTTAGGTATCTCTTTATACTAAATATCTTGTATTTTACCATTCAGGAATGTGTCATTATCTCTACTTTTGTATGTATGTTTATGTACACCTTTATGTATTATGTACCCTGTTTTATTCTGTGCTGTATATAAAATGTTTTGTCTATCAACCTTTGTCGGAGTTTTATCTTCAAGTATTATCACTTGGGATTTACAACTGGTGATACCCCGACGTGATGAAAACGTTTTTGTGAAGGCTTTGTTTCACATTTGGAACTTTAATCCTTACACTCCCAGGTCCACCCTGATCTGAAGTGGTATGACCTGATAGGGTCTCATCTATGGTTTGAATAGAAAAAAATGAGTTAAGAAAAACGATTTTAAAGAATTGAATTTAAAAGAAATTTTGTTCAATACCCATCAAAAGTGAATAAAACCAAATATCTTCGGCATAAAATAATTCAATAAGAGTTGACATGCCGTAAAATCTAACGAACTATAAAACATAATTGTGTTGCCTTGACAAGAAAGAAAGAAAGAAAGAAAGATAGATATGAACAGACTAAGATAGATAGATAGATAGATCGATAGATCAAGAGAAAAAGATAGATAGATAGATCAAGAGAAATAGATAGATAGATAGATAGATAGATCAAGAGAAAAAGATAGATATGAACAGACTAAGATATATAGATAGATAGATAGATAGATAGAGAAAGACAGATAATGAAGAGATAGATAGATAGATAGATAGATAGATAGATAGATAAAAAGAGAAAGATACATAATAGATAGATAGATAGATAGATAGATAAAGAGAGAAAGATAGATAGGAACAGACTAAGATAGATAGATAGATAGATAGATAGATAGATCAAGAGAAAAAGATAGATAGATAGATCAAGAGAAAAAGATAGATAGATAGATAGATAGATAGATCAAGAGAAAAAGATAGATAGATAGATCAAGAGAAAAAGATAGATAGATAGATAGATAGATCAAGAGAAAAAGATAGATATGAACAGACCGGCCTCTTGTTTTAAAAATGCTAAGCAGTGCTAGCTAAAAGAAAAAGACAACCCGCCCTACGAATTAACTTCCTAGCTGAAGCGGTACCTGCCGACAAAACAACCAGCGCTTGAGGCGTTTTTTCCCGATTAGTTAATGCGATATTTTATCTCCGGTCTTTTTTTGACAAGTAAATGTAGATATTTTAACCCTACACATGTTTTCCACTGTATAAAATGTACATTTACTTGTAAAAAAAAAAAAAAAGACTGAGGTTGGAGGGGGTAAATATCGCATTAACTTTTCGAAAAAAAACACCTTAAGCGCTGGTTGTTTTTTTCAGCAGGCACCGCTTCAGCTAGGGACTTCATTCGTAGGGCAGTTTGTTTTTTGAGCTAGCACCGCTTAGCATTTTTTAAGACAGGAGGCCGGGACGCATTTCTGCGAAGAGACCCGCTGTTTAGAATGTGTTAACGTCCAAGTTTGATTACAGAGTTATCAAGAATTTCCCTTGTTATTGAAATATGAGTCATTTTAGCTATCAAGTAATGACTTCGTTACTATAAATAATAATAATGTCAGTGGAGTGACCTATTGTCAGTATCAGCTGGACAGCATTGATGTTTATCCTTATTTCGCTAGACCAGGAAGATTGTTTTTGCTGGGGTGGAGCGCCACGCCTACAGTCACCACACAGATCAGATTATCCAAGCTGTGAGACACATGCAGTGAGTTGGCGAGTAGACGATGCGATTCCTAGGTGGATGCTCTGAGCTAAACCAACTTAGTTGCCTGAACTGGATTTACGGCATATCAACTCTTGTTGGGTTATTTAATGCTGAAGTCAATCTATTTTCAAACAATTACATTGTTTTAAGGGGCCGGGTTAGCTCAGTCGGTAGAGCGTTCGGCTAGGAATCACAAGGTTCCTAGTTCGATACCGGTCCTCGCCAACTCAGCGTATGAGTAGCACAGGGATCTGTGTGGTAAAGTAAGGTGCTGATGGTAGGCGTGGCGCCCCACCTCAGACGCTAAAATTATCTCCTTGGTCTAGCGCAAGTGAAAAGGGGATAGACTCCCTCGCTGATTGGCTGATACCGACTTTAGGCCGCCCTGACGACTTTACTTTTTTACTTACATCGTTTCAAGTAACTATTACTGTTTAGTAATCATTAGTAAACTTTAGTTAACTATTTTTAAATACTAGCCCTGTTGACTGGGGCTGTAAAATACACCGCCTGCATCTCTGCAAGGGGGTAAATTCCCCCCCACTAATGGGGCCACCTGTTGGTCATGGATGGCGACGGAATCCTGGTGGTCAAGCAGTCCATATCATGCAACACCCCACTTTGGCCCTTAGACTAGACGGGTGGTCGGAGAAATCCTTACTATCAATCTGCTGGTTACCTCAAGCTCTAGCACCTATATGATTGTCGCAACCCTATTGCGCGTGACCACTGCCCTTTTTATCATGTGTGCTAGAAGGCGGTGACTGAGGGTCTTAGTGTCTTAGCTATGATGTTAAACTGCATCTTGTGGTTAGGTTCCAATTTTGGAGCACTGGGAAATGTGGAGAACCCCTTCATTGCCATTACTCCCAGGTCCACTCTGATCTGGATTTGTACTTCCTGTTAATAATCTATGAGTTAAATAGACCAAAATTAAGTTTTGAAAAAAATGTGTTAAAACAATTGTACACTCAAAAAAAATGAATAAAACTAAAACGGTTTTTGGCATAAAATAACCCAAAGATTGAGATGCCGTAAAATTCAACCAACCAACTATTCTTAAAACAAATGATTTGTAAACAATTATATTGTTTCAAGTATTTCTATCGAATACTAATAATTTATATACAATTGTATATACTATCAAATATTCCGATCTAATACTAATAATTTATATATAGTTACATTATTTCAAGTAAGTAAGTCGATGGAGTGGTTTACTGTCGATATCAGCCAGACAACGAGGGAGTCTATCCCCTTTTCACTAGCGCTAGACCAGGGAGATTGTTTTTGCATCTAAGGTGGAGCACCACATCTACCATCAGCTCCCCACTTTACTCATACGCTATTCCTATCTAATACAAATAATTTGCGAGTGTTCAGGTCGCTTAACCCAACTAACCTTTAATTCTGAAGAAGAAGAAGAAGAAGAAGAAGAAGAAGAAGAAGAAGAAGAACAACAACAACAACAACAACAACAACAACAACAACGATAGAAGAAGAAGAAGAAGAAGAAGAAGAAGAAGAAGAGAAACAACAACAACGATGAAAGAAGTAGAAGAAGAAGAAAAAGAAGAACAACAACAACAACGATAAAAGTGAAGAAGAAGAAGAAGAAGAAGAAGAAGAAGAAGAAGAAGAAGAAGAAGAAGAAGAAGACAATGGTTTATTTTCCTGCATCTCACAATATAAAACAATGTCACTAAAAAATAAAAAAAAACAAAATATGTAATGTTGGTTGTTGTAGTAATGTATGGAGGATGATCACTAACCAGGATTGAGCCTATTCAAGTAGTGACCACCTCAGTTGTTGTTTTTTAAATCTTATTTTATTTATTTTTACTTTCTCAACGTTGCCTGATCATGTGACTCTAAGCCAATGCGAACCCTGTTCCAGACGAATCTTGAGTTCAAGACCTGTCAATCAAACTATTGTAATTTTCCACTCTTTCACCGTTATTCTAAATTACACTACACTACTTGATAAGAATTATAGACTATGCCTATTAAACATTATGTAACAGTTGAATCTAATGAGAATATTGGATAACATTTTATATTTTCACTCACCAATTTTAATGCACACGTTAAAAAACTTTTCAACGTCTTATGTAAAACTGCGACATTCAAAATGTTACTATTTTTAAGAGATTAATATAAAAATATCTTCTAGGTTGAACTGCCATGTTTTGATTGTTTTGTTTTACGGCATATCAACCTCAGTGGGTAATGCCGATAAAGTTTTGAAATAAATCAATTCTTAATGGATAATACAATTTTTTTATCAACTCATATTTTTCTATTTAATCCATAGATGGGACCCTAACAGGTACTACCACCCCGGGTCAGAGTGGACCAGGGAGCAATGGTGATGAAGGGGTGCTCCACATTCCCCAAACCCCCCAAACTGGAACCTCACCATCAGATAGAGTTTAACGTCATTCCCAGGATATGTAGACCCGCAGCCACCGCCTTCTAGCACCCATATGATAAAAAGGGGTTGGGGTTTGCCATAAGGGTAATAGGGTTGGGAAAATCATATAGGTGCTAGGGCTTGACGTGACCAGCCGATTGATCGGAGGGGGTCTCTCCGACCGCCTGTCTAGCCCAAGATAGGGTCAAAGGAGTATTGCAAGTTATGAACTGCTCATCCACCTGGGCTCTATCCTTAAGCATCACGGGTCGCCACCCACGGCCAACAGGTGTCCCCATTGGGGGAGTCTTACCCCTCTGCAGAGGTGCAGTCGGTGCATTCTAACGCCCCATCCACAGGGCGGGCCATGTTTTAAACTTTGAACATGATAAAGTTTTATAATCAACAAATAATGCCTACTGTAAACTCCAACGGAATATGTACTACTAGACCTGTCGGCGGGGCTTAGAATATCTGATTGTATCCCCTACAGAGAAGTAAGACACACACACCCAAAAAAGGGGAGTTTTGGGGTATGACACACTTTTATATTTTTTATTTTAGAATAATATCTCTTCTTATTATAAAATCGCTTTTCGTAGTAAATCATTCCCGATATAATTCTATGTTAAAATAATTTTAATACATTTTTATAGTAAAAACATTTCTAATAAAAAATTTTATAATAAAATCCTTACAATTGGATTTTCATAGTAAAATCATTTTCAATATAATTTTATGATAAAATCATTGCTATTGCATTTTTATAGTAGAATCATTGTCCAATGTATTATTTTTAGAAAAATAATTTCCAATATTTTTTTTCACTTCTAATGCATCTTTATAATAAATCAACTTTCGTAGTCAAATAATTTTCAATGTATTTTCATGATAAAATCTATAACATTTCATTTTCATAATAAAAAAAAAACATTTCCAATCTATTTTTATGGTAAAATAATTGTACAATACATTTTTATAGTAAAAATCATTTGCAAGGTATTTTATAGTAAAAATAATTTCCAATGCATTTTTATAGTAAAAATAATTTCTAATGCATTTTCATAGTAAAAATTATTTCCAATGCATTTTCATAGTAAAAATTATTTCCAATGCATTTTCATAGTAAAAAAATTATTCCAATGCATTTTCATAGCAAAAATTATTTCCAATGCATTTTTCATAGTAAAAATAATTTCTAATGCATTTTCATAGTAAAAATTATTTCCAATGCATTTTCATAGTAAAAAATTATTTCCAATGCATTTTCAAGCAAAAAATTATTTCCAATGCATTTTCATAGTAAAAATAATTTCTAATGCATTTTCATAGTAAAAATTATTTCCAATGCATTTTCATAGTAAAAATTAATTTCAAATGCATTTTCATAGTAAAAATAATTTCTAATGCATTTTCATTTCCATGCATTTTCAAAGTAAAAATAATTTCTAATGCATTTTCATAGTAAAATCATTTGCAATGCATTTTATAGTAAAAATTATTTCCATGCATTTCATAGTAAAATTTTCTTATGCATTTTCATAGTAAAAATTATTTCCAATGCATTTTCATAGTAAAAATCATTTCCGATGCATTTTCATAGTAAAATAATTTCTAATGCATTTTCATAGTAAAATCATTTGCAATGCATTTTATAGTAAAAATTATTTCCAATGCATTTTCATAGTAAAAATAATTTCTTATGCATTTCATAGTAAAAATTTTTCCAATGCATTTCAGTAAAAATAATTCTAATGCATTTTCATAGTAAAATCAAATGCATTTTATAGTAAAAATATTTCCAATGCATTTTCATAGTAAAAATAATTTCTAATGCATTTTCATAGTAAACATTATTTCCAATGCATTTCATAGTAAAAAATAATTTCTAATGCATTTTCATAGTAAAAATTATTTCCAATGCATTTTCATAGTAAAAATAATTTCTAATGCATTTTCATAGTAAAAATTATTTCAATGCATTTTCATAGTAACAATAATTTCTAATGCATTTTTATACTAAAAATCATTGTGCAATAAATTTTGATAGTAAAAATGATTGACCAATGCATTATAATATAAAAATGCATTGGAAATAATTTTTACAATAAAAATGAATTGGACAATGATTTTTACAATAAAAATGATTTCCAATGCATTATTATGTCACATCTCCAAAACTGGAGCCTAAACATCAGATCAGAAGACATCCCTTTTGCAGAGGAAGGGGCACCCCTTTGTGCTCAAAGTTGAATAAATCCTTATGAAATAGGGAAAAAGTAAATAAAATGAAATGTATAAAACGTTGAGGCTAAATTTTATAAAATAACCAGTTGCAGTCCAATATTTCATCTCTTATAATCTCGTAAAGGTGTACTTAAACTTGTTCAATATATTTGTGAGCAAGTTAAAGAAATAAAATAGACTTTAATCCAATATTCGAATGTCCTTACCGATTTTATGGGGAAAAGATTACAAAAAATGTCTTCAATTCTAACTTTTGTTATTAACGCAAAATAGCGCGCAAGAGATACTATCATTAGATTACGCATAAAAAGCATTACATTTCATTACATTTCACAGAAATACCCGACAACTTTTGAGACGCTAACGGTTAGGTTTAGTTTTAGGGTTAGGGTTAGGGTTAGAATTAGAGTTAGAGTTAGAGTTAGTTTAAAGGTTATGGTAAGGGTTAAGATTAGGGTTAGGGTTAGTGTTATGGTTAGTTTTTGGGGCTATGGTAAGTGTTAGTGTTAGGGTTAGGGTTAAGGTTAGTTTTAGGGTTAGGCTTGGAGTTAGGGTTAGGGTTAGGATTAGGGTTTTAGTTTTAGGGTTAGAGTAAGGCTACTTCGTGAGTTTCCGTAATCTAATGCTATTTATACGTAAAATGCTATTCTAATGATATTATCTCTTTCGCACTAATCTGCATTTTGACCCACTTTTTAATGATTAAAAAAACAAATTGAAAGAAAAAATCTTTCTCCCAAAATAAATTTAAAAGTTTCAAGGGAAGTAACTTTTCATTATTCTCCGCGGAGTTATTTCCCTTTTACTGACTGTTGCAACTTTATAATTTCGTTCTATTCGAATAGACATTTTTAGTGTGTAAGGAAATAAAGTTATCTATTTGTTAAATGCTTTTTAATAGATAGATAGATAGATAGATAGATAGATAAATGAAGAGAGAAAGATAGATAATGATGAGATAGATAGATAGATAGATGAAGAGTTAAATATAGATAATGAAGAGATTGAGATAGATAGACAGATAGATAGATAGATAGATAAAGAGAGACAGATAGATAATGAAGAGACAGCTAGCTAGCTAGATAGATAGATATATAAATAGATAGATAAAGAAAGAAATATAGATATGAACAGACTAAGATAGATAGATAGATAGATAGATAGATAGATAGATAGATCAAGAGAAAAAGATAGATATGAACAGACTAAGATAGATAGATATAGATAGATAGATCATGAAGAGACATAGATAAATAGATAGATAAAAAGGGAAAGATACATAATGAAGAGACAGCTAGATAGATAGATAGATTAAGAGAAAAAGATAGATAATGAACAGACAGCTAGATAGATAGATAGATAGATAGATAGATAGATAGATAGATATGAATGTGAAGTGTAACTGTTTATTTGCAAAGCATATTGATAAAACATCACACTACAGAAACGCAACGATTTTTAATGAAGGGTTGCGACCGATACAGAGAGTGAGGGCGGATGCCCGCGCGTGTGTGTTTATGTGAGTATGTGAGACAGAGATAGAAAGAGAGAGAGAGAGAGAGAGAGAGAGAGAGAGAGAGTATAGTAAAATCATTGTCCAATGCATTTTTATAATACAATCATTGCCCAATGTATTTTTATAGTAAAATCATTGTCCAATGCATTTTTATAGTAAAATAATTGCCCAGTGTATTTTATGGTAAAAGCATTATCCAATGGATTTTTATAGCAAAATCGTTGTCCAATTTATTTTTATAGTAAGATCATTGCCCAGTATATTTCTAGTAAAAATTAATTATTATATATATATATATATATATATATATATATATATATATATATATATATATGTATATATATATATATATATATATATATATATATATATATATATATATATATTAAAAATATATATATATATATTAAAAATATATATATATATATTAAAAATATATATATATATATTAAAAATATATATATATATATATTAAAAATATAAGGGTTTCGTATATGCTTCACGTATTTCATGACAGGCTTATAAAAATAAATGATAGCTACTATGTAAATTTATTGAAACTAGAATCAGTTAGAAAATTAATCCGAAGGAAACTGGTAAGTCAGCTGTATTTCTTGAATATTAGCGCATTTGAATTCTTAGTTTCAATATTGATTCATGCTTCGAAAAACACGGTACATTTATTTTTATAACCTTGTCATATATATATATATACCAAACTTGTTGGTAAATCCTCGCGGTGAGAAAAAAAAACCAGCAAATAGTTTGATTGTAAAAATATACTACCAAACATTACCCGGGAAGAAAAAAAAATTTGGAAAAAAGAAAGACCAAGATAATCGTACCAACCAAAATAATCTATTGGTACAATATTTGGCCAAAAGAAAATAACAATGTATATTATATATATATATATATATATATATATATATATATATATATTCATACAAAACCGCCAGGAAACTAAAACTAATAAGTAAAAAGTGCTCAATACCTAAGTAGAGCTATTTGCTTAAAGATAAATCTAATGAGTCAGATAAACCTACTAAAAGTTTTGCTTAATGCTTTTCCGGATCTTAGCCCTGAAGAGCATTAAGCGAAACTTTTAGTAGGTTTATCTGACTCATTAGATTTATCTTTATATATATATATATATATATATATATATATATATATATATATGTGTGTGTGTGTGTGTGTGTGTGTGTGTGTGTGATTTTATAAAAATTGAAAAAACAGAAGTTTCATTAACGAATGATGTTTAATAAGCCGACGCTGCAGTGTTTCGGTTTGTTTAACAAACCTTCCTCAGGGCCTTCGCTGGTTTAAGGAAAAATAAATTATTAATGAAAACAAAATTCTGCTAGCCTTTGGTATGTGGTGGCTTTTGTTTATATACAAATATGCGGAAAGAAAAGATATACTTTAAAACGCTGATTAACGTCGGCGTCTTAATTTAAACGAAGGCCCTGAGGAAGGTTTGTTAAACAAACTGAAACGCTGCAGCGTCGGCTTATTAAACATCATTCGTTAATGAAACTTGTGTTTTTTCAATTTTTATAATATTACATATTGTCGGATTTACTTCCACTTTTTCTTTTATATATATATATATATATATATTATATATATATATATATATATATATATATATATTATATATAAAGAGGAATAAAAATCTACTTCTAAACAAAACGAAAAATCTAAGATGGTCCGGATGGTGTATGGGTTACGGTCCTCGGCTGTCAGCTTGACAGTCAAGGTTCGAATCACGCACAAGGCGGTCTTCCTGTCTATAGCTCTGATGATGAGGCCTAATAGGCCGCAATGTACATACAGATTGATTTTCTCGATTTGTTTAGCCTAACATTTAAATAGGTATGCCCGCCTAATTAATTAATTATTAATTAATTAACTTTCAAAATTAGGTACGACTTCAATTAAGCACATATTCTCCCAAAAATTGTCGGCTAAAAAAAGCCATATCAAAACACATCGCTTGTGTATTTACTTCTCATATATATATATATATATATGATATATGATTTTTCCGTCTCCCTGATTTTGTGTTTTCAAATTTCTTTTCGTGTTAATTAAAAACACCAGCTCATGGGTAGGCGCACACCCTTTTTTTAAAACTGATATTTTATGCCCGTCCCCGTTCGTGAGTTGAAGTCTTTAAATTTGATTTCTTTACTTTGAAGTTGCATGTTCTAACTTCATTCATTTTATGTTCCAATCGTCGAGGTTTTGTATGCATTTATATGGTTACGTAAATGTTCAACGGTAGTTTGTTTTTTTTATATAAGTTTAAAATCATTTGTTTGTTTACATTAGAATATGATTTCATTTCTTTTGTTCAATAGTTTCTCCCGGTTTTTGAGTTTTATTATTGCTATTTTTCTTCCAGATAAAGATGGCATTTATTTTGGATTCCTGTTGGTGTTGTTGAGTTTTTTTATTATTTGTTTTATTAGTGGGTTTTTATTTTTATTTTAGTTTCCAGAAATATTTAGAAACTTCGGTTTAGTTATCTAGTTTTTCATTTGTAAAGGATTATCTACGGTTATATAATTGAAGTTTCAAAGGATTGCTCGTGCTGCCGAAATAGGTCATTTTTTCTTCAAAAATTATGAGACGGAAAAATCATATCAACTAGACCAAATATGAAATCTTAAACTTTAAATCTTAAATCTTAAAAATCAGACTTGAAGAGTGAAAGTGCCGAAATAAATTTAAATTCATATCTGATGAACTATATGTTGCATACTGGGATTTTCACGCTACCCAATCAGCATATAATGTTATATACATTTCTTACTTCTTTACTCTGGTCGTCTTTTCTTCTGGCCGGCTTTGATTCTATCTTCTAACATCTTGGTCTGGTCTTGTCGTGGTGTTTCTTGGGGACTTCGGGTCTGGTTTCTGTTGGGGATCACTCCTTATCAGAAGCCCTGTGTCATTGTTAGATTTTAGGTAATAAACACAAGACTTTGATTTACGTTGATGTTACTTTATTCCAAATCCCCAACCCAGACAATCTGCGCAGATGAGACTTACATGTTGCTAGCTCGGCTTCTAACTTCTAACTCACTTAAACTTACTATATCCTTAAACCGGAAGGGCCTTCTATGGGGGTTCCGGTTCTCACGATTTATCCCCGGAAAGCAAGGTCAGAGTGAGATCAAGCGCTGTCACTCACTCTCAAGGCCATCAGCTGTACTAATCGCCATAATGATTTCTACAATACCTTATAAAAGCATTAGGGATCCAATAATTATGTAACATATATTCATTCATTTATAATACTTCGTATATGCAAAAATTCATACGCAAATCTGAACTGAAAATGGCCGACCAAAACATATGGTTTCCTCAAAGTGAAATAAACAAGGGGAGTTTACTCTCATTTATGTAGCTAATGTTCAGATTACCTAATAGTGTTACTTTCTTTGTTCTCTCAACACAAGAATTCATAAACATATGAATATTTTGCTTGAATGAATTAAACCAAACCCTAACCCTAACCCAAACCCTAACCAGTATACATTGGTATGTTCATCAATTGTCGATCTTGCATCGGCAAAATAAATAAAAATTCTTAATGATATAGTTGCCTCCCTATAAAGCATTGTTCAAATGTATCTATCGCTTAATAGTCTTATTTTTAAAAGGTACAAATATTTATTGAACACCGCTCCAAGAAAATTCAATAGTCCCATCACACTGAGTTATAATTGTAAGCCAAGTGTCGTTAACCCCAGCAAAATCAATGCAAATAACCTAAATAAATAAACAACAGTGTACATCTTAAATGCTATTGCAATAAAAAAAAATTAGAATGCCTCCTTGACGGTAAATGTCAGAGGGAATGTATTGTATATAAGGTTAAGCTGCAACAGGATGGACAATAGTTAAAAATGTCTATTTAGG
>CM042180.1:23155935-23258435 GCA_023376005.1 Doryteuthis pealeii | reverse complement strand
TAATTAATTAACTTCCAAAATTAGGTACGACTTCAATTAAGCACATATACTCCCAAAAATTGTCGGCTAAAAAAAGCCATGTCAAAACACATCGCTCGTGTATTTACTTCTCATTATATATATATATATATATATATATATATATATATATATCGTACGGTGGGTAGGTTGAAATAATGTTGGGGAGGAAGGAAATTCTCAATACGTATAAAATCATATTTCTTTTTCTTCAACCGACATCGATCAGCTCTGTGCAGATTCTGGATGCCCTGTGGAAGACCTGCCAGGAACGATGACGATAGGAATGGATGCGACGGAAAGTCACTCTTCAATAATTATTTTGGTTTATTTCTTATTGGTAAATGAAAGTTATGCAATCCAAAACTGAAGAAAGTGAAAGCTCGTAGTGTAATGTTTATCGTCTAGGAAATGAACACGGCGATTGGAGTTCAAATCCTGAACAAGGGTGTTGGCATTCACGTCAACGGCATGCTTCATAAGATGCTGGCGGAGGAGTTCAAATGCCAGGATCAAACAGTCCAGTCCGGAAACTACTGCTACTCATGGCGTCTATTGATGAGTTAACAAAACAGCTATCGCTAGGTTCCCCATATATATATATATATATATATATATATATATATATATATATATATAATTAGTATTTTTATTTTTAATTGATTTTATTTTTTTATTATTATCTTACTATTAATTTTTTGTTTTATCATTTATATCATAACTAGTATTTTCTTTTATACATCATTATACTCTAATGTTTAAATTTTTAAAAATATTTTTTATTTACTTGTCTATTTATATTTTAATATACTACTCTGTTTTTTCTGTCTTGTCACCTTTTTGCCTGTCTGGACACCCTAGAAGCCAACCTTGAAATGTATCTCTTTTCTCATTCACTTCCTGTTTCCATAGTTACAATCCTATACTGTTAAACATATTTTTTATATTTTTTATTTCTGTTTGAATTTATATATTTTTTTAATATTCTGCTTCTTGGGGTTTTTTGTGATGTGCTTGTCCATAAGTGAATTGAGACCCATCTGATGAGACGAAAATTTGGGGAGCCGGTTTAAATCAACTTGGATTTATATGGGCCCCAATTTTGTTCGAAATAAATTTATTATGGAATTACGGTGTTGAGTTCTTCCTTCCTTTATATATATATATATATATATATATATATATATATATATATATATATATATATATATATATATATATAAATGTTGTTCTGGTTCCAACGGGAGAAAATTCAATATTTTATTTAAAAAAAGGTCACACACAAAAAGTAAACATAGGCACATATACATAGACACATACATACATACATACACCCAAAAAGTATAAACTTAAATAGAAAAATACAGAAATTCTCTAGAACAAAAAACAAATGTCAAACACACACACCTAACATATCAAATGAACGTCTATAAACTATAAACTATGAACTATAAAAGAGTAATAAAAGCTCAGTTAATGAATTTATTACCAAGCCACCCAGAAAACAAATCACCTGTTTAAAAGACTAATGTTAAAAATGAAATTCCTTTATATTCCACTCCCACCAAACAGGAAGAGGAAGTGAAATACTATATATATACACGCATGTAAGAATTCATTTTCATATTATCAATCAAAGCCTGTGTGTGTGTGTGTGTGTGTGTGTGTGTGTGTGTGTGTGTTGTGTGTGTGTGTGTGTTTATTTAGGTGCTTATGTGTTACCCCAATTATGTCTATCCTATTTCAAGGCAGCGGCATTAAGTTTTATGGTTGGTTGGCTGGCTGGCTGGATTTTACGGTATGTCAACCCTTGTTGGGTTATTTTATGCTGAAGACATTTTGTTTTATTCATTCTTGTCGGGCATTCAATTTTTCTTTTCAAACTATTTTTAAAGACATTTTTTATACTCATTTTGTTATTATTTAATCTATTTTATCCCATGGATTCTTTTATCTATTTAACCCATAGATAGGATCTTAACCCATTCGGGGTCAGAGTGGATCTGGAAGTAATGGTGATAAAGGGGTACTCCATATTTCCCAAAGTTCCAAAATTGGAACCTCATCACTAGATGAAGTTTAATGTCATACACAGGACATTAAATACCCTCAGCCACCAACTTCTGGGACAATCATATAGGTACTAGGGCTTGCCGTAACCAGCCGATTGATCGGAGGGGGTCTCTACTAGCCTAAGTAAGGGCAAAAGTGGAGTGTTGCATGTCATGGACTGCCCATCCACCCACTGCCAACAGGTGGCCTCATTGGGGGAGATTTTACCCCTCTGTAGAGGTGCAGTCGGCGTATTCTACAGCTCCAGCTAAAAAGGCGGCCATTGAAAAGGTTGCAATTTTGAAGAACATGCTCTATGTTAACGTCGCCTCGGTGGGATCAGATATATTGGTCAGGCCAGTATATACCGCCCTGTCGGTGGGGCGTTATAATGCACCGACTGCATCTCTGCAGAAGGGTAAGACTCCCCCAATGGGGCCACCTGTTGGCCGTGGGTGGCGACCCGTGATGCTTAAGGATAGAGCTCAGGTGGATGAGCAATTCATGACATGCAATACTCCACTTTGGCCCTATCTTGGGCTAGACGGGCGGTCGGAGAGGCCCCCTCCGAATAATCAGCTGGTCACGTCAAGCTCTAGCACCTATATGATTTTCCCAACCCTATTACCCTTATGGCAAGCCCCAACCCTTTTTATCATATGGTTGCTAGAAGCTGTGGCTGCGGGTCTACATGTCCTGGGAATGACGTTAAACTCTATCTGATGGTGAGGTTCCAGTTTTGGAGGTTTGGGGAATTGGAGTACCCCTTCATCACCATTGTTCCCTGGTCCACTCTGACCCGGAGTGGTAGTACCTGTTAGGGTCCCATCTATGGGTTAAATAGAAAAATGTATTTATAAAAAATTGTATTATCCATTAAGAATTGATTTATTTCAAAACTTATCGGCATTAAACCCACTGAGGTTGATATGCCGTAAAAGAGTTAAATTGTTGAAAAGATACCAATCTTGAAGAATATGCTCAAGGGGGATTGCGAATGCTTCCCTGTTCTTCCTCTAGGCTAGTGGGCTACTAGCCTATACGATTCTTGTAGCTTAGGGCTACAACATCAGAACACACAGGCAGTGGCAGAAGCAATAGAGGCGACAGCGGCAGCAAACAATACCATCAGGTATTCACCATAAACACTTATGGCTCTCCTATGCTTCGTTGATTAGAAAATAAAATCTTTCAGCTAAAATACAAATTCTTTCTTTCAAAACTTTTACAGTTCAGCCTCATGTTTTATTTTTATTATTACTAGCAAATATATGCACCCTCCGGATGCAAGTATTTAAGTTTTAATCTAATAAAATATCATATTAAATTAGAAAGGCAAATGAAACTGAATAAGAATGCAGATAAATAGATTTGAACAGAGGGGGTATGATTGAAAAATAGAACAACTTTGAAACTAACTCTTCCATCATTTTCCATTACTCCCATCTTTCATTGGTAAATTTTCCTAATTTAACTATCTAGTTAAAATAGGAAGTAAAGAATAATATTACAGTTATTTCTTCTTGTTAATGGATTTCTTTTAAGATTTATCCCCGAGATTTTTGCTCATATTCAATAAGATAAAAGCAAACAATTAGAAATCAATAATACTAAGCATATATTTATTAAAATCAAATTTTTAAGATCAATATGCAAATTAGCCTTCCCATTCACACTGTAAACCGCTATTTTGTTGTATATATAAATACAATTGCATGTTATTAGTATGTAGATATGGTCAACAGTCTTAATGATGTAAAACAATTTTATTAATAATTGAGGTTTAAATAAAAATAAAAACATGGAGAATGTGATGTAAATAACTAAAGGGAATTGTGACTTGTATAGTAATATAGTTTCGGTTACAGACAGACAAGCCCACAATCTCCATTATAGTAAGATTTTCATTTTATAGAAAACCGATCTATTACCTGGAAGCAAATGAAAGTAAGAATTTAAATGTTTTTCCTGGTTGCTTTTTTTTGTTTTTTTTTTTTGTTTTACACAAAAAAATTGCCGTAAGTCCACACACAACATCATTGAAATAAAAATCAAGACTTATTTTTTATTAAGAGTGGTGTTCTGAAAGTAATGCCTCCAATTTATTTCCACAGCAACTTCAGAGAACACAATATTTTTCTTATGTTGTAATAAGAAAATAGTTACACGACGTGTTTGGAGTAACTTTGGGAAAGGTATGAATCCAATTCTCTCCCCAGCTATGGGTAAATAGCAAGGCAGACTGGATCCTTTAACCATGGCTAGGTAACTATGGTATTGACAAATATAACTGACCCACACCGTGGCGATGTTATTATAGTACATATTCTTCAAGATAGGTACCTTTGGCTGGTTGGTTAGATTTTACGGCATGTCAACACGTGTTGGGTTATTTTATGCCGTGGGGGTTTTGTTTTATTCATTCTTGTTGGGTATTTTTTTATATTTAAACTCAATTTTTTAAACAATTTTTTTAATCTCATTTTTTATCAATTTAACCCACAGATCGGACCATAAAAGCTACTACCACTCCGGGTTAGAGTGGACATGGGGGTAATGGTTTTGAAGGCGTACTTCACATTCCCAGAGTTCCAGATTGGAACCTTTTCATTAGATGAAGTTTAACATCCTACACCGGACACCAAGACTCTGAACCACCGCCTTCTAACACATACATGATAAAAGGGACGAAGCTGTTAGAATTTCACATGGCGCTAATACCCTTGGGAAAGGTATGAATCCAATTCTCCCTCCAGCTATGGGTAAATAGCAGGGCAGACTGGACTTTTTAACCATAGCTAGGTAACCAGTCTAGGAGAAGGAAAACTCTGAATTCAAACTGTTAATGTTAAACTCCGCTTAAGAAATTGACCTTGTGTCACATCCTTCTCGTGTGGAGGGGTTGGTAAATATATATTTCAAGTCAGGACAAGACAAGTCTTCTTTCTTACGTGCTACTAAGTAAAAGTAGAGTCGTCGGAGTGGCCTGGTGTTGGTATCAGCCACACAGTGAGGGAGTTTATCCCTTTTTCTCTAGTGCTCGACCAAGGAGAAAATATGATAAAAAGAGTCGAGGCTTGTTATATGGGCAATAGAGTTGGGACAATCCCATAAGTGCTAAGGCTTGATGTGACCAGCCAATTGATTGGAGGGGGCTCTCTGACCGCTCGTTTAGACTAAGTAAGGGCCAAAGAGTTGCCTTAAGGGCAATATGGACTGGATAAACATTTAGGTACTAGGATGTGATCGAAGGGGAGCTCTCTTAGCACCCGTCTAGCCAAGTGCCAAACTGGGATTGATGCATGTCATGGACTGCTCAGCCCCCAGGATTCAGTCCTTAAGCATCATGTGTCGCTACTCACAGCCAACATGTGGCCCCTATTGAAAATGGGGTCTCACCTCTCTGCAGAGGTGCAGTTGGCGTATTATATAGCCCCGGCTGACATTGCTGAAGAATAGACAGAGATAAATTATTAGAATTTTTTTTTAAAAATGAAGATTTCGTTTTTGGCAGTCAGTAGCTTATTTTTAGGGGAATAAAATTGTTAACTTTTTACGAGGGTTGTTCGATTTGCAATCAGTCTAGTTTTTTCTTTCTCTTTCATGAATGAATGAAAGAAAATTTTCTTTCCTTCTTTCTTTCTCGCTTTTTTCTTTGATTTTCTTCATTTTTTCTTTCTCTCGTTCAAATTTTCCTTTCATTCTTTCTTCTCTTTTTCATTTATCATTTCTTTCATTCATTCTTTTTTTTCTTTGATTCATTCTTTTTTTCTTTAATTCTTTTTCTTTGATTTTTCTTTCCTTCTCTCTTTCCTTTCTCTTTCATTTTTTCTCTCATTCTCTCATTCATTTTCTCTCATTCATTTTTTCTCTCATTCATTTTTTTCTTTCATTTTTTCTTTCATCTTTCTCTTTTCTTTATTCATTCAATTCTGTTATTCTTTTATTCTTTCTTTCACTCCTTTTTCTTTCATTTTCCCTTCATTCTTTCATTTTTTTTTTCATTCTTCTTTGCCGCTTTGTGATAACAAGATTTTATCGCAGCCAATAGTAATAAAAAAAAGTCAACCACAAAAAACATTTATCTAAAAATAAAATTATAACAAGAAAATGAGATTGAAAATAATCTAATAAATAAATTCACAGTTGGATAATAATTCAAATCAATTACTTTTATTTCTTACTAGCAAGACCTGTAGATATACCACAGTATGATAATTTAATAATTACAAAGTTTGATGTGTTTACTTAAGAGCTATTGCAAATAGTTCAATCTGTAAAAAGTATAATAATCTTGATTTAATACTCTCTCACACGTTTTTTCTTTCTTTCCTTCTTTTCATCTTTTCATTATGTTCGATTGAAACAGATTAGCTTTATCGCATCCGCGCGCTCAACCCTGCTCTATATATTTTCCCTACTCTGCTTCTTTCTTTCTTATTTTACTTTTCTGTGTAACATGTCATTTTTCTTCCTTTTCTTCCTTTAAAATAAGAACGGAATGGTCCATTATTTAGCTGCGGTGACGACATTCATGAGAAGTAGGAATTCGGCAGATAAGCAACAGCAGATAATCAGGATATAGATTTTTGCATTTCATCTTGGACGATTTGAACTGTCTCATTTTTAACCAGACGGTGTGCAAGATGATAACGGTCTTACAATTAAGGAATATGAGTATTGATATATAGATTTACATTTTTGCATTTCATCTTCGACGATTTGGTCAGTATCAATGGGTGTAGCAAGATGATAACGGTCATACTTTTTAAGAACAAGAGTATTAATATATATAGATTACTCAGAATTCTGATTGAGGCTATGAAGTTTGCTTCCAGCCAGACCATTCATTGAAGAACTCGCCTTCAGGGGTGGAGGCGTCGATGCCAAGCAATTATTTTAGTAAGTATTTGTGGTGTAACGGTTATCGTTATCAGAAATAGATTAGGCGAACCGAGTTCAAATTCTGGACGAGGCTACGTGCAATTCACATATCGCTAATACTGTTGGGAAAGGTATAAATCTAAGTATACTCCCTATGGGTAAAATAGTATGACAGACTGGACTCTTTAACCTGGTATGGCAAATGTTCTAGAAGAAAAAACTCTGAATTCCAATCCGAGCCACTTCCTGTGCTGGGTAAATATATACTCTCCACCCTGCATCAGTCCGCGGGAAGGCTGTCGCCAAATTGCATCTCATTTTGTTTGTGGTGATGATGATGATGATGATATGACAATTCTAGAATTGTCTCTCCTCGATGGTGGGAAATAAATAGATATATTTATCATAAAGACCAACAAAAACTTTATCATCAGCTCTGGATTTGTTTCAAGACACACGACAGTACTGTACCAATAGATCCCGCCAAATAAATCGAATATATATATATATATATATATATATATATATATATATATATATATTATATATATATATATATTCGACTTATTACAAGGCGGTTTAAAGAGATCAATGTAGTATACAGATTTAAATGACCCCTAGGAGATTGCAGTCTCCCAGAAAATGAAAATACATACATTGGATTCACCTCAACCACATTGTCACGTCGTCTAAACCTCCATTTAACAGATAATAGCTCTATTTCACAACACCTAAAATTACATTCATGTAATTACCGAAATATTCTAACGGAAAATACACACATTTTGCACAAAGAAAAAAATAAACAAAAACTCCAAATACTAGAAGCTCTATACATAAAACAATACAAACCATCCTTAAACAAAATAATTTCCAATGCAGTACACACATTTTAAAATGCCTATAGCACCTTTTTCATCAATTCTTCTCCTTCCAGCCTCCACATTAATTTAATTTTTTTTAAACTGGAATACATCACCCCTGATGACGGCACTTCGAAGTGCCGAAAGTACTCGGAACTTGAACTTTGTAGGACTTATCCACGAATTCCACCCAAATATTAAAAAGTTGGCCAGAAAACTCGAAAAGATCAAAAATAAAATTGTTAAACAGGAGATGTGTCTTTTGTTTAATTCTCCATGTATAAATGAAAGAATGCTGCCCAAACACACACACACACACACACACATATATATATATATATATTTATTTTTTTTATTTATAATTACAAAGTCGCTCCTACCATTGGTTTCTGAATAACCCTTTTTTTTTTTGGTGTTATTCGTCTTCAGAGGCGTTTGACTTTTGAAAAAAATTTGGACAGTTTTTCAACTCCCGGCACGTATCCACGCGATCCGTTAATAGCTCGTGCATTTCGCTTTCATCATTCAACGGCATCACTATTTGTCGTCATTGTTCTTATTGTGATTTTAAATTTTTTCCGTTTTTATAATTATTTTAGTTCATGTGTGTTTATTTATATATGAATTCTTAATTATGGCGGTCTGATGTTTTGGTTAGTCCAATTCCATATTAAGAATTTTTTCCTGTGTGGGCATGCTCGAAAAATTTCTGTTTTGTTGTTTAGGAAATTTTCTTCGGAGTTTATTCCTTGAAGAATACGGAATTTTTCTGTTGTGCATAATGAGCATTTTTTTTTAACCATTTATATATGGTTTCGATTGGTCTAGTATTTTCCATTCTAATTTAAAATGTTTTTCTTGTTTTTTATACTGCCATACTTTGTTGGATAGCGCTGTCACGTTCCTCTTATTTTCGTGTTTGAAGGATGTTAAATGGTTATAGTAGCGTTGTTTAAAGCTACCCTGCACCATCCCTATGTAGTTTTCGCTGGTTTCCGATTGGTTTGTATTGTTTGTCTTAATTGTTGCCTGGTATATTATTGATTCTGTGTTGCATCTTTGTTGTAAAGGACAGTCTTCTTTACTTCTGCATGTGCATGTTGGGTCTTCTCTGGGTTTGATGTTGGCTGTAAAAATTGTCTTCATCGGTTGTCCACAAGAATAGCTTATTTTGACTGTGTTTTTGTTAAAAAATTTTTTGTATCTATGTTTAGGTGGGAAATGCTTTTTTACTAGTTCTAAGAATTTCTTGCCTATATTTGTCCTTACGTTGAGTGCATATGGTGGTGTGAACCAGATTATTTTCCTTTTCCTGTTTCTGTTTGTGGTTGGTATGTAGTCTTCGCTATCTATGTATTTTATTTGGTCCTTAATTCCGCTTTCCTTTAATGCTTCATTGTAGTACGGGGCTGCTTTTTCAAATATTTCTTTATTTGCTGAAAGGTTTGAGATTCTGCGGCTAATGTTGTGGACTAGGTTTTTGAATACTATAGGTGGGTGGTATGAACCTGTGTTTATGTATTTTAATTTTTCGTTTGGCTTATGGTATGGTTTGTATGTTCCGCTATCAAGGTCTAGATTAACGTCTAGGAAGTTTACGTTTGTGAGGTTTGTGTCTATTATGATTTTAAGGCCCATGTTGTTCATATGTTTTATCATATTTTTTTTTATCATAGTTTATCTAGGGTGTGTCCGTCGCATTTACGGGACAGGCACAAGCCATCGTCTCTGTATATCTCTGTATATATATATATATTAGATAATATGAGTGGTATAATTCTAAGCCGATAAAGCTCAATATCATTGAGGGTTTGTATTTGAGTTAAGGTAGTGTGGACATGGATTCAACGCTTATTTTATTTTGGCAGAATATTCCGATTATTTGAATAGGTCGTGTGTGTTTTTGTAACTTTTTTATTACTTAATGGTGTGTAATAACGGGTTGAAACGCTCGGTTATTTTTTTCAATGCCTTGCGGCGGATTTGCGCGTGACTTGCCGTGCGACTTGCGCACAAAAAAATGAAGAAAAATTGACAGGTAACGTTCGACATGCACTGCATTCCCAATATTCTATCTTCAGATTGGCATCAATTCAAGTGCCTGAAGAAAGACAACCAGATCAGAAACAACGTGTCGCATTATGTAGATAAAAAAAATTGTTTTCCTGAAAACATAATACATTTGCGGACCGCTTCTTTTATACCAATATACGTCTGCGTATCATATATATATTATAATTATTATATAATATATATAGTATATCTATGATATTATATATATATAAAAGTAATTGTGTAATTTGTCTTGAAGCATTGTTAAGTAATGTTAATACATGTATTAATTTGAAAAGCAATACAATGCATAGTAAAAAATAAAAACAAAAAGATGCTTATTTTTTGTCTAATTTTCTGATAAATCGTCTCTGAAGATGGATAAGTGTTAACTTTGTAAATCGATAAAACATGACAAAAATAACATCTTTTTTGTTTTTATCTTTTACTGCATTGTAAATTGCTTTCAAATTAAGTACATTATATATATATATATATATCATATTATATATAGTATTAATTATATATTTATAATTCGCCAATCGCTGCATTAAAGTATGTGGCCTACCCGGTTGAAATGTGTCCTACGTCAGTAAGAGTATATTTATAGGAATAGAGTTTAGCATTTAATTAAAACAATTATTTTTCTCATATATTCAATTTCAAGAAATGGAATTCATCATAATGCTGATATAGTAAATTAAGAATAATTAAAAAAGAATTTAATCCACATATTTACATGAATCAGAGATCTATTTGATTCTAAAATATCTATAAACATTCTGAAATATGGGTTAGGGTTAGGGGTAGGGATTATGGTTAGCAGTTTATTATTATAACCATATAATTTGCTTTTTATGGTAGGCCACATACTATAAGAGAGACATGAATTCTCACATACTTTATGTTCTTCTTGATATCATCCCCACAATCACACACATATATTATAATAATAGAATAAATCTGAGTCAGACGAAACCTACTATTAGTTTCGCTTAATGCTCTGCGGGCTAAGATCTGACTCAGATCTTAGCCCTGAAGAGCATTAAGCGAAATTTATCTTTTTATTTAAAGATTTATCTTTATTATTTGCTCTACTTAGGTATGGAGCACTTTTTACTTTATTAGCTATTCTCCTAGCGGTTATATGAATATATATATATATTATCATCTATACATATAAATACACATATTAAATTGTTTTTTTCTTCTGGCCAAAAATATTGTACCAATAGATTATTTTTTGTTGGTACGACTATCTTGGTCTTTTCTTTTTTTTCAAAAATTTTTTTCTCCTGTGTTGATGTTTTGGTAAGTAATATTTTACATAATCAAACTATTTGCTGGTTTTTTTTCTCACCGCAAGATTTACCAAAACGCTTGTTATATTATAATATACTAGTAAATATATGCACCCTCCGGTGCAAGTACTTAAGTTTTAATATAATAAATATCATATTAAATTAAGAAAACGCTAATGAAACTGAAATAAGAATGCAGATAAAAAATGAATTTGAACAGACGGGGTATGATTGAAAAATAGAACCAACTTTTGAAACTAACTCTTGCCATCATTTTTCCATTACTCCGCCTTTCATTGGTAAATTTTCCTAATTTAACTATTTTAGTTAAAAATTGGAAGTAAAGGATTAATATTACAGTTATTTCTTCTTATTAATCGATTTCATTTAGATTTATCCCTGAGATTTTTACTCATATTCATAAGATAAACCAAACAATTAGAAATCATAATACTAGCACATATTTATTAAAATCAAATTTTAAAGATCAATATGCAAATTAGCCTTTCCATTGACACTGTAACCGCTATTTTTGATGTATATACAAATACAATTACCTGCTATTAGTATCTAGATATGGTCAATAGTTTAAATGATGTATAACAATTTTATTAATTGAATTAGAGTTTAATAAAAAAGTAAAATCATGGAGAATGTGATTGTAAAAACTAAGGGAATTGTGACTTGAGTAGTGATAGAGTTTCGGTACAGACAGAAAAACTCACAATCTCCATTAAATAAAGCAAATATATGCACCTCCGGGTGCCAGTATTTAAGTTTAATAATGTAATAAATATTAGATTAAATCAGAAATGCTAATGAACTGAAGAAGAATTAGATAAAAAGATTTGAAACGAAGGGGGTATAATCGGAAAAATAGAAACAACTGAAACTTACTCTTTCATCACTTCCGTTTTTCATGCTAAATTTTCCTAATTTAACTATTTTAGTTAAAATAGGAGTAAAGAATAAATTACAGTTATTTCTTTTTGTTAATGAATTTCTTTAGGATTTATGGAAGAGATTTTTAACTCATATTCATTAAGATAAAACCAACAATTAGAAATCAATAATACTCAGCACATATTTATTAAAATCATTTTTTTTAATATCAATATGCAAATTAGGCTTACGTTACACCTGAAAACTGGTAATTTTGTTGTATATATAAATACAATTGCATGTTATTAGTATTTAGTGCGGCAACAGTATTAATAATGTCAAACAGTTTTATTATTAATTGAGGTTTAAATAGAAATAGAATCCTGGAGAATGTGACGTAAATAACTAAAGGAATTGTGACTTGAGTAGTAATATAGTTTCGGTTACAGACAGACAAACACACAATCTCCATTATAATAACTAGCAAATATATGGCACCCTCATGGGTGCAAGTATTTAAGTTTTAATGGTAATAAAATATTATATTAAATTAGAAAGGCTAATGAAACTGATAAGAATGCAGATAAAAAGATCTGCAACAGAGGGGGTAGTATCGAAAAATAGAACAACTTTGAAACTAACTATTCCATCATTTTCCATTACTCCCCTGTTTCATTGGTAAATTTTCCTAATTAACTATTTAGTTAAATAGAAAGTAAAGGATAATATTACAGTTATTTCTTGTAAATAAATTCTTTTTAAGATTTATCCACGAGATTTTTGTTTATATTTTCTTAAGAATAAAAACCAAATAATTAGAAATCAACATACAACACATATTTATTAAAATAAAATTTTTAAATATCAATATGCAAATTAGCCTTCTCTGTTCAAACTGTAAATCGCGCTATTTTGTTGTATATATAAATAGAATTGCATGTTATTAGACGTAGATATGATCAACAGTATAATATGTAAAAACAATTTTATTAATAACTGAAGATTTAAAAGAATGAAATCATGGAGAATTTGACGTAAATAATTAAGGGAATTGTGACTGTGAGTAGTAATATAGTTTCGGTTACAGACAGAAAAACACACAACTCCATTATAATAAGATATATATTATATATATATATATATATATATATCTATATTATTATTNCTAGTTACCATAGTTCTCACCTATGCGATCTTCAAACCAAACCTGAAGATAGAATAGGCGAAAATTGTCAGTAATCAGGTGTTGACTCCACATCCACGCTACCTTAACTCCAAATAATATAATATATATATATATATATATATATAATATTACACACCACACACACACACATATAATATATATATATAATATATATATATATATATATATATATAGAAAGTTAAGGCTCACAAACTTTATTGCGTATTTTTTACACCATTCCTTTTGTATGAACATATTATCATATTCAAGCCCTGTTGAGTGTTTTTTTTAACCGAACTCTTTAGCGTCGGCTATATATAAGTTCAACATTTGACTATTTTGTTGTTTTCTAAAACATATAATTCTACACTGGCGGATTTCATATTCATTTTTCTTCTCTATATATTATATAATATATATATATATATTATATATATTATATATATTTCGCTCCTGGTCAGAGGTAGATTATTGTGTCCTAGCCAACTGAAGAGGCGTGAAACGCCGAAACACGTGGTCTGTGAATGACTTATATACTATATATATAATATAAATATATTATTATATATATATATACTATATACTCTTATTATACCTACTAATATATAAGATAAAGATAAAAGATAAAGATCTTGGTCATTAATATCATTTGCCATAACCTAGGTTATTGAGCACTTTTTACTTATTAGACTTAAGTTTCCTGGCGGTCCTATATTATATGAATATATAATCATGCACAACAACAATAACAATATAATTTAATGCACAGAATAAAAAAATAACTGATAACTCTTTACCTCTTTCAAACTCTTTTCATAAAGCATATCTAACACCAGTTATATCATCAACATCCAACTTCCCATTATATATATATATATATACTTAATGTGCAGTTCTTCTTATTCTACATTATTGTGTCTAATTAAATAAAAGTTGTGTTGCATTTTCTAATGTTTATTTCTGAGATAACCAACAACGTACACACACACGTCAGTAGTTTTAATAGCGGCGTTTGTCGTTGTCATGACTAACCGTAAAAACTTAATAGCGTTTGTAAGTTGTAACTGCAAATGTAAGGACGATGATTTGCCTGGCACTCGTCTCACACGAGAAGCCGGAATGCGAAGTCGTAACTACTAATTACATTTGAGATACATTAATAGTTCTTCGAGAAAAGACCCAGTAAAATGAAGGCTTCAGTTTATGCAAGAGCTGTAAGTGACGAGAATTTTCTGTTTTTCTTTTTCTTTTTTTTATATTTTGATTATGTTTTTATACATATTTTTTTTGTTGTTGAGTGAATGGGAAATTTGTTTTTTTATTTTTATTTTTAAAAAGTTTATTTTTTTATTTGTTGGTAGTCGATAACTTTTCTATTAAAATTACATTTTCTCCTAAAATGTTTCGACGTTTCTGTTTATTTATTTATTTGTTTATTTATTTATTTGTTTTTTTGTTTGTTTGTTTGTTTATTTGTTTATTTGTGAAGAAAATGAAGAAATGAAGAAATGATTATTCTGGTTTCATTTGGTTGATTGACAGAAAGAAAGAAATGAATGAATGAATGAAAATGGGGTAGAAATTTTTGTCAATTATATTTTGGTCTGGAATAATTTATGGGAAAAGAAAAATATGGAAAGTAAGGAAGAGAAGAAGAGAGAGAAAGATGAAGAAGAAGAAGAAGAAGAAGAAGAAGAAGAAGAAGAAGAAGAAGAAGAAGAAGAAGAAGAAGAAGAAAGGAATATTAAAAGAAGAAGAACGAAGAGAAAAAGAAGAAGAAGAAGAAGGAGGAAAAAGGAGGAGGAAGAGGAAGAGAGGGGAAAGGAGGAGGATAAAGAGATGAATGCGAAGAAGAGGGACGTGAAGTGAAAGGAAGAGCCGAGAAGAGGAAGGAGATGGAAAAGGCGATGAAGGGAAGTGGTAGGAGGAGAGAAATGAGGAGAAGGAAAATAAAGGAAAGTAAGACGAGAATAGAGAGAAAGGGGGGTAGGGAAGAGGAAGAAGGAGGGGAAGAAATGAGTAGAAGAATAGAGAAGAGAATACGGAGGAGAAAACTGAGAAAGCGAAAGAAAGAGTGGAAAAGAAAAAGGAGAAGAAGGAGGGAAAGGAAGAGTAGAGAAGAAGGAAGGAGAATAGAGATAGAATAGGATGGATAAGATAGAGGAGGATAGAGAGAAGAAAGGACTGGTAGAGAAAAGAAAAGAGGACGAGGAGAAGAAAAAGGGTGAGGGGGGATAAGAAAGACAGACGGAGGAGGAGGATGAAGAAAGCATCCACATTTCTTTTCTCAAGTGGATGCTTTCTTTAAGCAGAAAAGAAGATTAGAGAAGATGCGGAGGAGAAAGATATACAGGAGGGAATAGAGGATAGAAAGGGGGATGGAGAAGAGAAAGTATGGGAAGAAAAGTGAAAGAAAGGCCGAAGAAGAGAAAATGGACGAAGAAGAAGAAGAAGAAGAAGAAGAAGAAGAAGAAGAAGAAGAAGAAGAAGAAGAAAAAGAAGAAGAAGAAGAAGAAGAAAGGAATATTAAAAGAAGAAGAAGAAGAAGAAGAAGAAGAAGAAGAAGAAGAAGAAGAAGAAGAAGAAGAAGAAAGAAGAATATTAAAAGAAGAAGAAGAGAAAGGAATATTAAAAGAAGAAGAAGAAGAAGAAGAAGAAGAAAGCAGCTGAAGAAGAAGAAGAAGAAGAAGAGAAGAAGAAGAAGAAGAAGAAGAAGAAGAAGAAGAAGAAGAAGAAGAAGAAGAAGAAGAAGAAGAAGAAGAAGAAGAAGAAGAAAGAAAGAAGAAGCGGAAAGAAGAAGAAGAAGAAGAAGAAAAGAAGAAAAGAAGAAGAAGAAGAAAGGAATATTAAAAGAAGAAGAAGAACGAAGAGAAATAGAAAAAGAAAGAGAAAAAGAAAGGAAAAAAGTTTCAAAATTCTAGTCACTATTTTAGTCATTTAGTTCTTCTGTTGGTAAATTCGAGTCGGTATTGAGTTTGTGTTCAATTGTTCAATTCCTTGTAATCCTAGGTAGAAAAATCTATCGTTTCAGTAGATACTCCAGAAGAAAGTCTATTTTATTCCTTGAAATCCTCGGTAGAAAAGAGTGTAGTTTCAGTAGATACTCCTTGTAGCAGAAAGTCTTTAGTATCCCTTGTAATCCTCCTTTGTAGGTCTTGATCGCAGAATGTTCAATTTGCAATTAATTTAAGGACAAATACCAACCACCTTTTAATGCGTTTTTTTATCGCTTCTTATGGGCAAATTTTAACCGGAAATACCTGTTGCTGATGTTGGGAAAGTCCATAAATATGAGTGGGAATTTGGAGTACATCTTATGCTAATTCAACTAGAAGGAAATAGAGAAGAAGAGAAAGGAAAGAACGAAAAGATTAGGAGAAGAAAAGAAAGAAGGAGCAAATGAAAAAAAAGAAGAAGGAAATACAAACGTCGATGAATTGGAAGGAAAAAAAAGAAAGAAACAGTTCAGTTAAGTTTAAATACAAAGTGTTACGATTTTTGTTGGCATCCTTTGGCTTCAAGCAAGAGTGAAGAAACCTTTGGTTGCTCCTTGGTGTCCCTTAGTGTTGGGTATGATCCTTTGGTTGTTCCTTGGTGTCCCTCGGTGTTGGGTATGATCCTTTGTTTGCTCGTTAGTGTCCCTTAATGTTGCGTATGATCCTTTGATTGTTCCTTTGTGTCCCTTAATGTTGGGTATGATCCTTTGGTTGTTCCTTTGTGTCCCTTAATGTTCGGTATGATCCTTTGGTTGTTCCTTGGTGTCCCTTAATGTTGGGTATGATGTTCCTTTGTGTAATGTTGGGTATGATCCTTTGGTTGTTCCTTTGTGTCCCTTAATGTTGGGTATGATCCTTTGGTTGTTCCTTGGTGTCCCTTAATGTTCGGTATGATCCTTTGGTTGTTCCTTGGTGTCCTTAATGTTGGGTATGATCCTTTGGTTGTTCCTGTCCCTTAATGTTGGTATGATCCTTTGGTTGTTCCTTGTGTGTTGGGTATGATCCTTTGGTTGTTCCTTGATGTCCCTCAGTGTTGGGTATGATCATTTGGTTTTTTCATTTGTGTTCCTTAGTGTTAGGTATGATCCTTGGTTGTTCCTTGGTGTCCCTCAGTGTTGGGTATGATCCTTTAGTTGTTCCTTGGTGTCCACTTAGTGTTGGGTATGATCCTTTGGTTGTAGGTCCGTTTGTCAATGTCGAATAACGTGCAAATGGACGGCTGTCAATATCAGCGATTAAATAGTTAACTAACCACGTATTCGGGCTGTTGATTGGCTGGGGTTTAAACCACATGACCTCGCTAAGTCTATAAGTTTAAATGGTGGATTACTTCACGCCTTATATACAGAAATATTTCACAAAAAAAGAAAAAAGAAAAAAATAGGGTAAGAAAGTAAAGTAAAATGATAGGGGGAAAAGAAAAGAAAATAATAAATAAAATCGAATTGAATAAAAAAAAGTATAGCGAAAGAAATGACGTACATCGGAGCTCAAAGCAGACGCGAAAGTGTCTTGCGAGCAAAATGAGTGAAAGGCTTTCAAAAAAAAAAAAAAAGGGAAGAAAATATAGCTGCCTTTTCACCGTAATTTAAGGAAATGCGATCTCAGTGCCAGGAGAATTGGTGAGAATGCATTTGTACGTACGCAAATTTTTTTTTCGAGATCGAGCCGTGCATAAAATACCAGGAGCGACAGGGAAATAGACGAGGTATTTCTGAGCGTATTATTGTTTGACTTCTTAAGTCGCAAAAGTGAATATGAGATCTGTTTACAAATATCAAAAAGAAAAAGAAATAAAGTAATCGAAGAAGCTGAAGAGAATAGAAAGAATTAGAGGAAGAAAATAAAGTAGAAACAGAGGTTGGAATGATTTAGGATCATCCCAACAAAACATCTAGATTTGCTTCCCTTTATGAGTAAAGAGGCAGTTACCTCCCATTACAATGCAATGTGGGAATAAGGAACTGGAAAGAATAGACCATGACACATAGGTGGATATGCATTTCAAAAGTTAACAATTAATTCGTGCGAAGTGCGCAAGAACTTTTAAATGCTCAAATGCTTTTCTGGGCTCATTTCTGATTTGTCCACTTCACCGGAAAAAAAAAAGGGGTAGTGGCTTGCCATAAGGGCAATAGGGTTGGGAAAATCATATAGGTGCTAGGGCTTGACGTGACCAGCCGATTGATCGAAGGGGGCCTCTCCGACCGACCGTCTAGCCCAAAATAGGGCCAAAGTGGAGTATTGCATGTCATGAACTGCTCATCCACCTGGGCTCTATCCTTAAGCATCACGGGTCGCCACCCACGGCCAACAGGTGGCCCCATTGGGGGAGTCTTACTCCTCTGCAGAGGTGCAGTCGGTGCATTCTAACGCCCCAGTCGACAGGGCGGTCATTCCATCGTGGTGTAGTGGATAGCAAGCAAATCTTGATGATAAATTACCACTGAATAGACGTTTTTTTTAATCTATTTAACCCATACATGGACCTGCGAGTAATGGCGATAAATGGTGACTCTACATTCCCCAGAGTTTCGGAATTAGAACTTCACCACTAGATGCAGTTTAACGTCATACCTAGGACACTAAGACCCTCAGCCAGCGCATTCTAGCACATATATGATAAAAAGGACATAAGAGCAATAGGGTTGGGATAATCATATAGGCGCCAGGGCTTGATGTGATCAGCCAATTGATCGAAGAGGGCCTCTCTGACCGCCCGTCTAGCCTAAGGAAGGGCCAAAGGGGACTGCTCAGTCACCAGGATTCCATTACAATCCACGGTCAACATGAGGTCCCATTGGGGAGATTTTACTCTTTAGCAGAGGTGCAGTCGGTGTATTCTACAGCCCCAGCAGACAGGACGGGCATGTGAGTTGAGGTCTGCAGGAGATACGTATGTCCACACACGGATTCTATCCAGAAAAGAGCAAAATCCAAACATTACTCTGCTGCAATTTTCTGTCGAGTGACTTTATTTACCGCTGAGTAGAACTAAGCGCTTCCACTAAAATCGACACGTAAAGTTCAAACTTGTGAAGGATTGTTGGATTCTCGTGGTATATGTTTGGTTGGTTGGTTGGTTGGTTTGGTTTTACGGCATGTCATCCCATTGAGTCATCTTATGCCGAAGATGGTTTTGTTTAATTCATTTTTGATGGGTTTTCAATTTTTTTAAAACTCAATTCTTTTGTAAATACATTTTTTCTATTTAACCCATAGATGTGACCCTGACAGGTACTACCACTCAGGTTCAGAGTGGACCTGGGAGTAATGGCGATAAAAGGTTACTCCACACTCCCCAGAACTATGCAATAGAAACCTCGTCACCATATAAAGTTTAACGTTATACCCAGAGTATTAAGACCCCTCTGCCGCTTTCTTAGAACATATATGATAAAAAGGGAAATATGATAAAAATGGGAAATGGACTCGTCGCCCCGAGTTCAAATCCTGGATGTGGTAATTGCATTTCACTTAGCGCTAATACCCTTGGGAAAGGTATGAATCCTACTCTCCCTCCAGTTATGGATAAATAGTAGGGCAGATTGGGCTCTTTAACCTTGGTTAGGCAACCAGTCTAGGAGAAGAAAAACTCTGAATTCAAACTCCGCTTAAGAAATAGATCTTGTGTCACATCCTGCTCGTGCGGAGGGGTTGGTAAATATATATATATGATAAAAAGGGTTGGGACTTGCTATAACGGCAATTGGGTTGGGAGAATTATATAGGCGCTAGGGCTTGACATGACCAGCCTATTGATCGGAGGGGGTCTCTCGCTTGTTTAGCCTAAGTAAGATCCAAAGCGGAGTTGCATGTCATGGACTTCTCAGCCACCAGGATTCCATCCTTAAGCATCACGTGTCGCCACCCACGGTCAACAATTGGTCCCATTGAGGGGAATCTACCCCTCTGCAGAGGTGCAGATTTGGAAGAAAGTAAAGAAATAAGAAAAAAATAGTTAAAGAAACAGAAAAAAAAGGATTGCCCTTATGGCAAACCCCAACCCTTTTTTATCATATGGGTGCTAGAAGGCGGTGGCTGCGGGTCTACATGTCATGGGAATGACGATAAACTCTATCTGATGGTGAGGTTCCAGTTTTGGATGTTTGGGGAATGTGAAGCACCCCTTCATCACCATTGATCCCTGGTTCACTCTGACCCGGAGTGGTAGTACCTGTTAGGGTCCCATCTATGGGTTAAATAGAAAACATGTATTTATAAAAAAATTGTATTTTCCATTAAGAATTGATTTATTTCAAAACTTTATCGGCATTAAATGACCCACTGAGGTTGATATGCCGTAAAACAAAACAAACAAACCAAGAAGAAGGAATAGAAAATGTTATTTATTACAGAATTGATAGGTTGCCTATAACTTATGTACTGTAGTGTATAAGTTTAAAATGACGGTAATTCTGAATCATTGAAAAAAAAAAAAGTAAATTTACAAGGCTTGGCTTTTCGCTGATCTTGTGGCTGTTTTCTGGTTGGTCAGTTCGCTTCGTAGGAGTGGGAAATTGACTTGGAATTTGGAGAGTTTAGCTGTAGTTTTCGGGGTGAGTCAGACGTGTCTCTAAGATGGCTATTTCTCTTACGCGTGATGGTTAACTTGGGTGAAATAAAGACGTCTGAAAAATATTCAAATCATTGTGTTCGTTACTAAGAACAACAACTGATACAGGGATGAAGTCCCAAGAAAGTAGACCAGAAAAACAAAAAGAACCACCTCAGATATCCAGATAGATGATAGACGATCGAACCAGCATAGAAGAGGCCAAGAACACAGAATAAGATGAATACAATATTATAAGAAGAAGAAAAGGACTATACTACATTTCAACGATAAAGCTATTCTCTTCTTGTCTTTGTTCTTTGAACAGTTAAGAGGTGACATGTCTGAATGTATTCTCTAGTACCAAGTGACCCAATAGTACCTATTATGTTAAGTTCGAAATCTTTTCAAACAGGTAAATAATTCATATGTATCTATCATTATTTTAAGGGCCAATGTATTAAGAAAGTTTACAATTATTTTAAACAGATAAACAATTCATAGTTGTAAAATCAACGTTTTAAAACCTACTCTATTAATAAAATTCATAATCATTTTAAACAGTTTGTAAGATTCAATGGTAATTAATGAACGTACAATTCCGACACATTGTGAGACTAAACATTTAATATATATAACAGCACATGGAAACGATAAGATACATAATGTACAGGAGAATAGAACATGTAAATATATATACAATATTTAGGTATAAACAAGATACCCAAATGTACCTGACATATAAATGTTACAGACATGAAACTAAAGGATAGTCCATGCTGTATAAAGGACTTACATTAATGTAGGGGGGCAAAAGCCCCACCGAGAAGGGGGTAGATAGACTCTAGCCCATAGCAGTTCGTTGAAAGATCTAGCTAAAAGAGGAAGCAGCGTTTGAATGAACGCGCTTAATTACCAGAGGTGCCCTAGTGGGAACAAACAGCAACGCAGCGAGAAGATAACTCTTCCGGCAAAAGGAAGATAATCCCCTACAAGTTAAACACTTCATAATTAGTACCAATATATCAATATTCTAAGGGCCAATGTATTCATAAAGTTCACAATCATTTTACACAGATAAACACTTCATAGTTAATTGTATTATCAACGTTTTAAGACGTACTGTATTAATAAAGTTCTCAATCGTTTTAAACTGGTAAACACTTCAGACTTGGTTGTAAAACCAATGTATTATTGTAGTTTAAAATCGTTTTAAATACTTTCACAAAAAGACATAATGTTGTATACTCTTCATTACTTCTTTACTTCTTATTTGCTTCTATATCTTGGACATCTATTTGTTACATAATCATTAAATACCTAATGATTATGACAATAGTGTAGAAATCATATTAGTACAGCTGATGGCCTTGAGAGTGAGTGACAATGCTTGACCTCACTCTTACCTTGCCTTGCGGGATAAACCGTGAGAAACGGAACCCCGATAGAAGCCCCTTCCGGTTTAAAGAGTAAGCAACTCAGAGAGTTAGAACTTAGAGGCCAAGCTAGCAAGATGTGAGTCTCACTGCGCAGATGTCTGGTCTGGGGATCTACGAATAAAGTAACATCATTGTAAATCGAAGTCTTGTGGTTATTACTAAAAGCTAACAATGACACAGGGCTTCTGATAACAAGAAATCCCTAGCAACAGAAACCAGACCCAGAATCCTTAGTAGAAGACCAGACGAGACCTTAGAAGATATACCAGACCAAGATAGACGATAGAAGAACCAAAGCCGGCCAGAGAACAATAGACGACAGAGTAAGAAAGGTATATAACATATAACTATTTAGTACCGGTAAGGAAGGGCTTATGCAACATATTCTTCTGGCCGGCTTTGGTTCTTCTATCATCTTGCGTCTGGAATCTTCTAAGGTCTGGACTTTCTTGGGGACTTCGGGTCTGGTTTCTGTTAGGGATTTCTCCTTATCAGAAGCCCTGTGTCATTGTTAGTTTTTAGATAATAAACACAAGACTTCGATTTACTTTTGATATTATTTTATTGTTAATCCCCAAACCAGACGTCTGCGCAGATTCTTACATCCTACGAGCTCGGCTTCTAACTTCTAACTGACTGAAACTTACTATCCTTAAACCGGAAGACAGGGTCTTCCATGCCTTCCGGTTCTCACGATTTATCCCCGGAAGGCAAGGTGAGAGTGAGGTCAAGCGCCGTCACTCACTCTCAAGGACATCAGCTGCACTAATCGCCACTATGTTTCTATACTACCTTATATAATTATTAGGGATCTAATAATTATGTAACAATAATTAATCTATGGGTGGGAACTTAAGTCAGTGCGAACCCAAGAGTAATTGCAAACGAAGCGGAGATACAGTCCTCAGAAATCCAGTAGTGGAACCTCACCACTCAGTGAAGTTTAGTTTCATATCTTGTACACATAATATAACCGCCCTGTCGGCTGGGGCGTTAGAATACACCGACAGCACCCCTGCAGAGGGGTAAGACTCCCCCAAATGGGGCCACCTGTTGGCTGTGGGTGGCGACCCATGAGGCTTAAGGACGAAGTCTTGGTGGATGAGCAGTCCATGACCTGCAACACTTCACTTAGACCCTTACTTAGGCTTGACGGGCGGGCGGAGAGGCCCCCTCCGATCAATCGGCTGGTTATGTCAAGCCCTAGCACTTATATGATTGCCCCAACCCTATTGCCCTTATGGCAAGGTTCCAGTTTTTGAGGTTTGGGAAATGTGGAGCACCCCTTCTGCCTGATCCACTCTGACCCGAAGTGTTAGGGTCCCATCTATGGGTTGAATAGAAAAACATGAGTTTATGAACAAAAATTGATTATCCATTAAGAATGATCCAACCCTATTGCCTTATGCAACCCCTTTTTATTATGTGCTAGAAGGCGGTGGCTGTGGGTCTTCATATCTTGGGAAAGTCGTTAAACTCTATTTGATGATGAGGTTCCAGTTCTGGAAATCTGGATAGTGTGGAGCACGCCTTCATCACCATTGCTCCCTGGTCCACTCTGACCCGGAGTTAACGTCCAATCTATGGGTTAAATAGTAAAATGTCTTTATAAAAAAATTGATTATCCATTAAGAATGAATTTATTCCTAAACTTTGTTGGCATTAAATGACCCACTGCGGTTGATATGCCGTAAAACAAACCAAACCAAACCAAACAAGCATAACATAAGGCCTGTATATCAAACTAAGAAATAATTGATAATTTGAAAGTGAAAGTAAAAGTAAAAGTAAAAGAAAACATTTGAAACCGTTTAAGTAAACAGTTGGAAAAAAAAAGAAAAATGAATGGAAAAGAGAAATAATAAGTTGACACCCAAGTCAAGAATTTTGTCATGTTATTTCTACAAACAAATTGTATAAAATAATTATTTAAAAATCAGAGTAGATTATATTCAGTGAATTGCAAAAGATTGTACAGTTCACAAAAGAAAGAAAAAAATGTAAAATTGCATTTTTATTCAGCTTCGGTTTTAGAAATTAATTTTACCCAAAAATTGTCTTATCTACATATTAATATACGTGTTCCTAGATTTTCCATCGGTTATCATCCTGCACTACCCTCTGGTTAAAAATGAGACCGTCCAAATTGTTCAAGATGCAATGCAAAAATGTGAATACAGATTAATGGTTGATTTCTTATTTGTCCCATTTTATTTCACCCAATTTTAAAAATTGTGTCCCTTAAATGCCCAACGTAAAATTAACATGAATTAGAAAAAAAGAAGTTATATGTTTTATTTGTAATATTGAAATTGTTAATTACCGAATATATTTTGGTAATTTTGGCCTTAGGTCAAATTTATAAATTATAATGGAAATTGTGTGTTTTTCTGTTTATAACCGAAACTATATCCTTACTCAAGTCACAATTTCCTTAGTTATTTACGTCACGTGACTTTTAATAAACTTTGATCCCTTAGAAGCGCGTGATTTGGGCGCCAAGACAAGACACGTGATTTAGTTAGCTAAGAAAATTCGACCCGATTTTAAAAGAGAGAGAGACGAGATTGTCGTCTCGTCCGGATCCAGTCTCATCCACGCGGCGGAATCAATATGGGCTAATAAAACTTGATCAAGTAAAACAAGGTATTGTTGTGTTTGTTGAATAATTAAGACAAGGACCAGCTTAGCTCAGCCCAAAGAAGAATTAAGAAGGAAGAAAATCAACCCCCACCAGACAGAAGTCAGACCCAAAGAAAATGGCGAGCGAAGTAGAAGCACTCTGTGTTGTATACTCTCTTTCCTTACTTTCTTACTTCTATTATTCTGGTCATCTTTCGTATATTAAGTTTTTCTAGCGTCTCTTCTAGCGTCTGGACTTCGTCTTGGGGACTTCGTGTCTGGTCTTCCATTGGGGATTTCTCTTTATCAGAAGCCCTGTGTCATTGGTAGTTTTTAGATAATAACACAAGACTTCGATTTACTTAGATCATATTTTATTCTGAAATTCTCACCAGAGTACCTGCGCAGATTGAGTCGGCAGCGTGCATAACACGACTTACCACCGTCGTGATCTTGGTCGATCTCTAAAATCTCTTTCTAATCCAAACTGGAAGAGGGTCTTCTCCACCGATTCTCACGGTATCCACCGGAAGGAGGATCAAGACTGAGGTCAAGCCTTGTCATTCAATCCTTCAAGGCCGTCGGCTGAACTTATAACAGCCATTTTGGTTTCTACACTACTGTACATAAGTATTAGGAATCTAATAATTATGTAACACATTATTAATACTGTTGACCATATCTACATACTAATAACATGCAATTGTATTTATATATACAAAAAAATAGCGGTTTACAGAGTGAACAGAAAGGCTAATTTGAATATTGATATTAAAAATTTGATTTTTAAAAATATAAGCTTAATATTATTGATTTCTAATTGTTTGGTTTTATCTTATGAAAATGAACAAACACCCCAGGGATAAACTGTTGGATTTTGTGTAAAGTATTCAACTCTGTTACAAGATGAATGCAAGACTAAAACTAGAGTTTGGTAGGTGGCTTATATGGAGCTTTGGATTGTTCCATTATGAACTCAGGCAAGTTCACTTCTTGAGTTCTGATTGGCTGTTGGATTTCAGGGTGAGTAAGAACATGGATAAGTACCCACACTTCAGCCATCACTTTGCATTATGCCAGCAGCATGCAAGGATTGTATTAAGTTACAGCTTGTCTGTTGTTTTTTATCTACTAACTCGACGGTAGTTAGAACCCCACTGCGACGGTGAGTATCATATTGTTTCTATATCTGAAGGATAACTTTTTAAAAATCCATTAACAAGAAGATATAACTGTTATGTTTTTTACTTCCTATTTTAACTAAATAGTTAAATTAGGAAAATTTAACAATGAAAGACGGGAGTGAAGGAAGAGTAAGTTTCAGTTGTTCTATTTTTCGATTATACCTCCCCCTGTTTCAAATCATTTTATCTGCATTCTTATTTAGTTTCATTAGCCTTTCTAATTTAATTTAATATTTTATTACATTAAAACTTAGATACATGCACTCGGAGGGTGCATATATTTGTTCGTCTCTATAATGGACACACCAGTGTTTGACCGACCAGCAAAAACTTACATTCATCAGATATGTGTAAGTCTTCTATTTAGTAGTAATAAATCTGCGAGACTAGTTTGCTAACCATTACACCACGATGGGACGTCCTTTTTTCCAAACCTATTCGCTATAATTAGGATGTGACATAAGGTCATAAGTATGGGTCATCCAGCGAGGATCGAACTCACTTTTCAGTAGTAATGGATCTGTGAGACTAGCTTGATAACCATTACACAACGATGGGGCGTCACTTTTACCCAACCCGTTCGCTACGAGGAGGATGTGATACAAGGTCGAAAGTATGCGGTATCCAGTGAGGATCGAACTCGCATTTCAGTAGTAATGGATCTAGAGAGAGTTTTTTTTTATTTTCAAGATGGATGACAACGAATACCATATAAGAAATATTCCTATTTGTCTTATTACTTTTTGTTCATACATATATATATATATATATATATAATATATATATATATATATATATATATGTGTGTGTGTGTGTGTGTGTGTGTGTGTGGTGTGTGTAAAAATGAAACTCGAAGTGAATCCGACGGTATGTTGAAAAAATGAATAAAGGAAAGAAAGTATAGAATGGATAATATAGGATATTTTAATCAAGCTTACACGTGTTTCGGTCAGGAGTTTATCCATGTGTACATTATTATTATTTAAATAACAAATTATATATATATATATATATATATATATATATATATATATATATATATATATATATATATATGATCGGTGACCGAGATAAGTGTGGCGGAGGTGCTCATATTCTGTACATTATTATTATTTAAATAAAAATTAATATATATATATATATATATATATATATATATATATATGATCGTTGACCGAGATAAGTGTGGCGGAAGTGCTCATATTTGAAACTACCACATAACTTTTTTGCAACATCAAGGTTTTCGTTTTTAATTCATATTACTTTCGTCTCCGTTCTTGATAGTACGGAGTTTATAAAAATCATCTTCAGAGCTTGCTTATCAAGTTCTGAAGATGATTTTTATAAAATCGAAATATTGTTCAATATCAGCTATGAATATGATATAAAATGTTTTCACCTTAACAGCATATTGTGTTGTTTTCATATCCTTTTATCTATACTTATATATATATGTATATATATAATATAATATATATATATATATATATATATATATATATATATATATAGGAGATTTATCCAAAACTTGGTAGTAAGGGATGATTCTATATGTGATTTCTAAGATCCACTGTACTAATATTGATGATCCAGTATGTATAAATACAGCGAATCTTTAAATCACTGAAGAGAGCTCAATGTAAAATAACCTTTTAGATTATATACAGAGCAATATTTATCAATAAAGGAAGGAAGAACTCAATACAGTAATCCCATAATAAATTTATTTCGACGAAAATTGGGGCCCATATAAATCTAAGTTGATTTAAACCGGCTCCCCAAATTTCGTCTCATCAGATGGGTCTCAATTCACTTATGGACAAGCATATCACAAAAAAACCCAAAGAGCTGAATATATATAAATTCAAACAAAAACAAAAAATAATAAAAATATATATATATATATATTTAACAGTGTAGGATTGTAACCATATTGTTATCAATCTTTCTATCTATCTCTCCTTTTCTTTCTATTGCATTCTATTTATCACGGGGCGAAATTGATAAAACTGTTCGTGCGCCGGTCAAAGCTGTTGGACGCCATTGGGAACCCGGGAAATGCCCGACCCGATGCTGCCAATGTTCTCATTATCTTTCATTCATTAAGAATATCTCGTTTTACATAAATTCATATCAAAGAGTTCCTAAGTACCACATTAGTGTTATTTTCTTCTTTTTCCTTTTTCTTTTTTGTCACCTTCAAAAAAGATTGTAAATCTCTGCTTTAGAAGTTAAGGTGACAAAAATCAGCTCAAAATGGCCGACAGTGAATTATACTTAGTGTTTTAACAATAAAGATGTAGAATCCCGCGTTTTTCCTTTCAGTTGTAAATAGAAGCCAAAAACAGAATCGCCTCGATTGAATAACATAATCGCCCCGAATGCTTTAATAACAATGAAAGAGTAAAGAAGATGGCGGTAAAGCTGGTTATAAACAGCGACTAAAGCTTGATTCTAAAACTCTTGCCAACAGCACCAACAAGAAATAAAAACAGCGAAAGAAATCAAGAAAACTAAAACAAAACATCAGAGACAAGTATTGTGATAAATGAGGGTTTTTTTTTTCAAGATGGATGACAACGAATTGAAGATACAGGAGGGGGAGGAGAGAGACAGAGACAGGGATAGAGAGAGAGGCAGACAGGGTATGTGTGTGTGAGAGAGAGAGAGCGAGAGAGAGAGAGAAATTGTGTGTGCATGTGCGTATGTGTGTGTGTGAGAGAGAGAGAGAGAGAGAGAGAGATTGTGTGTAAGTGTGAAAGAGAGATTGTGTGTGCGCGAGTGTGTATGTCTGTGTGAGAGAGAGATGGGGTAAGAGAGATTGTGTGTGTGTGTGTGTGTGTGTGTGTATGACAGAGAGAGAAAGGGTGTGTGTGAGAGAGAGATTGTGTGTCCGTAAGTGTGTGTGTGTGTGTGTGTGAGAGAGAGAGAGATAGAAAGAGAAGAGAGAGATTGTGTGTGTGTGAATGTGTGTGTGAATGTGTGAATGTGTGTGCGTATGTGTGTATCTGTGTGTGTGTGAGAAAGAGAGAGAGATATTGTGTGTGTGTGTGTGAATGTGTGTGCGTATGTGAGTGTGTGTGAGAAAGAGAGAGAGAGAGAGATTGTGTGTGTGTGTGCGTGAATGTGTGTGCGTATGTGTGTGTGTGAGAGAGAGAGAGAGAGGGGGAGAGAGAAAGAGAGAGAGAAAGAGAAAGAGATTGTGTGTGTGTGAATGTGTGTGCGTATGTGTGTGTGTGTGTGTGTGTGTTGTGAGAAAAAAGAGAGAGAGAGAGAGATTGTGTGTGTGCGTGAATGTGTGTGCATATGTGTGTGTGTGTGTGTGTGTGTGAAAGACAGAGAAAGAGAGAGAGAGAGAGAGAGAGAGAGAGAGAGAGAGATAGAGTAAGAGAGATAAATCTCCGTGATAATCCCCCATCTCTCTATCGCCGTACGGCGTCTTTACGCCAAAGCCGAAATTAATCTCCATTACTTTTCTCTCTTCTTTTCTTTTTTTTTTTTTTTTTGTTTGTTTTGTTTTTTTTTATCTTTTTTAATTGATTTTTTTTTTTTTAAGCCGCGGATTATACTGGTGAAAAACTCTCCCACTTTTCTTTGGCTTCTGCACTGAATTTAATTAAAAGGAGCCGAGATGTTTCAACTGTCGATGGCCGCCGCATACGTACACGGATTATGTACACAACTCTCAAAGCTGAAAAACGGTTTCTTTTTTTATGTAACCCCCACCCACCCCCAGACACCGAAAAAGAAACCCGTATTTGTTCGTTTGCTTGGTTGGTTGGCTGGTTGGTTGGTTTTTACGGCATGTAACCCTTGTTGGGTTATTCTATGTCGAAGACTTTATTTAGAATACGCTGATTATATACCCTGCAAAAGGGGGAGATACCCCCCACCTCAAATAAGGGGTGTTCTCGGTATGGTACTAAACTTCATCTAATAATGAGTTCGGGTGATCTGGGGAGTACAGTCAAGGACAGAGAGACTGTGGTAAGTTTTCGGTTGGTTGGTCGATTGTTGGCTGGTTGGCTGGTTGGCTGGTCAGTTGGTTGGATATTACGGCATGTCAACCCGTGTTGGGTTATTTTATGCCGAAGACTTTTTGTTTTATTCAATCTTGATGGGTACTGAATTTTTAACACGTTTTTTCAAACTCATTTTTTTCCTATTTAACCCATAGATGTGACCCTAACAGGTACTACCATACCGGGTCAAAGTGAACCTGGTGATGAAGGAGTACCCCACATTCCCCAGAGCTCCACAATTAGAACTGTTAAGTTTCTGACCGCCATCCTTGACCAGTTGAAAAGGACTTATAGTAAGTAAGTAAGTCCTGAGCTATAGAATCCTTTGGTAAGTGAATAAGTCCTAAGTTATGGAATCCTACGTAGTGTCAAAGGTCCAGTGATATAATCCCATGTTCCGTCGTTCACGAGGGTTCAAAGCATTGTGAGTAGCTAAGATCAGAACAGCCTGTATAAATATTATAACAGCAGCAGAGTACTGCCAGTGATTGGCCAAGAAGTTGGTCACATGATTATCGCCGAGTCTATGAATAAGAGTAGGCATCTAGGACACACCTTATATACAGAAAAGTCAGCAAGAACTTCACCACTAGATGCAGTTTAACGTCATACCCAGGACGCTAAAACCCTCCGCCACCGCCTTCTAAGCACATATATTATAAAAAAAAGCGCGTGGTGTAATGGTTAAAGTCATGGAAAATGGACTCGTCGCCCCGAGTTCAAATCCTGGACATGGTAATTGCATTTCACTTAGCGCTAATACCCTTGGGAAAGGTATGAATCCTACTCTCCCTCCAGCTATGGGTAAATAGTAGGACAGACTGTGTTCTTTAACCATGGCTAGGTAACCAGTCTAGGAGAAGGAAAACTCTGAATTCAAACCTGTTGAACTCCACTTAAGAAATTGACCTTGTATCACATCCTGCTCGTGCGGAGGAGTTGGTAAATATATATATTATAAAAAAAGGTCATAAGGTCAATAGGGTTGGGACAATCTTATAGGTGCTATGGCTTGACTTGAGCAGCTGATTGATCGAAGAGGGCCGCTTCGACCAACCGCCAAGACTAAGTAACGGCCAAAATGGAGTGTTGCATGTCTTGGACCGCTCAACCACCAGGGTTTCATCCTTAAGCATCAAGTGTTGCCACCCATGGCCAACAGGTATCCCCCCTCGCTTCTTACCCCTCTGCACAAGTGAAGTCGGTGTAATCTAAAGCCCCAACCGACAGGGTTCTTTTCGTTTTGCGTACCTTTCCATGTGTACAAATGCATTTTGTTGCGTTTGATCTTATTATTATGGAGATTATGTGTCTGTCTGTCAGTCTGTAACTGAAACTACGTCACCATCAATGTCACAATTCCCTTAGTTATTTACGTTATATTCTTCATGGTTATCAAATAATACTTATTAAATAATTACTTCTTCATCTGGTTCTGGCATTAAGCTACTATTATTCTGGTTCTGTATCTAGGGTTTGGGCTTGGTCTGTGTGAGTATCTGGACTTCTATCTTGATCTTAATTTTGGGCATTTTTCTTATCTTGATATTTATTCTTGCTGTCTGTGCTGTTGTTTAGTAATTGATTAACGAACACAAGACTTTGTTGTTTTACTTAGAGTTCTTTTATCTTAATTTATAAACCCAAGTCAGACAAGCACGCGTGTTATTTAATCTTAATTAGCAACTTATTTATTAACGTTAAAATTGTCTTTTTAATGGTCTAGCTGAGATAGATTTGCCTAAAAACAACACATCTCTATTAATAATGGAGATTCGCTTCCGGTTTTTGTCTGTAACAAAAATTACGTCATTGCTTACGTCACATTACCTAAAATCGTCATAACATAGAATACAATTTATTCTATGTTATTTTGAGTGTATTTATTCAATAAATACAGTCAAAATTTGAACATGCAACATTAGACAGTCCTCATTGTTTTTTTAAAACAAGTTTTAATAAATACATGACTGGTATTATATATCTACATATAGTTTGTTTTATTTTAATACATATTTAAAGTTTACATTTCAAATTGTTTTATTTTTTAATCCTTTAATGAATTTGATGATTTTACTTACTTAGGGTACAAACTCGCTGACATTGAATTTTTTACTCCCACCCTTCAGGCAATATGTTTCCAAAATCTATTTTTATATCGCCCGGAGGTTTAAAAAAAATGTTGTACTAGTATTATTAATGTTTAAAATCCTTCAATGTGTGTTTTATATCATTAAGAAATAGATGTTTACATAGTATCTGGTGTGAATAATTTGCATACTGGTTTTAACAAAACTGAGTTTAATAAATAATTACTTGGTGCTATTGATATCTAATATTGTTTTATTCTCAAACGTATTAGACGCAATTCTATGTATAATTTCATATTGAAATCAATTAGAATAAAGTAAAAATAATTGTAATCTTTTTTTGCATTCTTATTTAATTACATTAATCTTTCTATATAATATTATATAGAAAGTCAATATAATATCTCCGCCCTGTCGGCTGAGGCGTTAGAATGCACCGACTGCACCTCTGCAGAGGGGTAAGACTCCCCCAATGGGGCCACCTGTTGGCTGTGGGTGGCGACCCGTGATGCTTAAGGATAGAACCCAGGTGGATGAGCAGTTTATGACTTGCAATACTCCACTTTTGTCCTATCTTGGGCTAGACGGGCGGTCGGAGAGGCCCCCTCCGATCAATCGGCTGATCACGTCAAGCCCTAGCACCTATATGATTTTCCCAACAGTATTGCCCTTATGGCAAGCCCCAACCCCTTTTTATCATATGGGTGCTAGAAGGTGGTGGTCTACATGTCCTGGGAATGACGTTAAACTCTATCTGATGGTGAGGTTCCAGTTTTGGAGGTTTGGGGAATGTGGAGCACCTCTTCATCACCATTGCTCCCTGGTCCACTCTGACCCGGAGTGGTAGTACCTGTTAGGGTCCCATCTATGGGTTAAATAGAAAAATGTATTTATAAAAAAATTGTATTATCCATTAAGAATTGATTTATTTCAAAACTTTATCGGCATTAAATGACCCACTGAGGTTGATATGCCGTAAAACAAAACAAACAAACAAACAAAACAATATAATATCTAATTATATTAAAACTTAAATATTTGTGCCCGGATATCACATATTGCTGCTAGTAAACTTAATAAAGACATTTTGGTAATTTTGGATTTTATGAAAGAATATCCACATATCCTATTTTTCAAACTTATAGGCTTAATTTGAAAGTTTATCTATCTATATGGTTCGTTCAAAAATGTTCTAAGCCACGCCCAGAAAGAAGAGCCATGTGTTATAGAATTAGAAAACCTAATCCAGATTTGAGTCTTAATTTCTCGGTGAAATTGCAGTTCAGGCCCCTATAAAGATGAGAGGGATACGTAAAATCTAAAAATGGACAGAGTCTCAAGAAGTCATTAAGTAACTGTCCGAGGCTTTGAACGAATCTTATCTATCTATCTATCTATCTATCTATCTCAGGCTGTTCATATATATATATATGAGAAATGTGAGGAGGTTAATCCGACAGTATGTGGAGAAAGGTAGACAAACACGGGATGTTAACATCCAGTTTCCATAACATCCCGTGTTTGTCTACCTTTCTCCACACACACACACACACACACACACACATATATATATATATATATATATATATATATATATATATTAAGAAATTTGAAAAAACAAGTGTTTCAAAAATAAGATGAATTTATTCATCGATGCTTAAACGTTTCGGTTTCTTTAAACCTTCATCAGGATATATTATGGGGTGAAGAAATTGATGACAGGAGATAGAAAAATCTTTATAAAGATTTTGTTTTGTAACTGTATTTGTTCAGCGTTATATTTTTTGAAAGATGAGTCGCGATCCGCACACGCGAAGATGTCATGATGCGTGACGTAATATATATATATATATATATATATATCAAATTCTGTTCTCTCTCTCTCTCTCTCTCTCTCTCTCTCTCTCTCTCTCTCTCTCTCTCTCTCTCTCTCTCTCTCAATTTATCTATCCATTAAATTCTGTTCATATCTATCAGAAAAAGGAAAAGACAGATAGATAATCTATCTATTCCTTTTTCTATCTATCTATCTATCTATCTCAGTCGGATCGTATCTATCCATCTATCTATCTATCTGTCTTTTTTATTCTACTGCTATTTATCTATCTATTTATCTATCTATCTCAGGCTGTTCATCTCTCTCTCTCTCTCTCTCTCTCTCTCTCTCTTCTCTCTCTCTCTCTCTCTCTCTCTATCCATTAAATTCTGTTCATATCTATTTATCAAATTCTGTTCATCTATCTATTCTACTCTCTCCTTGTCACGTGTTATTTTCGTGAATTTTACTCCAAGTTGATCCATTACTACTGAATACCGAGTTCGATCTTCACTGAATGCCCATAATTGTGACCCTATGTCACTTCCTACTAGTGCCTAACGGGTTGGCTAAATACCAGCTACAAGTTTTATTTTAGTCATAATATGTGTGGGTATTGAAAAATAAAATGAAACCATATAAAAATAGATAAAACAAAATAGAATGAATAAAACAAAATAAAACGACAAGAAAGTTCCCGAGTTCGAAAAGAAGGTTCCCGAGTCCGAGAAGGTTCCCGAGTCCGACAAGAAATACCTGAAGAAGGCCGGAGGGTATATCGGCCGAAACGTTGTACAAATAACAATGAAGATGGGGACAATAGTCCGAATAACGCAGATAATACTAAAAGAAATTAATTTGCTTATTTGTACGTTACAGCCAAGAAATTTATCCCGTAATTCAACATTTTAAATGGAATTCATTTTATTAAAACAACAAAAAGCACTTTTTAACATGGCGTAAATTTGCCCCCATTTAAAGAACCGAATTCCATTTAAAATGTGGGATTATCTGCCTTTGCCTGTAGAATGACTTTTCTGATACTCGCTAGGAGGCGAAACACCCGAATATTAAAAAAAACAAAACGAGAATTTACCTCTCTTTCAATTCGACATGCCGTAAAGAAGATGCGGATTTCATCTATCCATGAGCATCCTCTTTCCTCACCCTGGAGCCTGTGTACCTCTTCTAGTGACATACTTTACACTACTTAAAGATTTTTTAAATAAATTATAGACATGTTAATTACAAACGTAAAATCAAAGGAGAATTGCGCAGTAAATTATTCTATCATTGGTCCCGTAACCTGGATTGGTCGTGGGCTTCTCACATGTAACGTGTCTTGGGCAGGGATAGCCTGGCGGGCCCAATCTTCTTCTTTTTTACACCCTTTTGTCTACTAAAGACGATGGCGTAGTGTCCACTTCTTTTTTATCTTCAACTGCGTGAGTTGCTGAACAGACCAATTTTTGAATGGCAATCTCTGGTGCAGTGACTGCAAACAAACAGTGATGCTTGCTGGAGTTGCTGTTGTCTCTCCTTCTTTCTGGCTTCTGTTGCGGCTTCTTTCCTCTCTTTTTTTACTCCTTTTCGTCCTTTGTTTGACGAGGAGGCGCCAGTTCGCTCGGTCTTTTTCACAAGCCTCCCATATGTTGGTGTCGATGTGGCATGTCTTCATGTCCCTCTTGCAGACCTCTTTAAAGTGCAGGCGTGGTCTCCCTACCGATCGGGTGCCTTCTACTAATTCGTTATACAGTAGGTCTTTGAGGATGCGGCCTTTGTCCACCCTCCTGATGTGACCAAGCTAGCACAGGCGTCTCTCACAGATGATGGCTTTTATTCGTTATATATTTATTGCAATGTCACCGGAGATAGTTATATTAAATGATAACTCGAAACGCAATTTACAATGAAAAGAGTTTATTTTGATCAAGTTACAAAAATGAGCGACAGTCGTAAATATTACTAGCTAATATCGCTAGGAAAGACGGGCATTATCTACCTCAACCTCCCGTCAGGTAAGGATGTGACACAAAGTCTTTTTAAAGTGGGGAGCCACGCACAAATCGAAGCTCATGCGATGACCAGTTTAAAAAAAATGAGTGGACCCTTCGGCATTCCCCTTTTGGGGGGCATCAGGCACCGGGCAATAAACCCAGCCCCGTCCCTTTAAATGAAGGAAGCAGGTATGACTGGAGGACGGTTCCCTGGGATTATGTGATTTATTTGTCCAGTCGCCATTCGCTAGGAAAGATGGGCTCTCAAGACTAATACTGTCAATGATTTTATTCAAACAGAACTCTTCTTTTTATTCCCAGAGGGGTAACATCTCTTCTCTACAACAATATGTATACTTTTGATATTTCGGACTGTTGTCCTCATCTTTATTATGGTAAGTATAAACACAACATTCAGACCGCTGTATCCTCGGCCCTTGTTTAGGTTTTTCTTAATTACCTTAGAATAAAGTAATCATCAGACTATAGGCTTGAGTTCAAGTATCACTCTGGGTTGCCAGGCCTCTTTTTTTCAAATCACCATGGTTTTGACTATATATAAACCTATATCTTTATATTTGAACAGTTCTGAAGATGTAGCCGATGATATGATCAGTGAAGATCATGTTTACATTCTTAGTTATATTATTAGTTAGTTATATTAAATAATAACTCGAAATACAATTTACAATGAAAAGAGTTGATTTTGATTAAGTTACAAAAATGAGCGACAGTCGTAAATATTACTAGCTAATATCGCTAGGAAAGGTAAGGATGTGACACAAAGTCACTGGAGTTAGTTATATTAAATAATAACTCGAAACGCAATTTACAATGAAAAGAGTTTATTTTGATCAAGTTACAAAAATGAGCGACAGTCGTAAATATTACTAGCTAATATCGCTAGGAAAGACGGGCGTTATCTACGTAAACCTCCCGCCAGGTAAGGATGTGACACGAAGTCTTTTACTAATATCATACAAGTTTGGTTTATGTTCAATGGCATATCAAACTTCGTAGGTTATTTGATGCCAAAGTTACCCTTGTAGAAGAACAATAGTAATACTATTTGACCCATAGCTGATGGAAGGTAACTTAAGTTACAGGAATTTTTTTTGTATTTAATTCTCCTACAATCAATACATAATTCAAATTATATACCACTTATTTAACTGTTATATTATCGAACAATTTTTTTTACAAAGCCACTGTACGTTTATGTTCCTTTTTAGAGCGGGAAAATAACTTTTTGGAAGGATTCTTTTATCTTTTATGCGGTTCCGCCTTTTTAAATGAACAAGTAATCGCTTCTTAAGTCGGTAAGATATATTCCGAAAAGCGAGTACTTCACATGTCGAGGAGAGAGCTCAAGTGATAAATTTTCAAATCTTTTCTGTGTCGAAAAAACAGATGAGGCTTGATAAGCAACGAAGGATTAGGCTAAAAATCGCTCGAGAAAAAAAATAATACAGAAAAAAAGATGAGGAAAAAATTAATATTCACTAGACGGAGATGTCTTGCAAAGGATTTTATTTCAAGAAAATATTTACCCTGCATAGAATGTGAGATACGCGAAGCAAAAAGTCATCTTCTGATATTAGTGTCTTTTTGAGATATCAGGCTTAATAAGATCAGCCTATGTATATGGTATCCATCAATCTTGAGAGACTATGGATCTAAGCCTAGACCTTGACAAATACATATATATATATATATATATATATATATATATATATATATATATATATATATATATATAAGAAGTCACTATAAGAACCTACTTCTGAACAAAACGGAAGATCTAAGAAGTCCGTTTGGTGTAGGGGTTACGGTACTCGCCTGTCAGCTTGACAGTCGGGTTTCGAATCACGCACAAGGCGGTCTTTCTATCGATAGCTCTGCTGATGAGACCTAATAAGCCGAAATGTACATACAGAGATTGATTTTTCTCGATTTGTTTAGCCTTACATTTAATAGGTATGCCCGCCTAATTAATTAATTATTAATTAATTAACTTTCAAAATTAGGTACGACTTAAGCACATATTCTCCCAAATTGTCGGCTAAATAAAGCCATATCATAAACACACCGTATGTCTATTTACTTTCTCATATATATATATATATATATATATGTGTGTGTGTGTGTGTGTGTGTGTGTGTGTGTTTGCATGTTTGCGTGTGTATTATTTTCTGTAGTTATGAATAAAAAAGTGCTCAATATTAGTGAAAGAGCATTTATATGTAATGTCTAGCCACACTAAAGAGACTTGATAGGTCGAAACACGTGTCTGTGCATGACTATATATGCACCCCATCCGCCTGGATGGGGGTCGCTGACGACCGCCAACTGAAGCGTAAACGCAACGCTCTCCTATATAAGGGATGGGACACTATATGGCGGTCTTTACATACATAGGGATGTGAGTATTAAAATCCCCTTCACATTCTGTGGGTAACTATAGCCTAGCGGTTAAGGTGGCTGACTGACACTGAACCGATCGGATTTCAATCACAGCTGTAGGTAGCTTACAAATGTCTAGCCACACTGAGGACACTTGATAAGTCGAAACACGTGTTTGTGGATGACTATATATATATGTGTGTGTGTGTGTGTGTATGTGTGTGTGTGTTTGTGTGTGTGCACACGCGCGTGCATTATTTGCTATATATATGAATAAAAAGTGCTCAATATTAGTGAAAGAGCATTTATACGTATATACGTATGTATATATATATATTATATATTATATATATATATGTGTGTGTGTGTGTGTGTGTGTGTGTGTGTATGTATATATACCATGTTTCTTCTGAATGTCTTAAGATGTTGTTACGTTGCAGCGTACTTGCCACTTATCATCATAACAACGCGCATGTGAAGACATTACCACGAATTTTAATTCAGTCATATATAAATAAATCACTCACTGCTGACCCTCATCTCTCGTTCACGATAGGAGAGTCCACCATATATATATATATATATATATATATATATATATATATATATATATATATATATGAAATATAACATTTTGAAAAAACATATGATGTTTGTTATGTGATTGCTGACAGGCCTGTTTCGACCAAAACGATAAGTTGGTCTTCATCAAAGAGCGACATAGACGAGAAGAAAATATATATAGCTGTTAACTATTTCAGCTGTAAATTTTGGAACCCTAACATCTTTCTTCAAATTACCATGTGGACTTGTATATTGTTAACAGCTGAAATATATATACTATACTATTTTGATACCCACTTTACATTTTTTATATATTTTTACAATTTTTACAATAAACTCTTTTGAGTTTTACCATGAACTATAATGCTTCTGATTTTTAATTAAAAATAAAATTTATTTTATTTTTATTTTTAAAACAGAACATGCATTTTCAAAAAATTTTCAGCGGTTGATATCAGCGTTCGTTTTGTAAACAGTCTTTTTAACGGATATTTTCTTCTCGTCTATGTCGCTCTTTGATGAAGACCAACTTATCGTTTTGGTCGAAACAGGCCTGTCAGCAATCACATAACAAACATCATATGTTTTTTCAAAATGTTATATTTCATACTGTCGGATTAATTTCCATATATTTTTCATATATATATATATATATATATATATATATATATATATATATATATATTGTGACACCTTATCGGTATGTGCACTAGTGCGCATATCGGTAAAACCGACGAACGGTTCAATTTAAAGGATAAATTTGTAAATGGGTGGGCGAGCAGTTTTCAAAATTTGACTTAACCCTTGTGTGTTCACATTCCTTAATCCCACCCTGCACGATCGTTGAGAAGGTTACCCCTACCCCTCCTCCGAGGTGAACTTGTTGCTATGACTAACAGAGTCCTGACCTCACCGCGACCCCAGAAGTTCACTGTGATTTTGGCGCCAAGAGATCGGTTCCAGGAAAGGACACAGTTTTGAAATACAGCCTACGAAACAGGACGTGGTTTTTGACAGGCGCTAACGGCAGATTGTAAAACCAGTGGATTTCATTTTTGGATATAAGGATTCCACCGATGAGAAAAAAAAGATTTTGAATAATCGTTTATTGAAGGAACTTTGACAGACTCTAACGGCAGTGTGATTGTCGTCTCTTCCTTTTTTTAAGAGAACTTTTTCTGCGGAATTTCCAAGGGTACCGTGAGTCGAAAAAAAAACAAAAAAAACAAAACATATTTTTTTCATTGTATTTTTGATTGTTTATTGTGTATCCATGTGTTGTTAATATATTCAGAGATCTGTATTTTTGTTGGTTGCTCGCCTGTTCTTTGATAATTATCTGTTAATATTGTTCTCCGTCTCCACATAGATTTATATACTTTATTTTCTTGTATGTGATGTGTAAAATAAATTCTTTGTTTGTTTATAAAAAGTGTCACGCGTCTTCTCTCCATTCAGCATTGTCGCCTTCTATCGGTTTTCTCCTCCCTCCCACTTTCACAGGAGTACAGAGCAGTGTCTGAATTTTCCCAATCCCTTTGTATTATATATTTTTTTTTATCTTTACACTGGGACCATCATCGTATATTTTTTTTTTATTTCTTGTTACGTGCACGCGCTGGTCGACCCTAACGAGTGCGGGTTCGTAACAGAATTGGGGGCTCGTGCCAGGATAACTATTATTTTCATTCACTGATATTCTCTATAACGCTTCATAGAGAGACCGAAGGCACAACCACTGAATTGGCGAGAAGTACGTAATCAGAATGTCGGTAGTTGACACATTTTTAGAATCTCCCACGTATGAAGGGCTTGTTAAACTGAAGAAGGATAGCATTTTAGAGATCGGCTTGAAGTTGGAATTAGAAGTTAAGAAAGCGATGAGGAAAGCACAGTTGGTCAGAATAATATCGGAGCACATGGTGGACAATGATGTCTTTGAAGAGCGCATTTTAGATGACTTAGGGACGGATTCACCTAGCCTATCTCACGCGCAGGTCGAGTTGGAGAAAGCCAAAATGGAAATGGAAAAAGTCAGAATCGAGGCTGAAAAGGAGATAGAATTAGAAAAGCTTAGACTATCCAGGGAGACACGGTCAAGGGAAAGCGAAATTAGACGGACTATAAGAGAAGAAAGGCGAGACGAGTTCGATCTCGTTCAACAGGTTAGACTCGTACCAGCGTTTAACGAGACGGACGTCGAAAAATATTTCCAACACTTCGAGAAAATCGCGTCCAACCTAAAGTGGCCGCCAGAAAGCTGGACTACGCTGATACAAACAGCGCTCAGAGGGAAAGCACAAGAGGTATATGCTTCATTATCGATTGAAGATTGCGCCGACTACGACGTCGTGAAAGCAAGTATATTACAAAGTTACGAAATGGTGCCCGAAGCTTATAGGCAAAGATTTCGGAGTTGCAGGAAAGATGAGAGACAGACGTATGTGGAATTCTTCAGGCAGATGGAGACGTGTTTTGATAGATGGAACATGGCTAAGGGAGTCGGCTCTGACTACGGAAAGCTTAGACAGTTGATATTAATGGAGAACTTTAAAGAACGTGTTCACGATGACCTCAAGACGTTCTTTAACGAACGACATATCGAGACGGCTTATTCTATGGCGATGGCTGCAGACGAGTATGCCTTAACCCATAAGCGGGACCGAACAAAAAATAACGGCCTATTTGAAGACGGTAATATGAGACCGCGAGTGACAGCTAATGCCGGAATGAGCGCGAAACCAGGTCCGATGAACATGACACGATTGCCCAACCGGAGTGGCCAGCACTATAACCCCACCCCCAACGCCCTGCATATCGACCGATGGAAAGGAGAAATAACGTTTGCCATTACTGTGGTAAGACAGGTCACCTTATAGCCCACTGTTATGCTAAAAGAGACGCCGAGTCCAAACATACGTTCCAAATAAACCGCAGGGATTGGTTTCCTTGTGCGGGAACACCGAAGGGGAAAACGGATGTATTGTTAGAAGGGAATATAGACCATTCGTGTCAGCCGGGTGTGTTTATTCTGTAGATGACCCTACGAGGAAGAATCGAATAACAATCCTGAGAGACACCGGTGCCACACAATCCATAATTTTAGAGGACTGTTTACCGCCTAAATCGGACACAGCCACGGGCAAACTTGTGATAATTCGAGGGGTCGGAAACGGTTTTCTTAGCATCCCACTTCACAGAATCTTCCTTGAGTCCAGCATGATGAGAGGACCTGTAGAAGTTGGAGTGGTCAGCAAATTACCCATGGAAGGCATATCCATGTTGCTAGGGAATGACTTGGCTGGAGAGAGAGTCATACCCGCCCCCAGAATGACGGTAAAACCTTGCTTGTCGGATCAAACTGAGGCGTTGGAGAAGGAATACCCTGGAATATTCCCGTCGTGTGCAGTGACTAGATCAGAGACCCGTAGGAGGACCGGAGATAAAAGAGTGTCCGAAATTACCCACTCATATTTAGACCACGAGGAGGAGTTGGACTTAACATCCCCCGAACCGTTAGTGCCGAGTTTGAAGGACATCGGAGGAGTTAAGAAGAATAGTTCTGACGCGAGAAGATCGATAGAGAACGAACAGGAGGAGGATGTCGAGATCGCGCCTCTTTTTAAGGACGCATTACCCGAAGAGGAGCTAGCCAAGGTATCGACCGGCTACTTTATCAGAAATGGAATCTTGATGAGAAAATGGCGACCTATACACACACCCGCCTCCGAGGACTGGTCGGTGGTTCACCAACTAGTGTTACCAAGGGAACGAAGGAACGAAGTGTTGAAGACAGCACATGAGGCCCCCATGGGAGGACATTTAGGCGTACGCAAAACCTTTGAGCGTATAGCGAGACAATTTTACTGGCCGGGGATCCGTAAGGATGTGGCTGAGTATTGCCGGACCTGCCACGCATGCCAGATGGTCGGAAAGCCGAATCAGAACATCCCCGTCGCCCCTCTACACCCAATCCCTGCCTTCGAGGAACCTTTCTTCCGCATCCTCGTGGATTGCGTTGGACCGCTCCCCAAGACCAAGCGTGGAAACCAATACCTATTGACTATAATGTGCGCTTCGACACGGTTTCCTGAAGCGATCCCCCTCAGGAGGATATCAGCCGGGAAGATCACAGCGGCCCTCCTTAATTTCTTTTCCATGGTCGGATTGCCGAGAACTGTGCAAACGGACCAGGGATCTAATTTTATGTCCCGAGTGTTCCAGCAGTCTTTAAAATCTCTAGGTATCGAGACAGTGAAATCGAGCGCATACCACCCCCAATCCCAGGGAGCCTTGGAACGATTTCATTCGACCCTCAAAACCATGGTCCGGACCTACTGCCTCGACCACCAGAAAGACTGGGACGAAGGCATTCCTTTCCTGATTTTTGCAGCCCGAGATGCCCCACAAGAATCTTTAGGATTCAGTCCTTTTGAAATGATTTTCGGACATTCTGTAAGAGGACCTTTATCATGTTGCGAGAGAAATGGATGCAGGACAGTCCAACGAAAGAATCCCTGCCCGAGTACATGACTCGATTTAGAAAACGTCTATGTGAAACGAGCAAAGTGGCGAGAGAAAATCTCCGAGTAAGCCAGGACCGGATGAAAAACCGCTATGATCGAAATGCAGTCCATAGAAGTTTTGAAATAGGAGACCAAGTGCTTGTATTATTACCCTTATGCGGTCACCCTCTCAAGGCCAAATTCCACGGCCCATACAAGGTTCTCCGAAAGGTCAGCGACCTCGACTACATAGTTAGCACTCCTGACCGCAGAAAGGCGACACAATTGTGTCATATCAATATGATTAAACCCTATCACGAGAGAGGGAAGGAAAACCCCGTTTTGGTCGTCACTGGGCCCACATCTTCGAGTACCCACAGGGAATGTGCCAGTGAAGCCGCGGAAGACAAGAGCAACCACCCCCAGAAGTTACAGAATTCGGAAATTCTAGCCAACCTCACACCCAAGATTGAACATCTGAGCTCCAAGGAAAAGGACGATATAACCCGTCTCATAAATAACTTTCAGAGCTTATTCCCAGATGTCCCCAGGCAAACGGACATCGTCCAGCACGACGTAGAAGTCGATAACGTCATTCCAGTTAAACAACACCCGTATCGCGTCAACCCCCACAAAACCGAAATAATGCGTAAGGAGATAGAGTACATGCTTGAACACGGTTTCATTGAACCCAGCCGAAGCAGTTGGTCGTCGCCGTGTGTACTAGTGGACAAAGCAGACGGAACAGTCCGTTTCTGTACGGACTACCGTAAGGTCAACGCAGTCACTAAAACCGATTCACACCCCATCCCTAGAGTGGATGATTGTATTGACAGTATTGGGAGAGCCAAATACATCACTAAGTTGGACCTATTGAAAGGATACTGGTGTGTACCCCTGACGGAAAGAGCGAAGGAAATATCGGCCTTCGTTACCCCACACGGCCTGTATCAATACAGAGTCATGCCCTTTGGTATGAAAAATTCCCAAGCGACCTTTCAACGAATGATGAATTATTGCTTGAACGGACTACCTCACGTCACCGCTTATGTAGACGATATAGTTATCTACAATGACAGTTGGACGGAGCACATGAAATCTCTGAGCGATACATTTGGTAGACTCGAGCAGGCAAATCTCACTGTCCACATGGATAAGAGCGAATTTGGGAAGGCAGAGATTAAATACCTGGGACACAGGATCGGATATGGAAGTGTATCTCCTGACGAGGCTAAGATCCAAGGGATCCTACATGTCCCCGTGCCAACTAACACTAAAGGCTTACGGCGATTTTTGGGTATGGCCGGGTATTACAGAAAGTTCTGCCGCAATTTTTCAGACATAGCCGCCCCCCTCACTCAATTGTTAGCTAAGAAATCTAGCTTTGTATGGAATCCTTCCTGCCAGGAAGCTTTTGGAAAGATCAAGGCCATGTTGTGCAGTAACCCTGTCTTGAAAGCCCCCGTGTTCACCCGACCATTCCGTTTAGCTATTGATGCTAGCGATCATGGAATTGGCGCGGTGTTACTCCAAACAAGCGACGACGGGATTGAACACCCCGTGAGCTATTTCTCACGGAAATTCAACACCCACCAGAAGAATTATTCAACAGTCGAAAAGGAGACACTAGCCTTAGTATTGAGTTTACAACATTTCGACGTGTACGTGTCATCCTCACATCAACCCACTTTGGTATACACCGATCATAACCCCCTCACCTTCTTACACCGGATGAAGGATAAGAATAGGCGACTACTTAACTGGAGTTTGGTTTTACAAGAGTATAACTTGGACATACGACACATCCGAGGCGTGGATAATGTCTGCGCCGATGCCTTGTCTCGCACATAGTAACGCAACGTCGAGTTGCACCCGTACGATAGAAGGAAGGAGAAACTCAGACCTCACCCCTTGCTATAATGAAAAAGAATCTGAACAACCCTTTTTCATTATTTTTTTGGTAGGGAGATGTGACACCTTATCGGTACGTGCACTAGTGCGCATATCGGTAAAACCGACGAACGGTTCAATTTAAAGGATAAATTTGTAAATGGGTGGGCGAGCAGTTTTCAAAATTTGACTTAACCCTTGTGTGTTCACATTCCTTAATCCCACCCTGCACGATCGTTGAGAAGGTTACCCCTACCCCTCCTCCGAGGTGAACTTGTTGCTATGACTAACAGAGTCCTGACCTCACCGCGACCCCAGAAGTTCACTGTGATTTTGGCGCCAAGAGATCGGTTCCAGGAAAGGGACACAGTTTTGAAATACAGCCTACGAAACAGGACGTGGTTTTTGACAGGCGCTAACGGCAGATTGTAAAACCAGTGGATTTCATTTTTGGATATAAGGATTCCACCGATGAGAAAAAAAAGATTTTGAATAATCGTTTTATTGAAGGAACTTTGACAGACTCTAACGGCAGTGTGATTGTCGTCTCTTCCTTTTTTTTAAGAGAACTTTTTCTGCGGAATTTCCAAGGGTACCGTGAGTCGAAAAAAACAAAAAAAACAAAACATATTTTTTTCATTGTATTTTTGATTGTTTATTGTGTATCCATGTGTTGTTAATATATTCAGAGATCTGTATTTTTGTTGGTTGCTCGCCTGTTCTTTGATAATTATCTGTTAATATTGTTCTCCGTCTCCACATAGATTTATATACTTTATTTTCTTGTATGTGATGTGTAAAATAAATTCTTTGTTTGTTTATAAAAAGTGTCACGCGTCTTCTCTCCATTCAGCATTGTCGCCTTCTATCGGTTTCTCCTCCCTCCCACTTTCACAGGAGTACAGAGCAGTGTCTGAATTTTCCCAATCCCTTTGTATTATATTTTTTTTTATCTTTACACTGGGACGATCATCGTATATTTTTTTATTTCTTGTTACGTGCACGCGCTGGTCGACCCTAACGAGTGCGGGTTCGTAACAATATATATATATATATATATATATATATATATATATATATATATAATATATAGGTGAATGATATCAAGTGTCTCCTTGATAGAATTCAACTGAATATGAGAAGTCAAACCTACATATAAAGAGTTGCGTATATATTTTTACAAATATGGAGTATTGTAAAAAAATGGATATATACGTTGTTTTGGATATAAACTTATTTCAACATATTGTCTATTCAGTCCTCACACCCGGTCTCTCTGGTGGGATTTTCTCCTTTTCTTTATTTATGTGGTTTTTACTTATTTTCTAATTCTACGTTTGTTAAAAACACCAGTTCACGGGAAATATACCTTGCTTTTAGGATTACGTTTGGAAAAGAAACCCATTTTAATTGGTTATAATTAGTCGTAATTAGCAATTAAGTCAAAAACTGACAAGACTCTCAATCCCAATCTGCATAGCACTTTCACCCTCTCCGTATATCTTACTTCCTCCTTATATAAATATTAGAATCTCTGTATGAGTAAGAGGGAATGGGAGAGTCATTGTGATAGAAACATATATCTACTCACTTTATTTGAATATTACGATTCAGCGACACTCCCTAGGTTAATACAATTCCTTGACCCATTTTAACTTAAATTAGGTCAAACATTTCCTTTCTTAAAAATCTTACAATATTTAAAAAAATGTAATTCCCTTTGCAAACTCTCTTTCCCCTAATCCTAGGGACTGTTAAAATGTTGTCTCATTTTCATTTTAAAACCGAATTAAAATTGATTAAATGGATTATTTAAGGTCGAAGATTTGTCGGTGCATATCGTATAAATGCGTCCTGGCCTCCTGTCCCCAAAATGCTAAAATCCAACCCCTGCTACATTTTAACTCCCTAGCCGTCTGAAGGCGATTTTTTTATCAAAAAGTTAATGCGATATGAAAGCGATATTTTACTCCCACAAAGTTTTTTCTCGACACGTAAATGTAAATATTTTCTATTTGTTTTTGTTTAATAATGTATGGATTTTTTTTTTCGAAACTCGATCGTATGAATTTTTAATTTTTGTTTAAATTACTGAATCGTTTCAATCAAACTGATTCAATGGAAATACTTTAAAATAAATATTACCATTTCTACCTACCATAGTACAAACAATTTATATGCCTAATTAATAGATAGAATTCAGTTAAAATATGAATCGCTTAATTTTAAGTTTCAAATTTCGATTTTCAGTACTTATTTTCTACCAGAATCGCTCACTTAATTTCTTTTCTTCTACTCATACCTTCGGGAGTTTGTCTTTTTATCTATACTGTAATTAGTTTCCCCTTTATATAACCACACCGATATTTTGCGCTCTAAAAATAAGATGGGGTCGAAATTAAGTGACCTGAAAGAAAATTCAGAAAGTTTTGAATTAGAATATCTGATGCATTATAAAAGTCATATAATTTATAAAGCAACACTAATAATTTCATTAAAATTGGATAATGCTCTCAATTTTCATATTTAAAAAAAAATTGGGATGGGTAAATATATTTTGTAAAATACAAATTTTACGTCATCTTTGACATACCTACCTAATCCCAATTATGTACCAAAAGCTCAATGGGTGACCCAACGGCTTATATAATATATATATATATATATATATATATATATATATATATATATATATATATATATGGAAATACGGCGAGGAAATTAATCCGACAATATGAGAAGAAAATATTTTTAAAATATAACAAACACAGGATGTTATGATCAGGAAACAATTTTTAGTGTCAATACTTTAGCATTTCGGTATAGTGTACCATCTTCAGGACACTGTTAAGTAATGTTTATGTGAGGGACAAAATGAAAGATGTTAAGTGTACAGTGAATGTGTAAATATGATGTTATTAACCGTTAATTTTTATATGCGCTTTTGTTTACGAAAGCCAATGACGTGATCAATGCATGTGCAAAAATGGAAGGTGAAGATCATATAATGACGCATGCATTAACGTTCTTTCGTTCTGCGCCTATTCACGTTAATGCATGCGTCATCATATGATCTTCACCTTCCATTTTTGCACATGCATTGATCACGTCATTGGCTTTCGTAAACAAACGCGCATATAAAAAGTAACGGTTAATAACATCATATTCACACATTCACTATACACTTAACATCTTTTATTTTGTCTCTCACATAAACATTACTTAACAGTGTCCTGAAGATGGTACAATATACCGAAATGCTTAAGTATTGACACATAAAATTGTTTCCCCTAATCATAACATCCTGTGTTTGTTATATTTTTAAAATATTTTCTCCTCATTTATATATATATATATATATATATATATATATATATATATATATATATATATATATATATATATACTTTTTACTTTCGTAAATGTATCTCTATTATTGTAAGCATTTTTCTACGTCCGGGCAATGTTAATAGAAAATTGATGTTGTATAAATTGTTTATTTTGGCAAAGGTCGTTCGATCATATATTATTTATATAATATGTACAGAAAGTGTTTTACTAGTGATCGTATCCCCCAACTATGAATGTTTTTAAAATTGCAGTTTACTGAAATAACGGCGCGTGTCACAACTGAGCACGCTCAGAGTAAATCATTTGAAAAGTCCTGGATACACCATCAATGGCCTGGGGATGGGGAAATTTCCATTAAATATCACTCCCGTATCCCGATGAACCAAGCGACGGCCGTCAATGTTAAAATGCTCTTTGCAATGTCATGTCTGACAAGCGGAAAGTTTCGTTGAACACTCAAACCATCATGAGCACCAGAAGCCCCTCCAACAAACTTACGCTTGGTCAGGGACGTGCGAAAAAAAAAGAAGCCTTTCTGTCGACATTGACCGGTTGAGGGGAAAATAAAATGGGACTGCTGAAGAGAGAAATGGGAATAGATAAATGGATCACATGACGCAAAGTGTTGTAAATATGGACTACGAACACGGGGAAATAATGGCAGCAGAGAATAGGGAAAAAAAGAAAATTACAACGTGTATAGGATGAGAAATGGCCGACATGACATAAGAAAATAAAAACCGTATTGTATATGAAGAATGAGGAATCTTAGCATGTGTACACACACACACACACATGCACACACACACATATATATATATATATATATATAAATATATATATATATATATATATTGAAGTATAAAAATTCATATTAAAACATATGTATATACATACACACGCACACACACACACACATGATGACGTCAAATCCATATTTTACAAAATAAATTTACTCCCCTCTTCAACTGAAAACAAAATTATGAAAATTGAGGAAATTATCCGATTTTAATGAAATTTTCAGTGTTAATTCATTAATTTATAAAAAAAAGAATTCGTTGATTAATAAGTCAACACAGAAAATGTTATCAAAATCAGATAATTCCCAGATTTTTAAGAATTGTTTTTCATCAACAACAACCTCCCATATAAAGATATGTCTTGTGACATTTTCTCTCGGTCATTTCTGTTTTGTAAACAAATGCACAATAGATTTTTTTTAGATCGTCCTTTTTTCTGCGTCTTTAGACCAAAACGAAATAAATTTCATTTAAAAAGTGTTTAATTCTTCTGTAATGAGTGTATTTATTATTTGTTATTATTGATTTCTAAGAAGAGACTGTTATAAGTTTTAAAAGCCTAAATGATATGGTTTTTCGTCTAAAAATACATAAAAAGCGGGTGTGTTTGCAATATAATTGAGCAAAACTGACCAAAAATAATAGTATAAAATAGGCACTGCCAATTTGTTCACTTATTTCCATTCAAGAACGAATTAAAATTAATTAAATCGATTATTTAAGGTCAATTTTTTGTCTAAGTTGAAAAGTAGTAACATAATGGCATCAGTAAATGATATAATGAATATGTAAATACCTTGGTACCCCCTCACTATAATCTGATTGGACAGTGTCATGTATAAATAGTTGACACTGTGTTGGTACAGATACCTATACCTATACCTACACCTACAACCTAATCTTACTCGCTAGACTACACCACGCCTGCTCGGAAGACGTATTGCTATTCGACGCACCAGCTACTACTGCGATAATATACCAAATACCAACTTCAGAATATATCCCTTAATCCGGATATATCAGTAAAAAAGGCAAATTAATATTACACAGGTAATTTATTTTTAATACATTTTAAATTATTATTTTTACTCAAATATATCGTAAACATGGCCGCTGTTTTTATTTATATCCGGAGTAAAAAAACAAAAACTATTTAGGATTTTAAGGCTTATAACAGAAATCAATAAGAAAAGAAAAACAACAACAAATCTACTCAATTGATAATTTTTAAATGAAATATCGCAGAAAAAAAGGATGATCTAAAAAATTCTTGTCAATTTGTTTACAAAAAATAAATGACCGAGAAAAAATGTCACGTGACATATCTTTTTATGGGAGGTCGTTTTTGATGAAAAACGATTATCAAAAATTTAGGAATTACCTGAGGGTGAAAGTTTTATGTAGAATGTGAGTGAGAGACTGGTCAGTTTTTTTTTACTTAATTGCTAATTACGACTAATTATAACCAATTAAAATGGATTTTTTTCAAACATAACGTAATCCTAAAAGAAAGGTATATTTTAGTATGAATTTCGTGTCATTAAACTAAACAGGAAAAATGACTTTTAGGAAATAAAAGCTTATTATCTAAGCTTTATAATAATAATAATAATAATAATAATAATAATAATAATAATAATAATAATAATAATAATAATAATATCTGAATCACTAATAATTGCTGCACAGAATAATGCCATAAGAACAAACTATATCAAAGCAAAAATTGATAAGACCCAACAAAATAGTAAATGTAGATTATGCGGTAATAGAGATGAGACTGTAAACCATATACTCTGCGAATGTAGCAAACTAGCACAACGGGAGTACAAAACCAGACACGACTGGGTTGGGAAGTTAATTCACTGGGAATTATGCAAAAAATAAAATTTTGACCATACAACAAAATGTTATATGCATAAACTAGAATCTGTTCTTGAGAACGAAACACATAAAATTCTCTGGTACTTTAAAATAAAAACCGATCACCTTATCCCAGCAAGAAGACCAGACCTAGTGTTGATAAACAAAAAAGAAAGAACTTGTCAACTGGTGGATTTTTCAGTTCCAGCAGATCACAGGGTGAAGCTAAAGGAAAATGAAAAATGGACAAATATCTGGACCTTGCCAGAGAACTGAAAAAGTTATGGAATATGAAAGTGAAAGTTATACCAATTGTAGTTGGTGCACTTGGAACGGTCCCAAAAGGATTGGAAAGTTTGGAAATCAGAGGAAGGATTGAAACCATTCAGAACACTGCACTGCTGCAATCTGCCAGAATACTCAGGAGAGTCCTGGAGACCTGAGGAGACTTGCTGTCACTCAGACTCCAGTGAAAGACCATCAACTAATGCTGATCTGAAAACTCAAAAGGACTAAATAATAACAATAATTACAATTATATATATATATATATATGAGTAAGAAAAGGTGGAATGAAAACATCACACAATGCTGTTAAAGAAGAAAACAATTTATAAAACGAAAGACTAGTATTAGACTTGCAGTATTAAGGTTTTTTGTTTTGTAAACTCATTTGACTTTCCTCTCCGACCCAAACAACTACGGGAGTGAATGAGCTCTGATGATGATTTTTGTAAAATCGAAATGTTGATCAGTATCAGCTATGATTGTCTTATAAATTGTTTTTCTTCTTTAACAGCATGTGTGATGTTTTCATTCCACCTTTTCTTACACATATTGTCGGATTCATTTCCTTTCTTTTAACTATATATATATATATATATATATATATATATATATATATATATATATATATATTGCTCCGTTAAACCTTTCGTTGTTTTTTATTTATATTAAACCATAATCAGGGCATTGCCAATATGTGGTGGTGTATCTTCTGAATCCTAAATTGAAGGAAAAATGTGAAAAATCTTAGAATTCAATTGCCGTTGGAATCGTCAAAAAATAAATTGACAATAATAATTAAAATAAAGATACATCAGTGACATTTAACTGAATTGATGACACAACATGATATACACGAAAAGTACAACACTATCGAAATCGCGGTTTAATGGTTAGCAATCTAGTCTCGCAGATCAATTACTACTAAACATCGAGTTCGATCTTACCTGGATACTTCGCACTTGTGACCTTTTGTCGCATCCACACCATGGAGAATGGGTTGGATACATACATACAATATTATCTACATATCTATAACAAATAAAAGAGGAAGTATGCTAGTCTCTCTCGATAAAATTTGGCAGTGTTTGTTATTACTTGTATAAAAAGGTGTGAAAAGAATTAAAAAGCTCATTTATAGAAAGAAAAAAAAAAGAATAAAAATGTAATTTTCTATATGTCTTATTTTCAAATATAATCAAAATTTTAAAAAATAACAAGTTTTGCCCCTTTGAATTGTTTACCAATGTACGGCCGGGAAGGGAATATTTGATTAAAATAGAGATTTTTTTTGCAGATGACTAGTTACTGAGATGAAGAGTGGGACCTTTTAAAAAGGGGGGTAACTGTTAAATTTTTTTGTAAAAGCAAAAAGACAACTTTGAAACTGTTGGATCGGGAAAAGACGAAACAATTTCTTGAAGTGGGAGTTATTTTGAAGAAGCATTAGGAATTTATGTTCTCTCTCGTCGTAAAGAAATTAACATTTCTCAAAAGTTTAATTTATACTTATTTTTTGTGTGCCTTGTGTATGTTTTTTAAAAAACTGAGTCGTCTGGCGTTAGAAAACCGAAGATTATGATTTTCTTTTCAACAAAAAAAAAAAGGTTTCTTTTGAAAACACTTACGAACTCATGTTTTTTATAATGTTCACGTTTTATAGTGTATTGGAATTGATTATTTAATTGAATAATCATTTCAGTTGATGTTGTCTTCTCAATTTTCCCAATGTACATACCTGTTGAAATTAAACATTTTTATCTAAATCATTCCAAATTTATTTCGTATTTTTCCAAGATATTCTTTTAATTTTTTAAAAGAATTATAGATTTTTGCTGTCTTTTATTCATCACTTGTTGCTACGATAACTGCATAGAAAGAAATGTTCGATCTTTTAAAAATTAAAGTTCATACTGAAACCTTAAAGTCGCTGTTACAAATTCCAAGTGTAACGTTATGGCACCAATTAGCGATATGTAACGTTGTGGGGTGTTCGTAGTCACCGTACCGATTAGGAATATGTAATGTAGCGTTACCAATTCGTAATATGTTACGTTACGCCTTTTCTTTCTCGGCACTAAATTCGTGATATGTACGTACGGGATTTGTTTACAACTGACACGATCTAGCAGTCATCGTCTGTGGCCCCAAAATTCTTCCACACTCCTTTCGTTTATGGTCAAGCGAAAGGTATCACGTTTCACGGCCGCGTGCTTCTTCGTTACGGCCAATTGACTTTATCTCAACGGGTATCCAGGGGTCAGGGGAATTTCATTGATAAAACGATTCCCCTAGTATTTTTCTCGTCGTAGTAAAAGAAGAATGATAATACTGTGTTTACTTTTTAGAACTTTATTATATTCAAAACTTCTATTACTTTTGAGAGAGAGAGAGAGAGAGAGAGAGAGAGAGAGAGAGAGAGAGGAGAGAGAGAGAGAGAGAGAGAGAGAGAGAGAGGGGGATTTCGTTAACACATATGTTTTTCTTTTTAGTAATTCTTAGTTGTCTCAATGGTCAGTACTCCAGCGACTTCGTTAATAATAATAATTGTTTTCAACTTCGTCTCGCGTAAAAGATTAAAATTCAGGTTGAGTACTTAGCGACATCAGTTCATCAACTGCCACGTGTGGCCTCCTTGCTCTGATATCTTCTCTGACTGGACCCGATCTCTGACTGACTCCGTCTCTCACCGGCCACAGACTGTCACTCTAACTCTATTGTCGGGTCTCTTAAATATTATCTCAAAGTCATTTTCCAGAAGTTTCTATCTCTAGAATGTTCGAGCCAGCCCTCGACCGAATCGAATGTTCGATTCCTTCGAATCTCACTGGTCAACCAGAGTTCACCAGCCTAAAGATCAAAAGACTCCTTGGTAGTCACTCATCCTATTTTTTCGTTAAAACCTAGACTTATCGTCTCCTTTCTCTCGTTTAAAAGATGTTATCTTTCCTAACTACTTTTTCGGTGATTCTACAAAGATCACCCAGTAATATAAAGAGAATTTTAAAAGTTTTTTCTAAGTCTGGCACAAGGCCACAAACATAGGTGCTGGGCGGCGATTACGTAACACAAGCCTATAAAGGAGTTACGATAACGTGAACTTTATTATAAATTCAAGGTTATATCATTTTCAGATTTTTACAGTTTATTATAATTTTAATATTCATTGATTTAGCCAGTATTATCATTATTATATCCGACTTATCCTCTTTTCTGATATTCTTTTCTCTTTTTCTTTTACTTGTTTCATCTTACCGTTACTAATATTTAACACATCCAATTTTAGGAACATGTCGAGTTTTGAAATTGTATAGTTCTTTTATGCCACGCACGACTGGGATAATTAATAGTTTTTTCTTTTACTCAACTTTTAGATTTAAGACGATAATTGTATTGTATCATTTTTAAATAAAGATGAAACCGCAACCATCTATGAAGCCATTGATAAATTTCTAGGAATAGAATCATGTGCTTCATGCTGGGTCTCTGTGGATCGATACGGAACTTATGAAGTGGTTTCTCTTGGGGTTGAAATCGTTGTGTCCAGATGAAAGAATAGGATTGAAATAGAATTAAAAATACGTTAAATTCCTGTTTTCATGTTTTTCATTTGTTTTGTTGAATATTACTATCCTCAATTGCTTTGATTGATGTATTTCTTTTAACGACACGTTAACCCGTGTAGAGGTATTTTATGCCAATTGTATATATAATAGACCAGTTATATTTTTATGTTTATTACGAGGATTTTTCTTGATTTTGACAGTAAGTCGTCTACAGATGTTTTGTTTGCTAAATGATGCGGGATTTAATTTTGAAGGATGATTTTATAGTGTAAAGTTTTTTAATGTTATTTGTCATAGTTTTTATTATTTCCGGGAGGAAAAAATGTCATTTACACTGATATTTTTCGCTATTTCTCGTGTTGTTTTGTGTTGCAAGAATTTAGTTTGATAACTGCAAAATCTCAACATATCGGAATGTATTTAACAATATATGATATTAACCATGTTATGCATTCTGGATGATTTTCTTGTTTAAATAAAAAGGAGTGTATTCGTCATGTGTGACCTACACCTAGTCAGAATATAGAGAATATAGTGTTCTTTTTAGGACGTCCTGAAGTCTGGTTTCAATTCTATTTTATTGCTTAAGTAAACATATCAGACGTTGTAATAATTGAATTAGCTTATTGTAGTATATCAACAGGTCCTGCTAGTCTGAAGTTATTATGCACGTCAAACAAACTTCAACAAGAAAGTTCTCAACAAATATTATTAACGGTTAATTTTTTATTTATTTGGAATTTTCAAAAATAGACTGACTTCAGTTCGTATTCAGATTAAACTAATATAAGTTTAACACCTCTGAAATATAATAAAAACTATCTTTTCATTTTGTCCTTAATATCAATTAATAATGGAAATTCGCTTCCGGTTTTTGTCTGTAACAAAAATAACGTCACTGCTTACATCACATTACCCAAAATCGTCATAACATAGAATAAAATTTATTCTACGATTTTTGGCCTGTTCAAATTTTGAGTGTATTTATTCAATAAACACACACAAAATTTGAACATGCACCATTAGACAGTCTTCATTGTTTTTTAAACAAGTTTTAATAATACATGACTGGTATTATATATCTATATATAGTTTGGTTTATTTGATACATATTTAGTTTACATTTCAAATTGTTTTATTTTTAATCCTTTAATGAATTTGATGATTTTACTTATTTGGGATACAAAGTCGCTGACATTGAATTTTTTTACTCCCACCCCTCAGGCAATATATTTCAAAAAATCTTATTTTACAATCGTCGGATGGTGTTTTTATTTTGTACTAGTATATTTAAATATGGGTAAAGAGAATGATCTAAAATACTTGAAAAAAAGGAAACTAAAAGTCATATTGTGAGAAATGTACATTGGAGATATCAAAGGAGATATGTAGAATCATCGAACGGTAAAGAAGGCTTTTGAAAATATAATTATGTTAAAAGCTCGAAGGAAAGGAAAAGGTTTTAAGATGTGCTTCCTCGAAATGATTGTAAACGAAAGCAAGTTAAAGAAAAAAAAACACTTTTGACAAGTGCTCAGATCTTTGAAAAGACTGGTGTTGCATACTGGCATCAAATTCTTAATGTTATATAGCGGCTTCAAATTCACGGCCCTACTTCGTGTATCTGCATACGTAGCGGGTATCGTCACTAACCCTAGACGATATATGTAGTAGTCAGCTACTAGCGACTACTGGACTTCAATAAACAACAGATACGTATGTACAAAGAGAGGACCCTTCTTTATTTTCTTCGGTGTGTGGGTGGTGAAGGCGCAGAGCTTACAATGAGTGCCCAAGGGTTGCCGATGACTACTACTACTGCTGGGATGGTCTGGCCATGTTGAGGTAAAGGGCTGGACGATCCTCACTGCCCGCTGACAATGATCGTCCGTGTCGACGCTCGTTCCTTGTGCTCTGTTCGCTATCTCATGTCTGACTGGACTAAAACTCCTCAACCCTCTTGCTTTTGTATTAACGACACGCCTACGCATCTTTTATCTTTTGATCTGATAACGGAACCTTTGTTATATATTTCTTTATCCTCTCCCCTGCTCTTGACCGGAAACCCTCTCTTCCGTTTTTTTAACTTCTTTTCCGCTTTTACTGATTCGTAAGGTTTTGTAACGTGGTCGCATGTAAATTACAAATCACTATTTGACAAGTTCTTTTCTTCGTGTTGATTACAACAGCCTGGTCTTTTTCCAGCATTTGGTGTTCCGTTTTTTATCTCCAAAGTCCTGAAAATTTTAGGTGTTTCATTTTGTAGGATGTTTTCTTGTTTATGCATAAAACATTTATCGAATTGCCTCAAATTTTAATCTCTTGCACAAATTCCAGTGGATCAATTCACCCAGTCATACCCACTTCTCTCTATTTCGTTTGTGACCGTTTGATGCAGAGGTTAATTCATTTGGGGATTAGGCCTTTTAGAGATAAATAACCTTTAAATGTTAATACACATATATAAGGAAGAAGTTAAAATAAGAAAAAAGCAGCCATTAAGAAGAACAAGTTTTATAAATCTATAAAATATACAATATTTATAAAGGTTTTTGAAGAGAAAGATAAACAATGTTTCTATGTTTAATCTCTGACAGGAAAAAATTTTTTATTTTGGGAAAAAATATTCCCTTTCCATTTGTGTACGTGTATGCGTACGTAGTTCAAGGAAAATGAACAGTAACATCTAATGGTATTTAAGGCTCTGTTTAATATCTACAACACTGGGAATGGATGTGATATGAGGTGAGAATTCGCTAGCTTGTTGCTTGGTGGGAGATGAGAAGTTGGTGAGTGTTTGGTGAAATAGAATTAATAGCTCAGTAGCGTTGTTGGTTGAGACTAGCTCATCATCTAGTGTAGAGCCATTCTGCTTTGAAAATGAAAAACGTATCTCGTTTATAGGCAACCGAACATCAAAGGAAATTAGTCGATTTTACTTTATATTTAAACGCGAACATTTTTATTGAATTTAAAATACCCTATTTTGTGTCTAATTATTTCCAGGGCGGTTAGCTTCGTCCCGGTAGAGCGTTTTGCTAGAAACCACAAGGTTCCTATTCGATACCGGTCCTCGCCAACTCAGCGTTATGAGTAGGACAGGGATCTGTGCGGTAAAGTAAGGAGCTGAATGGTAAGGTGTGGCGGTCCCTTCAGATGCAAAACCAATCTTTCTTGTCTTACGCGCTAGTGGAAAGGGGGATAGACTCCCTTGCTGATAGGCTGATACCGACATTAAGCATCCGACGACTTTAACTTACTTATTTTTCTTTAAGGCTACGCCGGGCGTCCCTGTACACGCCATTATACAACACAATGGCCTTGAAACACACAGGGCGAACATCCAGTTGCTGTATTGTCTATCCCCCTTTCCACTAGCGCTGACCAAGAAGATTGGTTTTTGCATCTGAGGGCGCCACACCTACATCAGCTCTTAACTTTACCGCACAGATCCCTGTCCCTACTCATAACGCTGAGTTGGCGAGGACCGGTATCGAAACTGGAACCTGTGGTTTTCTAGCAAACGCTCTACGCGACTGAGCTAACCCGGCCCGGAAATAATATAGACACAAATAGGGTTTAATTCAAATAAAAATGTTAGCGTTTATTATAAAGTAAAATCGACTAATTTGCCTTGATGTGGTCGGTTGCCTATAACGAGATACGTTTTTTCATTTCAAAGGCAGAAATGGCTCTACACTAGATGATGACTAGTTCAACCAACAACGCTAGCTGAGGCTATTAATTCTATTTTCAACCAAACATCTAACCAACTTCTCATCTCCCACCAAGCCAACAAGCTAGCGAATTCCACCTCATATCACATCCATTCCAGTGTTGTTATATTAAAAGAGCCTTAAATACCATTAGTGTTACTGTCAATTTTCCTTGAACTACGTACGCATACACGTACACAAATGGAAAGGGATATTTTCCCATTAATTTTCTCCTGTCAGAGATTAAACATAGAAACAATTGTTTATCTTTTCTGCTTCAAAACCTTATAAATATTGTATATTTTATAGATTTATAACAAAAACTTGTTCTTCTTAATGGCTGCTTTTTTCTATTTACTTCTTTCTTAATAATGTGTAATTAACATAAAGGTTTATTTATCCTAAAGGCCTAATCCCCAATGAATTAACCCTCTGCATCAAACGGGTCACAAACGAATAGAGAAGTGGGTATGACTGGGTGAATTGATCCACTGGGAATTGTGCAAGAGATTAAATTTGAGCAATTCGAATAATGTTTTTATGCATAAACAAGAAAACATCTACAAAATGAAACACCTAAAATTTTCAGGACTTTGAAGAATAACGGAAACACCAAATGCCTGGTAAAAAGGCAAAACCCAGGCCTGGTGTTAATCAACACGAAGAAAGAACTTTCAAATAGTGGATTTTGTATTACAATGGACTCACTTACAACCTTACGGAATCAGTAAAAGCGAAAAGAATTAAAAAAACGGAGAGAGGGTTTCGGTCAAGGAGCAGGGAGAGATAAAGAAATATATAACAAAGGTCCGTTATCAGATCAAAAGATAAAGATGCGTAGGCGTGTCGTTAATACAAAAGCAAGAGGGTTGAGGGAGTTTAGTCAGTCAGACATGAGATAGCGAACAGAGCACAAGGAAGCAAGGGGGACGAGCGTCGACACGTGTGACGATCATTGTCAGCGGCAGTGAGGATCGTCCAGCCCTTTACTCAACATGGCCAACCATCCCAGCATGTAAGTAGTAGTCATCGGCAACCTTGGGGCACTCATTGTTAAGCTTTGCGCCTTCACCACCCACACACCGAAGAAAAATAAAGAAGGGTCCTCTCTTGTAATACGTATCTGTTGTTTATTGAAGTCCCAGTAGTCCGCTAGTAGCTGACTACTACATAATCTCTAGGGTTAGTGACGATACCCGCTACGTAGCAATACACGAAAAGTAGGGCGTGAATTTGAAGCGCTATATAACATATAGAATTTGATGCCAGTATGCAACACAGTTTTTCAAGATTGAGCACTTGTCAAAAGTGTTTTTTTTTTCTTTAACTTGCTTTCGTTTACATCATTTCGAGGAAGCACTTCTTAAAACCTTTTCCTTTCCTTCGAGCTTTTAACATAATTATATTTTTCAAAAGCCTTCTTTACCGTTCGATATCTCTAATATCTCCTTTGATATTCCATATGTAGCATTTCCTCACAATATGACTTTGTAGTTCTTTTTTTCAGTATTTGTTAGATCATTCTCTTTCCATATTTAAATATACTAGTACAAAATAAAAACACCATCCGGACGAATGTAAAATAGATTTTTGAAATATATTGCATGAGGGGTGGAGTAAAAAATTCAATGTCGCGACTTTTGTATCCCAAATAAGTAAAATCATCAAATTCATTAAAGATTAAAAAATAAAAAATTTGAAATGTAACTTTAATATGTATTGCATACGCAAAATATATATAGATATATATACCAGTCATGTATTTATTAAACTTGTTTTAAAAAACAATGAAGACTGTCTAAATGGTGCATGTTCAAATTTTGTGTGTGTTATTGAATAAATACACTCAAAATTTGAACAGGCCTAAAAATCGTAGATAAATTTCTTCTATGTTATGACGATTTTGGGTAATGTGATGTAAAGCAGTGACGTTATTTTTGTTACAGACAAACCGAAAGCGAAATTTCATTATTATTGATATTAAGGACAAAATGAAAAGATAGTTTTTATTATATTTCAGAGGTGTTAAATTAATATTAGTTTAATCTGAATACGAAACTGAAGCAGTCTAATTTTTTGAAAATTCCAATAAATAAAAAATTACCGTTAATAATTTTGTTTGAGAACTTTCTTTTGAAGTTTGTTTGACGTGCATAATAACTTCAGATGCAGGACCTGTTGATATACTACAATAAGCTAATTCAATATTACAACGTTGATATGTTTACTTAAGCAATAAATAGAATTGAAACCAGACTTCAGGATGTCCTGAAAAGAACATTATATTCTCTATAGTCTGACTAGGTATAGGTCACACATGACGAATACACTCCTTTTTATTTATACAAGAAATTCATCCAGAATGCATAACATGTTAAATATCATATATTGTTAAACACATTCCGATATGTTGAGATTTTGCAGTTATCAAACTAAATTCTTGCAACACAAACAACACGAGAAATAGCGAAAAATATCAGCGTAAATGACATGTTTTCCTCCCGGAAATAATAAAACTATGACAAATAACATAAAAACTTTACACTATAAAATCATTCTTCAAATTAAATCCCACATCATTTAGCAACAAACATCTGTAGACGACTTACTGTCAAAATCAAGAAAAATCCTCGTAATAAACATAAAAATATAACTGGTCATATATATACAATTGGCATAAAATACCTCTACACGGGTTAACGTGTTGTTAAAAGAAATACATCAATCAAAGCAATTGAGGATAGTAAATATTCAACAAAACAAATGAAAAACATGAAACAGGAATTTAACGTATTTTTAATTCTATTCAATCCTATTCTTTCATCTGGACACAACGATTTCAACCCCAAGAGAAACCTCTTCACTTGTTCCGTATCGATCCACAGAGACCCAGCATGAAAGCACATGATTCTATTCCTAGAATATTTATCAATGGCTTCATAGATGGTTGCGGTTTCATCTTTATTTAAAAATGATACAATACAATTATCGTTCTTAAATCTAAAAGTTGAGTAAAAAGAAAAAACATTAATTATCCAGTCGTGCGTGGCATAAAAGAACTATACAATTTCAAAACTCGACATGTTCTAAAATTGGATGTGTTAAATATTAGTAACGGTAAGATGAAACAAGTAAAAGAAAAAGAGAAAGAATATCAGAAAAGAGGATAAATAAGTCGGATATAATAATGATAATACTGGCTAAATCAATGAATATTAAAATTATAATAAACTGTAAAAATCTGAAAATGATATAACCTTGAATTTATAATAAAGTTCACACGTTATCGTAACCTCCTTTATAGGCTTGTGTTACGTAATCGCCGCCCAGTACCTATATTTGTGGCCTTGTGCCAGACTTAGAAAAAAAACTTTAAAAATTCTCTTATATTACTGGGTGGTCTTTGTAGAATCACCGAAAAAGTAGTTAGGAAAGATAACATCTTTTAACGAGAGAAAGGAGACGATAAGTCTAGGTTTAACGAAAAAATAGGATGAGTGACTACCAAGAAGTCTTTGTCTTTAGGCTGGTGAACTCTGGTTGACCAGTGAGATTTGAAGGAATCGAACATTCGATTCGGTCGAGGGCTGGCTCGAACATTCTAGAGATAGAAACTTCTGGAAAATGATTTTGAGATAATATTTAAGAGACCCGACAATAAAGTTAGAGTGATAGTCTGTGGCCGGTGAGAGTCGGAGTCAGTCAGAGATCGGGTCCAGTCAGAGAAGATATCAGAGCAAGGAGGCCGCACGTGGCAGTTGATGAACTGATGTCGCTAAGTACTCAACCTGAATTTTAATCTTTTACGCGAGACGAAGTTGAAAACAATTATTATTATTAACGAAGTCGCTGGAGTACTGACCATTGAGACAACTAAGAATTACTAAAAGAAAAACATATGTGTTAACGAAATCTCTCTCTCTCTCTCTCTCTCTCTCTCTCTCTCTCTCTCTCTCTCTCTCTCTCTCTCTCTCTCTCTCTCTCTCTCTCAAAAGTAATAGAAGTTTTGAATATAATAAAGTTCTGAAAAGTAAACACAGTATTATCATTCTTCTTTTACTACGACGAGAAAAATACTAGGGAATCGTTTTATCAATGAAATTCCCTGACCCTGGATACCCGTTGAGATAAAGTTAATTGGCCGTAACGAAAGAAGCACGCGGCCGTGAAACGTGATACCTTTCGCTTGACCATAAACGAAAGGAGTGTGGAAGAATTTTGGGGCCACAGACGATGACTACTAGATCGTGTCAGTTGTAAACAAACCCGTACGTACATATCACGAATTTTAGTGCCGAAAAGAAAAGGCGTAACGTAACATATTACGAATTGGTACCGCTACGTTACATATTCCTAATCGGTACCGTGACTACGAACACCCCACAACGTTACATATCGCTAATTGGTGCCATAACGTTACACTTGGAATTTGTAACAGCGACTTTAAGGTTTCAGTATGAACTTTAATTTTTAAAAGATCGAACATTTCTTTCTATGCAGTTATTATAGCAACAAGTGATGAATAAAAGACAGCAAAAATCTATAATTCTTTTAAAAAATTAAAAGAATATCTTGGAAAAATACGAAATAAATTTGGAATGATTTAGATAAAAATGTTTAATTTCAACAGGTATGTACATTGGGAAAATTGAGAAGACAACATCAACTGAAATGATTATTCAATTAAATACACTATAAAACGTGAACATTATAAAAAACATGAGTTCGTAAGTGTTTTCAAAAGAAACCTTTTTTTTTGTTGAAAAGAAAATCATAATCTTCGGTTTTCTAACGCCAGACGACTCAGTTTAAAAAAAAACATACACAAGGCACACAAAAAATAAGTATAAATTAAACTTTTGAGAAATGTTAATTTCTTTACGACGAGAGAGAACATAAATTCCTAATGCTTCTTCAAAATAACTCCCACTTCAAGAAATTGTCTCGTCTTTTCCCGATCCAACAGTTTCAAAGTTGTGTTTTTGCTTTTACAAAAAATTTTAACAGTTACCCCCCTTTTTAAAAGGTCCCACTCTTCATCTCAGTAACTAGTCATCTGCAAAAAAAATCTCTATTTTAATAAATATTCCCTTCCCGGCCGTACATTGGTTAACAATTCAAAGGGGCAAAACTTGTTATTTTTTAAAATTTTGATTATATTTGAAAATAAGACATATAGAAAATTACATTTTTTATTCTTTTTTTTTCTTTCTATAAATGAGTTTTTTAATTCTTTTCACACCTTTTTATACAAGTAATAACAAACAAATTTTATCGAGAGAGACTAGCATACTTCCTCTTTTATTCGTTATAGATATGTAGATAATATTGTATGTATGTATCCAACCCATTCTCCATGGTGTGGATGCGACAAAGGTCACAAGTGCGAAGTATCCAGGTAAGATCGAACTCGATGTTTAGTAGTAATTGATCTGCGAGACTAGATTGCTAACATCAAACGCGATTTCGATAGTGTTGTACTTTTCGTGTATATCATGTTGTGTCATCAATTCAGTTAAATGTCACTGATGTATCTTTATTTTCAATTATTATTGTCAATTTATTTTTTTGACGATTCCAACGGCAATTGAATTCTAAGATTTTTCACATTTTTCCTTCAATTTAGGATTCAGAAGATACACCACCACATATTGGCAATGCCCTGATTATGGTTTAATATAAATAAAAAACAACGAAAGGTTTAACGGAGCATATATATATATATATATATATATATATATATATATATATATATATATATATATATTAAGTTAAAAGAAAGGAAATGAATCCGACAATATGAGTAAGAAAAGGTGGAATGAAAACATCACACAATGCTGTTAAAGAAGAAAACAATTTATAATACAATCATAGCTGATACTGATTAACATTTCGATTTTACAAAAATCATCATCAGAGCTCATTCACTCCCGTAGTTGTTTGGGTCGGAGAGGAAAGTCAAATGAGTTTACAAAATAAAAAACCTTAATACTGCAAGTCTAATACTAGTCTTCGTTTTATAAATTGGTTTCTTCTTTAACAGCATTGTGTGATGTTTTCATTCCACCTTTTCTTACTCATATATATATATATATATATAATTGTAATTATTATTATTATTTAGTCCTTTTGAGTTTTCACATCAGCATTAGCTGATGGTCTTTAACTGGAGTCTGAGTGACAGCAAGTCTCCTCAGGTCTCCAGGACTCTCTAAGTATTCTGGCAGATTGCAGCAGTGCAGTGTTCTGAATGGTTTCAATCCTTCCTCTGATTTCCAAACTTTCCAATCCTTTTGGGACCGTTCCAAGTGCACCAACTACAATTGGTATTACTTTCACTTTCATATTCCATAACTTTTTCAGTTCTCTGACAAAGGTCCAGATATTTGTCCATTTTTTCATTTTCTTTTAGCTTCAACCTGTGATCTGCTGGAACTGCAAAATCCACCAGTTGACAAGTTCTTTCTTTTTTGTTTATCAACACTAGGTCTGGTCTTCTTGCTGGGATAAGGTGATCGGTTTTTATTTTAAAGTACCAGAGAATTTTATGTGTTTCGTTCTCAAGAACAGATTCTAGTTTATGCATATAACATTTTGTTGTATGGTCAAAATTTATTTTTTGCATAATTCCCAGTGGATTAACTTCCCAACCCAGTCGTGTCTGGTTTTGTACTCCGTTGTGCTAGTTTGCTACATTCGCATAGTACATGGTTTACAGTCTCATCTCTATTACCGCATAATCTACATTTACTATTGTTGGGTCTTATCAATTTTTGCTTTGATATAGTTTTGTTCTTATGGCATTATTCTGTGCAGCAATTATTAGTGATTCAGATATTATTATTATTATTATTATTATTATTATTATTATTATTATTATTATTATTATAAAAAGCTTAGATAATAAGCTTTTATTTCCTAAAAGTCGTTTTTCCTGTTTAGTTTAATGACACGAAATTCATACTAAAATATACCTTTCTTTTAGGATTACGTTTGTTTGAAAAAAATCCATTTTAATTGGTTATAATTAGTCGTAATTAGCAATTAAGTAAAAAAAACTGACCAGTCTCTCACTCACATTCTACATAAAACTTTCACCTCAGGTAATTCCTAAATTTTTGATAATCGTTTTTTCATCAAAAACGACCTCCCATAAAAAGATATGTCACGTGACATTTTTCTCGGTCATTTTATTTTTGTAAACAATTGACAAGAATTTTTTAGATCATCCTTTTTTTCTGCGATATTTCATTTAAAAATTATCAATTCTGTAATTTTGATTTGTTGTTTTTCTTTTTCTTATTGATTTCTGTTATAAGCCTTAAAATCCTAAATAGTTTTTTTTTTTTTTACTCCGGATATAAATAAAAACAGCGGCCATGTTTACGATATATTTGAGTAAAAATAATAATTTAAAATGTATTAAAAATAAATTACCTGTGTATATTAATTTGCCTTTTTTACTGATATATCCGGATTAAGGGATATACTCTGAAGTTGGTATTTGGTATATTATCGCAGTAGTAGCTGGTGCGTCCAATAGCAATACGTCTTCCGAGCAGGCGTGGTGTAGTCTAGCGAGTAAGATTATGTTGTAGGTGTAGGTATAGGTATAGGTATCTGTACCAACACAGTGTCGACTATTTATACATGACACTGTCCAATCAGATTATAGTGAGGGGGTACCAAGGTATTTACATATTCATTATATCATTTACTGATGCCATTATGTTACTACTTTTCGATTTAGACAAAAAATTAACCTTAAATAATCGATTTAATTAATTTTAATTCGTTCTTGAAATGAAAATAAGTGAACAAATTGGCAGTGCCTATTTTATACTATTATTTTTGGTCAGTTTTGCTCAAATATATTGCAAACACACCCGCTTTTTATGTATTTTTAGACGAACAACCATATCATTTAGGCTTTTAAAACTTATAACAGTCTCTTCTTAGAAATCAATAATAACAAATAATAAATACACTCATTACAGAAGAATTAAAAACTTTTTAAATGAAATTTATTTCGTTTTGGTCTAAAGACGCAGAAAAAAGGACGATCTAAAAAAACTATTGTGCATTTGTTTACAAAACAGAAATGACCGAGAGAAAATGTCACAAGACATATCTTTATATGGGAGGTTGTTGTTGATGAAAAACAATTCTTAAAAATCTGGGAATTTTCTGATTTTGATAACATTTTCTGTGTTGACTTATTAATCAACGAATTCTTTTTTTTTATAAATTAATGAATTAACACTGAAAATTTCATTAAAATCGGATAATTTCCTCAATTTTCATAATTTTGTTTTCAATTGAAGAGGGGAGTAAATTTATTTTTGTAAAATATGGATTTGACGTCATCATGTGTGTGTGTGTGTGCGTGTGTATGTATATACATATGTTTTAATATGAATTTTTTATACTTCAATATATATATTATATATATATTATATATATATATATATATATATGTGTGTGTGTGCATGTGTGTGTGTGTGTGTACACATGCTAAGATTCCTCATTCTTCATATACAATACGGTTTTTTTTTCTTATGTCATGTCGGCCATTTCTCATCCTATACACGTTGTAATTTTCTTTTTTTCCCTATTCCTCTGCTGCATTATTTCCCCGTGTTCGTAGTCATACTACAACACTTTGGCGTCATGTGTTCATTTATCTATTCCCATTTCTCTCTTCAGCAGTCCCATTTTATTTTCCCCTCAACCGGTCAATGTCGACAGAAAGGCTTCTTTTTTTTTCGCACGTCCCTGACCAAGCGTAAGTTTGTTGGAGGGGCTTCTGGTGCTCATGATGGTTTGAGTGTTCAACGAAACTTCCGCTTGTCAGACATGACATTGCAAAGAGCAATTTTAACATTGACGGCCGTCGCTTGGTTCATCGGGATACGGGAGTGATATTTAAATGAAAATTTACCCATCCCCAGGCCATTGATGGTGTATCCAGGACTTTTCAAATGATTTACTCTGAGCGTGCTCAGTTGTGACACGCGCCGTTATTTCAAGTAAACTGCAATTTAAAAAAAATTCATAGTTGGGGATACGATCACTAGTAAAACACTTTCTGTACATATTATATAAATAATATATGATCGACGACGCTTTGCCAAATAAACATTTATACAACATCAATTTTCTATTAACATTTGCCCGACGTGAGAAAATCCTATACAATAATAGGAGACAATTACGAAAAAGTAAAAAGTATGATATATATATAATATATATAGCTATATATATCTATATATATATATATTATATTATATATATAAGTTGAGGAGAAATATTTTAAAATATAACAAACACTGGATGTGTATGTTAGGGTAAACAATTTTGATGTGTCAATACTTAAGCTTTCGGTATAATTGTACCACTTCAGGACACTGTTAAGTAATGTTTATGTGAGAGACAAATAAAAGATGTTTATATGTGTATAGTGAATGTGTGAATACTGATCGTTTTATTAACCGTTAACTTTTTTATATGCCCGCGCTTGTTTACGAAAAGCCAATGCGTGAATCAATGCATGTGCAAAAAATTTTGGAAGGTGATAGATCATAATGTGAACGCATGCATTAACGTGAATAGCGCAGAACGAAAGAATCGTTAATGCATGCGTGCCATTATATATGCTTCACCTTCCAATTTTGCACATGCATTGATCACGTCATTGGCTTCGTAAAACAAAAGCGCATTTATAAATTAACGGTTTAATACATCATATTTACACATTCACTGTAACACTACGATCTTTCGTTTTGTCCTCACATAAAACATTACTTAACAGTGTCCTGAAGATGGTACACTATACCGACAATGCAAAGTATTGACACTAAAATTGTTTCATGATCATAACATCCTGTGTTTGTTATATTTTAAAATATTTTCTTCTCATATTGTCGGATTAATTTCTCGCCGTATTTCATATATATATATATATATATATATATATATATTTATATATATATATATATAATATTATATAAGCCGTTGGGTCACCCATTGAGCTTTTGGTACATAATTGGGATTAGGTAGGTATAGTCAAAGATGAAGTAAAAAATTTTGTATTTTACAAATATATTTACCCATCCACAATTTTTTTTTGAAATATGAAATTTGAGAGCATTATCCAATTTTTAAATGAAATTTTAGTGTTGCTTTATAAATTTATGACTTTTTATAATGCATAGATATTCTAATTTCAAACCTTTCTTTGAATTTTCTTCAGGTCACTTAATTTCGACCCCATCTTATTTTTAGAAGCGCAAATATCGTGTGGTTATTTAAAGGGGGAAACTAATTAGCAGTATAGATAAAAAGAAAACTCCGAAGGTATGAGTAGAAAGAAAAGAAATTAAGTGAGCGATTCTGGTAGAAAAATAAGTATGAAATCGAAATTTGAACTAAATTAAGCGATTCCATATTTTAACTGAAATTCTATCTATTAATTAGCCTATAAATTGTCTTTTGTACTATGGTAGGTAGAAATGGTAAATATTTATTTAAAGTATTTCCATTGAATCAGTTTGATTGAAACGATTCAGTAATTTAAACAAAAATTAAATTCATACGATGAGTTTCGAAAAAAAAAATCATACAATTATTAACAAAAACAAATAGAAAAATATTTACATTTACGTGTCGAGAAAAAAAAAAAAAAAAAAAANTAGAGTGAATTCGGCACAGATAAGCAAGCGCAGAGTAATCAAGGATATAGATTTTTTGCATTTCATCTTGGACGATTTGGAACTGTCTCAATTTTTAACCAGATCGGTGTGCAAGATGATAACGGTCTTACAATTAAGGAATATGAGTATTGATATAGTAGATTTACATTTTGCATTTTCATCTTCCGACCGAATTATGGTCAGTATCAATGGGTGTAGCAGAAGATGATAACGCATACTTTTGTAAGAACAACGAGTATTAATATATAATAGATTTACTCAGAATTCTGAGTTGAGGCTATTGAAGTTGCTTCCAGCCAGTACGATTCATGTGAAGAACTCCGCCTTCAGGGGTGGAGGCGTTCGATGCCAAGCATATGTTTAGTAAGTATTTGTGGTGTAAACGGTTATCGTTATCAGAAATAGATTAGGCGAACCGAGTTCAATTCTGGACGAGGTCTACGTGCAATTCACATATCGCTAATATCTGTTGGAAGGTAATAAATTAAGTATACTCCCTATGGGATAAAATAAGTATGACAGAACTGAACTCTTTAACCTGGTATGGCAAATTGTTCTATGAAAGAAAAAACTCTGAATTCCAATCCCGAGGCCACTTCCTGTGCTGGGTAAATATATAACTCTCCACCCTGCATCAGTTCCGCGGGAAGGCTGTCGCCAAATTGCCTCTCATTTTGTTTGTGGTGATGATGATGATGATGATATGACAATTCTAGAATTGTCTCTCCTCGATGGTGGGAAATAAATAGATATATTTATCATAAGACAACAAAAAACTTTATCATTCAGCTCTGGATTTGTTTCAAGAGCACAACGACAGTACTCGTACCAATAGATCCCGCCAAATAAATCGAATATATATATATATATATATATATATATATTATATATATATATATATATATATATAATATATATATCGACTTATTACAAGGCGGTTATAAAGAGATCAATGTAGTATAACAGATTTAAATGACTCCCTAGGAGATTGCAGTCTCCCAGAAAATGAAAATACATTACATTGGAATTCACCTCAACCACATTGTCCGACCGTCGTCTAAACTCCATTTAACAGATAATAGCTCTATTCACAACACCTAAAATTACATTCATGTAATTACCGGGAAATATTCTAACGGAAAATTTAACACACATTTTGCACAAAGAAAAAAATAAACAAAAACTCCAAATACTAGAAGCTCTATACATAAAAACAATACAAACCATCCTTAACAAAAATAATTTCCAATGCAGTACACAACATTTTAAAATGCCTATAGCACTTTTCAATCAATTCTTCTCCTCCAGCCTCCCACATTAATTTAATTTTTTTTAAACTGGAATACATCACCCTGATGACGGCACTTCGTAAGTGCCGAAAGTACTCGGAAACTTGAACTTTGTAGGACTTATCCACGATATTCCACCCAAATATTAAAAAGTTGGCCAGAAAACTCGAAAAGATAAAAATAAATTGTTAAACAGGAGATGTTGTCTTTTGTTTAATTCTCCATGTATAAATGAAAGAATGCTGCCCAAACACACACACACACACAGCACACATATATATATATATATATTTATTTATTTATTTTATAATTACAAAGTCGCTCCTACCATTGGTTTCTGAAATAACCCTTTTTTTTTTTTGGTGTTATTCGTCTTCAGAGGCGTTTGACTTTTGAAAAAAATTTGGACAGTTTTTCAACTCCGGCACGTATCCACGCGATCCGTTAATAGCTGCGTGCATTTCGCTTTCATCATTCAACGGCATCACTATTTGTCGTCATTGTTCTTATTGTGATTTTAAATTTTTTCCGTTTTTATAATTATTTTAGTTCATGTGTGTTTATTATATATATGAATTCTTAATTATGGCGGTCTGATGTTTTGGTTAGTCCAATTCCATATTAAGAATTTTTTCCTGTGTGGGCATGCTCGAAAAATTTCTGTTTTGTTGTTTTAGGAAATTTTCTTCGGAGTTTATTCCTTGAAGAATACGGAATTTTTCTGGTTGTGGCATAATGAGCATTTTTTTTAACCATTTATATATGGTTTCGATTGTCTAGTATTTTCCATTCTAATTTAAAATGTTTTTCTTGTTTTTTTTATACTGCCATACTTGTTGATAGCGCTGTCACGTTCCTCTTATTTTCGTGTTTGAGGATGTTAAATGGTTATAGTAGCGTTGTTTAAAAGCTACCTCTGGCACCATCCCTATGTAGTTTTTCGTCTTGGTTTCCCGATTGGTGTTGTATTGTTTGTCTTAAATTGTTGCCTGGTATATTATTGATTCTGTGTTGCATCTTTGTTGTAAAGGACAGTCTTCTTTACTTCTGCATGTGCATGTTGGGTCTTCTCTGGGTTTGATGTTGGCTGTAAAAATTGTCTCATCGGTTGTCCACAAGAATAGCTTATTTTGACTGTGGTTTTTTGTTAAAAAATTTTTTGTATCTATGTTTAGGTGGGAAATGCTTTTTTACTAGTTCTAAGAATTTCTTCTTGCTATATTTGTCCTTACGTTGAGTGCATATGTGGTGTGAACCAGATTATTTTTCCTTTTCCTGTTTCTGTTTGTGGTTGGGTATGTAGTCTTTCGCTATCTATGTATTTTATTTGGTCCTTAATTCCGCTTTCCTTTAATGCTTCATTGTAGTACGGGGCTGCTTTTTTCAAAAATATTTCTTTATTTGCTGAAAGGTTTGAGATTCTGCGGCTAATGTTGTTGGACTAGGTTTTTGAATACTATAGGTGGGTGGTATGAACCTGTGTTTATGTATTTTAATTTTTCGTTTGGCTTATGGTATGGTTTGTATGTTCCGCTATCAAGGTCTAGATTAACGTCTAGGAAGTTTTACGTTTGTGAGGTTTGTGTCTATTATGATTTTAAGGCCCATGTTGTTCATATGTTTTATCATATTTTTTTTTATCATAAGTTTATCTAGGTGTGTCCGTCGCATTTACGGGGACAGGCACAAGCCATCGTCTCTGTATATCTCTGTATATATATATATATTAGATAATATGAGTGGTATAATTCTAAAGCCGATAAAGCTCAATATCATTGAGGGTTTGTATTTGAGTTAAGGTAGTGTGGACATGGATTCAACGCCTAGTTACCGATAGTTTTCTCACCTATGCGATCTTCAAACCAAACCTGAAGATAGAATAGGCGAGAAATTGTCAGTAATCAAGGTGTTGACTCCACATCCACGCTAGCCTTAACTCAAATATATATATATATATATATAATATATATATATAATATAACACACACACACACACATATATATATATATATATATATATATATATATAATATATATATAAGAAGTTAAGGCTCACAAACTTATTGCGTATTTTTAACAACCATTCCTTTTGTATGAACCAATATTATTATATCAAGCCCTGTTGATGTTTTTTTTAACCGAACTCTTTAGCGTCGGCTATATATAAGTCACTCTTGACTTAATTTTTGTTGTTTTTTCTAAATATATAATTCTTTACACTGGCGGATTTCATATTCATTTTTCTTCTCAATATATATATATATATATATATATATATATATATATATATATATTTCGCTCCTGGTCAGAGGTAATTATTGTGTCTAGCCAAACTGAAGAGGCGTGAAACGCCGAAACAGCGTGTCTGTGAATGACTTATATATATATATATATATATATATATATATATATATATAATTATATATATATATATATATATATATAAAGATTAAAGATAAAAGATAAGATCTTGGTCTTTATCATTTGCTCTACTTAGGTATTGAGGCACTTTTTACTTATTAGCTTTGTTTCCTGGCGGTTTTTATATGAATATATATCATGCACCAACAACATTAAACAATAATTAATTAATGTGCACAGAATAAAAAAATAACTGATAACTCTTTTAAACCTTTTCATAAAGATAATCAAACACCATTATACATCAACATCCACTCCAACCACCCTAAACCATTAATTAAGCAGCATCTACCCAATGCAATCAATACAAGAATTAATAAATTATCAAATAAAAAATGTTTAATGAAAAATAAAAAAAATATATTATAATAAAGCATTCCAAATAATTCACACAATAATTATCATATCAAACAATACTAACAAATTTAGAAACAGAAAAATATAAAATAATATGGTTCAATCCCCCTTACTGCAAACTAGCTGATGTAAATATAGGTAAAAATTTTTCCGCAAATTAATTGACAAACACTTTAACATCAATAATGCATTAAATAAATATTTTAACAGAAAAACAACCAATTAGTTATTCTTGCACCAACAACATAAGCAATATGATTAATGCACAGAATAAAAGAAATAACTGATAACACTTTTAAACCTTTTTCATAAAGATAATCAAACACCATCATACCTCAACATCTACACCAACCATATTATTTGAATGCACATTTTTAAAGTGTGGTTTCATTATTATTAATTAAATTTTTTAAAGTTTAACGAATAACTAAAATCAAAGTATATTTTTAATCAATCCACGAAATGAGTGTGATTTAAAAAAAATTAATTTTGCTTTTAAATTGAAAAGTTTAAGATAAGTTTAAAAACTGTAATCCATTAAATTTACAAGTTAAAAATTATATAACCAAATAATCAAAAATTTTTAAACACTTTCATTAGTAAGATAATTAAAAAAAAACAAATACCATTGATTCAAAAATCATTTATCTATTTTATTAAAAGAATGAATTATATATTGTAAATTAATTTTTAAAAAGTTTGTCAACTGATGATTATGTTAAAGTTTTTTTTGGTGTTTTTTTAAATAATATAGAAAATTAATTTTAAAGGGAAAAGGGTTAAAAACACATAATTAAACCATAGGCCAATGCATTCAATACAAGAATTAATAAATTATCAAATAAAAATAATGAAAATAAAAAGAATATACAATAAAACATTCCAAACAGGTGGATTCACGACAATAATTATCATATCAAACAAACTAACAAATTAGAAACAGAAAAATGTAAAATAATATGGTTACTGGCAAACTAGCTGATGTAAATATAGGTAAATTTTCCTCAAATTAATTGACCTGTTAGGGTCCCATCTATGGGTTAAATAGAAAACATGAGTGATAAACAAAATTGTATTATCCATTAAGAATTAATTTATTTCAAACTTTGTCGGCATTAAATGACCACCGAGGTTGATATGGCGAATGAAACAAAATCAAACCAAACCAATCAAATTAATTGACAAATAATTTAACATCAATAACGCATTAAATAAAATATTTAACGAAAAACAATCAAATTAATTATTCATGCACGCAACAACGTAAGCAATATAATCGATGCACAGAATAAAAAAGCAAAAAGAAACAGCAAAAACAAAAAATAACTTAATAAAATAACAGACGACGCCCGATTACAACTGTAAAACCGATAGTCCACTTGGAGGTTCATATAAATCGAAGAACATTGTTACCAGACACAAATATTCTCAAAAGAAAAATTAAGGAAAAATTATCTATTTTGCTAGTTCGCGGCACGCCCTGGAAATTTCGCTATAACACCACAGACAATCCTTTACGAATGAAAAATTAAAAAAGATAAACCTAATTTTCTAAACATGTCTGGAAACTAAAACAAACAATCAAAACTCTCAAATAAAATGACAAATCATTAAAAAGCCAAAACACCAACAGGATTCAAACAAATTCATTAGTTATTAGTGGAATAGATTATTGATTAGGACTGAGCCTGTCTAGTAGTGATCACCCCAGGCGAAGTTAACAGGTTTGAATTCAGAGTTTTCCTTCCCTAGACTGGTTGCCTAACGAAAGTTAAGGAACCCAGTCTGCCCTACTATTTACCCATAGCTGGAGGGAGAGTAGTTGGATTCATACCTTTCCTGAAGATATTAGCGCTATGTGAACTGTAGTTTCGTCCAGGATTTGAACTCGGGTCGACGAGTTCATTTCCTACGACTTAAACCATTAAACCACGACCTCCAATGTCCCCTTTGTCTGGAGGAGAAAAAATATCAAAAATAGAATTAAAAACCGGAAGAAACTACTGAATAGAAGAAATGAAATCATATTCAAATGTAAACATGCAAATAAGTTTAGACTTGTGTAAAAAAATATACAAAAAATAAGAACATTTATATACATATATACACACATACACATATCAAAAGAAAATTTTTATCGTTGAATTGACAGTTCCATTTGAAGAAAATCTTGATTGGGCCCATCAGCGGAAGTTGGAAAAATATGAAGACCTACGTGAACAATGCGTCAGAAACGGATGGATAACAAATGCATTTCCCATTGAAGTCGATGCCGGGTATTTATTACCAACTCAACCTCGGCATTTTTATCTAAACTTTGACTTTCTCCACCAGACAAGAGGAAATACTTTAAAAAGATTCAGGAGAAGGCTCTAAACCGCATCAGCGTGGATATGGCAGTCCTATATTGTGACATCAAACCGATAAAATCTGGTGGTATCGTGAGATACTGCTGGGGCGCTCTGGGTTAGTGGTAATGATACTTCGGCCCCGAAACCATGCTTGAACCCCAGAGTCATCATCTGATGAAGGCTTTGCTGGTTGTAATGCTACTGTGTAAATAGCAGTCATTGTATGAAGATTATATATACACATACAAAACCCTGAGAATCGGATCATAAAATACATCATCATCATCATGTTTGCACGGATATCCATGATGATCTCTCCGCCAGCCTTCTCTATCATTCATTGACTCCGGCAGCTCCTTAACGCAGCGGCCAGTATCCCTACATAGTTGGTCAATGTAGGTCCTGGCTGGGCGGCCCACATTAGCGTGCCCATGGCCTGGTTTCCACATTAGTACGTCGCCTACGATTTCGTCCTTGCTTCTCCAGCAGTGACCTGCATGTCTAGTCCGTCTCACTCGTATGGTTTGTGAGATGGGGGGCAGGTGGCCATATAGTTGCTCTTTTGTGGGGTGCTGTTTCCACGACCTATCCAGGACCGCCCGTAGAATTCTCGTACAGCTCCATCTAGCTTATTCTCAAGACGCTTCTGATACAGCCATACAGCAGTACCGACACAACCACAGCCTGGAAGAATCGTCTCTTTTAGCTTGTCGGGAGATCGGATTTCCATACGACTGATAATTTGGAATTCCATATAACTGATAAATTGCCAACCATGCCTTTCTATTCGAGTGTTAACATCGCTTTCTGTGGATGAGATATTACTACCTAGGTATGTGAATTTTTCTACTGACTTAAGAGGCTTGCCGTCAAGTGTGGAGATATCCCCTTGCTTTTTGAAGCTCATGAACTCAGTTTTATATCAGAGTTCACAAAAATATATAAAATTAGAACATGCATATTCACATGCAAAAAAATCAAATTTAAAAAACTATGACGTCACAAATATGACCAACACACACAAAACTATTATTTTCTTTTAAAAAAATCACGAACGTGCGCCGTGTCCCGTGAGATGACGTATTTAATAAACGTCGAAGGAGGAATTTGAAATAAAAATGAAAAAATCAGTGAAACTGGAAGATCATGCCAGTGAGACAAGGTATGAGGTCTACAAATTAATAAAGATCAGACTGAGGAGGCTATAATAAAGCAGTAATAAATTTATATCTACACCAAGGTATCCCATTTATTCATTTATCTATAATACTCCGTATATAAAAAATGTTGTTCTGGTTCCAACGGGAGAAAATTCAATATTTTTAAATTTTTAAAAAAAAGAAGGTCCGCAAATGTATTAATGTTTCAGGAAAAAATTTTTTTTAATTTTTTTTTATCTTACATATGCGACACGTGTTTTGATCTGTTGTCTTCTTCAGGCATTGAATTATTATTTTGGCAGAATATGTCCGATATTTGATAGGTCGTGTGTGTTTTTGTAACTTTTTTTATTATAATGGTTGTGTAATAACGGTTTGAACGCTACCTTATTTTTTTTCAATCCTTGCGTGCGATTTGCGCGTGACTTGCGTGCGACTTACGCGCAAAAAATTGAGAAAAAATGACGTAATGTTCCACACGTGCACTCATTCCTCAGTTCTATCTTCAGTATTGCTATCATTCAATACCTGAAGAAGACAACAGATCAGAAACACGTGTCGCATATGTAAGATAAATTTTTTTTTTCTGAAAACATAATACATTTTGCGGACTTCTTTTTATAAAATACTCCATATATATATATATATAATATATAATATATATATATATTATATATATATATAGTACGCCAATCCGCTGCCCGTTAAAGTATGTGGCCTACCGCGTGTTTGAATGTGTCCTACCTCAGTAAGCGTATATTTATAGAAATTAGTTGTAGGCAATTTTATTAAAACTTATTATTTTTCACATATATTCAATTTCAAGAAATAACAATTCAGTCATAAGCTGTATATAGTAATTAAGAATAATTAAAAAAAGAATTCATCCATAATTTACATGAATCAGAGATCTATTTAATTCTAAAATATTTCAAAGATTCTGAAATAGGGTTAGGATTAGGGGGTAGGGATTATGGTTAGCAGTTATTATTATAACCATATAATTTGCTTTTTATGGTAGGCCACATACTATAAGAGAGACATGATTTGTAGGTAGGCCACATACTATAATGGTACCACGCAATCTTTATATATACGTTTGAGTTCTCAGTTTGGGTTGCAGTCCCCCCCCACAACACTCACATATATATTATACTATATATATATATAAAGGTAAATCTAATGAGTCAGACGACCTACTATTAGTTTCGCTTAATGCTCTTCCGGGGCTAAGATCTGACTCAGATCTTAGCCCCGAAGAGCATTAAGCGAAACTAAAGTAGGTTCGTCTGACTCATTAGATTTATCTTTATTATTTGCCTACTTAGGTATGAGCATTTTTTACTTATTAGCTATTCTCCTAGCGGTTATATGAATATATATATATATCTTATATACATATATATGCATATAAATTGTTTTTTCTTTTGACCAAAATTGTACTAATAGATTATTTTTTGTTGGTACGACTATCTTGGTCTTTTCTTTTTTTTCAAAAATTTTTTTCTCCCTGGTTGATGTTGGTAGTATATTTTTACAATCAAACTATTTGCTGGGTTTTTTCTCACAGCAAGGATTTACCAACACGCTTGGTATATTATACATACTAGCAAATATAATGCACCCTCCGGTGCCAAGTACTTAAGTTTTAATATAAATAAATATCATATTAAATTAGAAATGCTAATGAAACTGAATAAAAATGCAGATAAAAAGATTTTTGAACAGAGGGGGTATGATTGAAAATAGAACAACTTTGAAACTAACTCTTCCATCATTTTCATTACTCCCGTCTTCATTGGTAAATTTTCCTAATTTTAACTATTTAGTTAAAATTGGAAAGTAAAGGATAATATTACAGTTATTTCTTCTTATTAATCGATTTCATTAAAGATTTATCCCTGAGATTTTTACTCATATTTCATTTAGATAAACCAAACAATTAGAAATCACTAATACTAAGCACATATTTATTAAAATTCCAAATTTTAAAGATCAATATGCAAATTAGCCTTTCATTCACACTGTAAACCGCTATTTTGATGTATATACAGGATACAATTACCTGTTATTAGTATCTAGATAATGGTCAATAGTATTTAATGATGTATAACAATTTTAATTAATAATTGAGGTTTAGATAAAAAAATAAAATTGGAGAATTTGATGTAAATAACTAAGGGAATTGTGATATTAAAAGTAGTGATAGAGTTTCGGTTACAGACAGAAAAAACTCACAATCTCCATTATAATAACTAGCAAATATATGCACCCTCCTCGGGTGCCAGTATTTAAGTTTAAATGTAATAAAATATTAGATAAATCAGAAATGCTAATGAAACTGAAGAGAGAATTCAGATAAAAAGATTTGGAAACGGAGGGGTATAATCGGAAAATAGAACAACTGAAAACTTACCTCTTTCACCACTTCCGTTTTTCAATGCTAAATTTTCCTAATTTAACTATTTAGTTAAAATAGGAAGTAAAGAATAAAATTACGGTTATTTCTTCTTGTTAATGAATTTCTTTTAGGATTTATTGAAGAGATTTTACTCATATTCATTAAGATAAAACCAAAACAATTAGAAATCAATAATACCAAGACATATTTATTAAAATCAATTTTTTAATATCAATATGCAAAATTAGCCTTCCCATTCATACTGTAAACAGGTATTTGTTGTATATATAAAATATAATTGCATGTTGTTAGTTCTTAGCATATAATATGCGTCAACAGTGGCTTCGGCCTCTGGAACCATTGATATAATTAACGGCGTCGATCCCCAGGGGGCCATCCCCCCCAGGCAACACTGCCCCCTTGATTTAAAGGGGCAGGGCTGGGTTTATTGCCCAGTTGCCTGAGGGCGCCCCCTTGAGGGGAATGCCGACGGGATAGACGCAATTTTTCACCTGCCACTCCATGAGTCTCGGCTTGTGGTGGTCCCACATAAATAGGGCCTTTGTGCCTGACCCGTACAAGTGGGGTACGTGGAAAATATCATATAGATATGGTTAACAGTATTAATTATGTAAAACAATTTTATTAATAATTGAGGTTTAAATAAAAAATAAAATCCTGTTGAATGTGACGTAAATAACTAAGAGAATTGTGACTTGAGTAGTAATATAGTTTTGGTTACAGACAGACAAACACACAATCTCCATTATAATAAGAGATATATATATATATATATTATATATATATATATATATATATATATATATATATATAAACTTAATGTGCAGTCTTCTTATTCCTACATTATTGTGTCTAATTAAATAAAAGTTGTGTTGCATTTTCTAATGTTTATTTCTGAGATAACCAACAACGTACACACACACGTCAGTAGTTTTAATAGCGGCGTTTGTCGTCGTCATGACTAACTGTAAAAACTTAATAGCGTTTGTAAGTTGTAACTGCAAATGTAAGGACGATGATTTGCCTGGCACTCGTCTCACACGAGAAGCCGGAATGCGAAGTCGTAACTACTAATTACATTTGAGATACATTAATAGTTCTTCGAGAAAAGACCCAGTAAAATGAAGGCTTCAGTTTATGCAAGAGCTGTAAGTGACGAGAATTTTCTGTTTTTCTTTTTCTTTTTTTTTATATTTTGATTATGTTTTTATACATATTTTTTTTTGTTGTTGAGTGAATGGGAAATTTGTTTTTTTATTTTTATTTTTAAAAAGTTTATTTTTTTTATTTGTTGATAGTCGATAACTTTTCTATTAAAATTACATTTTCTCCTAAAATGTTTCGACGTTTCTGTTTATTTATTTGTTTGTTTGTTTATTTGTTTTTTTGTTTGTTTATTTATTTATTTATTTATTTGTGAAGAAAATGAAGAAATGAAGAAATGATTACTCTGGTTTCATTTTGGTTGATTGACAGAAAGAAAAGAAAGAAAGAAATGAATGAATGAATGAAAATGGGGTAGAAATTTTTGTCAATTATATTTTGGTCTGGAATAATTTATGTGAAAAGAAAAAGATGGAAAGTAAGGAAGAGAAGAAGAGAGAGAAAGAAAGATGAGGAAGCGAATGGAAAGAAGAAGAAAAAGAAGAAGAAGAAGAAGAAGAAGAACAACAACAACAACAACAACAACAAGAATAAGAACAAGAAAAACAACAACAACAACAACAACAAGAATAAGGGAATATTAAAAGAAGAAGAAGAAGAAGAAGAAGAAGAGGAAGAAGAAAGGAATATTAAAAGAAGAAGAAGAAGAAGAAGAAGAAGAAGAAGAAGAAGAAGAACAACAACAACAACAACAAGAATAAGAACAAGAAAAACAACAACAACAACAACAAGAATAAGGGAATATTAAAAGAAGAAGAAGAAGAAGAAGAAGAAGAAGAAGAAGAAGAGGAAGAAGAAAGAATATTAAGAAGAAGAAGAAGAAAGAAGAAGAAGAAGAAGAAGAAGGAAGAAGAAGAAGAAGAAGAAGAAGAAGAAGAAGAAGAAGAAGAAGAGAAAAGAAGAAGAAGAAGAAGAAGAAGAAGAAGAAGAAGAAGAAGAAGAAGAAAAGAAGAAGAAGAAGAGAAGAAGAAAAAGAAGAAGAAGAAGAGAAGAAGAAGAAGAAAGGAATGTTAAAATAAGAAGAAGAAGAAGAAGAAGAAGAAGAAGAAGAAGAAGAAGAAGAAGAAGAAGAAAGGAATGTTAAAAAGAAGAAGAAGAAAGAAGAAGAAGAAAAGAAGAAGAAGAAGAAGAGAAAGGAATGTTAAAAGAAGAAGAAGAAGAAGAAGAAGAAGAAGAAGAAAGGAATATTAAAAGAAGAAGAACGAAGAGAAAGAGAAGAAGAAAGAGAAAAAATAGGAAAAAAGTGTTAATATTCTGGTCCCTATTTTAGTCGTTTAGTTCTTCTGTTGGTAAATCCGAGTTGGTATTGAGTTTATGTTCAGTTGTTCAATTCCTTGTAATCCTAGGTAGAAAAATTTATCGTTTCAGTAGATACTCCAGAAGAAAGTCTATTTTATTCCTTGAAATCCTAGGTAGAAAAGAGTGTAGTTTCAGTAGATATTCCTTGTAGCAGAAAGTCTGTAGTATCCCTTGTAATCCTCCTCTGTAGGTCTTGATCGCAGAATGTTCAATTTGCAATTAATTTAAGGACAAATACCAACCACCTTTTAATGCGTTTTTTTATCGCTTCTTATGGGCCAATTTTAACCGGAAATACCTGTTGCTGATGTTGGGAAAGTCCATAAATATGAGTGGGAATTTGGAGTTCATCTTATGATGATTCAACTAGAAGGAAATAGAGAAGAAGAGAAAGGAAAGAATGAAAAGATTAGAAGAAAAGAAAGAAGGAGCAAATGAAAAAAAAGAGAAGGAAATACAAACGTCGATGAATTGGAAGGAAAAAAAAGAAAGAAACAGTTCCGTTAAGTTTAGATACAAAGTGTTACGATTTTTGTTGGCATCCTTTGGCTTCAAGCAAGAGTGAAGAAACCTTTGGTTGCTCCTTGGTGTCCCTTAGTGTTGGGTATGATCCTTTGGTTGTTCCTTGGTGTCCCTCAGTGTTGGGTATGATCTTTTGGTTGTTCCTTGGTGTCCCTTAGTGTTGGATAGGATCCTTTCTTTGCTCGTTAGTGTCCCTTGATGTTGGGTATGATCCTTTGGTTGTTTCTTTGTGTTCCGTAATGTTGGGAATGATCCTTTGGTTGTTCCTTGGTGTCCTTTAGGGTTAGGTATGATCCTTTGGTTGTTCATTGATGTCCCTCAGTGTTGGGAATGATCCTTTGTTGTTCTTTGGTGTCCTTTAGGGTTAGGTATGATCCTTGGTTGTTCCTTGATGTCCCTCAGTGTTGGGAATGATCCTTTGGTTGTTCTTTGGTGTCCTTTAGGGTTAGGTATGATCCTTTGGTTTTCCTTGATGTCCCTCAGTGTTGGGAATGATCCTTTGGTTGTTCTTTGGTGTCCTTTAGGGTTAGGTATGATCCTTTGGTTGTTCCTTGATGTCCCTCAGTGTTGGGAATGATCCTTTGGTTGTTCTTTGGTGTCCTTTAGGGTTAGGTATGATCCTTTGGTTGTTCCTTGATGTCCCTCAGTGTTGGGAATGATCCTTTGGTTGTTCTTTGGTGTCCTTTAGGGTTAGGTATGATCCTTTGGTTGTTCCTTGATGTCCCTCAGTGTTGGGAATGATCTTTTGGTTGTTCTTTGGTGTCCTTTAGGGTTAGGTATGATCCTTTGGTTGTTCCTTGATGTCCCTTAATGTTGGGTATGATCCTTTGGTTGTTCCTTGATGTCCCTCAGTGTTGGGTATGATCCTTTGGTTGTTCCTTTGTGTTCCTTAGTGTTAGGTATGATCCTTTGGTTGTTCCTTGGTGTCCACTTAGTGTTGGGTATGATCCTTTGGTTGTAGGTCTGTTTGTCAATGTCGAATAACATGCAAATGAACGGCTGTCAATATCAGCGATTAAATAGTTAACTAACCACGTATTCTGGCTGTTGATTGGTTGGGGTTTAAACTACGTAACCACACTGAGTCTATAAGTTTAAGTGGTGGATTACTGCACGCCTTATATACAGAAATATTTCAACACAAAGAAAAGAAAAAAGAAAAAATAGGGTAAGAAAGTAAAGTAAAATAATAATGGTGAAATAAAATAAAATAAATAAATAAAAATCGAATTGAATAAAAAAAAGTATAGCGAAAGAAATGACGTACATCGGAGCTCAAAGCAGACGCGAAATTGTCTTGCGAGCAAAATGAGTGAAAGGCTTTCAAAAAAAAATAGGAAGTGGGGCAGACTGGGCTCTTTAACCTTGGTTAGGCAACCGGTCTAGGAGAAGGAAAACTCTGAATTCAAACCTGCTGAACTCCGCTTAAGAAATTGACCTTGTCTCGCATCCTGCTCGTGCGGAGGGGTTGGTAAATATATATATATATATATAAATAGAAAAAGTTTGAGTTTTAAAAAAATTGCGAACCCATCAAGAATGAATTAAACAAAACCATCTTCGGCATAAAATAATCACACAGGTGTTGACATGCCGTAAAACCCAAACAACCAACTATATACAACGATACTCCAACAGTCCTTCACAATATTGAACTTTACATGTCGGTTTTGGTTGAAGCAGTTAGTTCTCATCATCATCATCATGTCTTGCGCGCAGCACGGATATCCATAAAAATCCTTCGCCAACCTTCCCTATTACTCATGGCCCCTGAGAGGTCCTCTGTGCAGCACCCAGAGTCCTCGCATAGTTGGTCAATGTAGGTCCTTAGCGGGTGTCCTACGTTAGCATGTCCATGTGTTGGCTTCCACAGGAGAACGTCGCTTATGAGCTCATCCCCGCTTCTCCAGCAGTGTCCTGCATGTCTAGTCTGTCTCACCTAGATGGTTTGTGAGATGGGGGGGGGGCAGGTGACCATATAGTTGCTTCTTTCTGGGGTGCTGCTTCCATGACTTGTTCAGGACTACTCGCAGTATTCTTGTGCAGGTACCATCTAGCTTATTCTCGGGGCGCTTTGTCAGGGTCCAGGTGGTGCAGCCATACAGCAACACTGATATAACCACAGCCTGGAAGAATTGTTGCTTTAGCTTGTCAGTGAGATCGGATCTCCATATTACTGATAGTCTGTTTGTGGCCGCCCATGCCTTTCCTATTCGTGTATTAACATCGCGTTAGTTCTACTCAGTGGTAAATAAAGCCATCGTTTGTTAACTATATATATTTACCAACCCCTCCGCACGAGCAGGATACGACACAATGTCAATTTCTTAAGAGGAGTTCAACAGGTTTGAATTCAGAGTTTTCCTTCTCTTAGACTGGTTACCTAGCCATGGTTAAAGAACCCAGTCTGCCCTGCTATTTACCCATAGCTGGAGGGAGAGTAGGATTCATACCTTTCCCAAGGGTATTAGCGCTAAGTGAAATGCAATTACCACGTCCAGGATTTGAACTCGGGGCGACGAGTCCATTTCAACATGACTTTAACCATTACACCACGCGCTTCCTACATCACATCAAGCCCTAGCACCTATATGATTTTCCCAACCCTATTGCCCTTATGTCCTTTTTATCATATATGTGCTAGAATGCGGTGGCTGAGGGTCTTAGTATCCTAGGTATGACGTTAAACTGCATCTAGTGGTGAAGTTCCAATTCCGAAAATATGGAGATCCGATCTCACTGACAAGCTAAAGCAACAATTCTTCCAGGCTGTGGTTATATCAGTGCTGCTGTATGGCTGCACCACCTTGACCCTGACAAAGCGCCTCGAGAATAAGCTAGATGGTACCTGCACAAGAATGCTGCGAGCAGTCCTGAACAAGTCATGGAAGCAGCACCCCACAAAGAAGCAACTATATCGTTTGTTAACTATACTAGTCCGTCTTTTCAGACAGAATTATCATTTCTTGTACGCAAAAACGTAGTAATTTCATCGTAACAAATTGGCAACATAGGATACTTTTTTTCCGCAACATGCTAACATGTTTAGTCCCTCGATTTCAGATTTCGGATTTTGGATGTCGGATTTTGTGAACCTATACGTTTCAAGTACGTTCGGTCATTCCATCGTTTGTTTTGTTTTGTTTTACGGCATATCAACCTCAGTGGGTCATTTAATGCCGATAAAGTTTTGAAATAAATCAATTCTTAATGGATAATACAATTTTTTTATAAATACATTTTTCTATTTAACCCATAGATGGGACCCTAACAGGTACTACCACTCCGGGTCAGAGTGGACCAGGGAGCAATGGTGATGAAGGGGTGCTCCACATTCCCCAAACCTCCAGAACTGGAACCTCACCATCAGATAGAGTTTAACGTCTTTCACAGGACATGTAGACCCGCAGCCACTTTTTATTGTATTATCCATTAAGAATTGATTTATTTCAAAACTTTATCGGCATTAAATGACCCACTGAGGTTGATATGCCGTAAAACAAAACAAACAAACCAAGAAGAAGGAATAGAAAATTTTATTTGTATTACAGAATTAATAGGTTGCCTATAAATTGTGCACTGTGGTGTATAAATTTAAAATGATGGTAATTCTGAATCATTGAAAAAAAACACAAAAGTAAATTTACAAGGCTTGGCTTTTCGCTGATCTTGTAGCTGTTTTCTGGTTGGTCAGTTCGCTTAGTATGAGTGGGAAATTGACTTGGAATTTGGAGAGTTTAGCTGTAGTTTTCGGGGTGGATCTGACGTGTCTCCAAGATGGCTATTTCTCTCACGCATGATAGTTAACTTGGGTGAAATAAAGACGTCTGAAAAATATTGAAATCATTGTGTTCGTTACAAAGAACAACAACTGACACAGGGATGAAGAAGCCTAAAGAAGTCACAAGAAAGTAGACCAGAAAAACAAAAAGAACAACCTCAGATACCCAGATAGATGATAGACGATCGAACCAGCATAGAAGAGACCACATAGTAGAGTAAAGGAGCTAGCCAAGAACACAGAATAAGATGAATACAATATTATAATAAGAAGAAAAGGACTATACTACATTTCAACGATAAAGATATTCTCTTCTTGTCTTTGTTCTTTGAACAGTTAAGAGGTGACATGTCTGAATGTATTCTCTAGTACTAAGTGACCCAATAGTACCAATTATGTTAAGTTCGAAATCTTTTCAAACAGGTAAATAATTCATACGTATTTATCATTATTTTAAGGGCCAATGTATTAAGAAAGTTTACAATTATTTTAAACAGATAAACAGTTCATAGTTGTAAAATCAACGTTTTAAAACCTACTCTATTAATAAAATTCATAATCATTTTAAACAGTTTGTAAGATTCAATGATAATTAATGAACATACAATTCCGACACGTTGTGAGACAAAACATTTAATATATATAACAGCACATGGAAACGATAAGATACATAATTTACAGGAGAATAGAACATGTAAATACATATACAATATTTAGGTATAAACAAGATACCCAAATGTACGTAAATATAAACGTTACAGACATGAAACTAAAGGATAGTTCATGCTGTATAAAGGACTTACAGTAATGTAAGGGGGGTAAAGCCCCACCGAGAAGGGGGTAGATAGACTCTAGCCCATAGCAGTTCGTTGAAAGATCTAGCTAAAAGAGGAAGCAGCGTTTGAATGAACGCACTTAATTACCAGAGGTGCCCTAGTGGGAACAAACAGCAACGCAGCGAGAAGATAACTCTTCCGGTAAAAGGAAGATAATCCCCTACAAGTTAAACACTTCATAATTAGTACCAATATATCAATATTTTAAGGGCCTATGTATTTATAAAGTTCACAATCATTTTACACAGATAAACACTTCATAGTTAATTGTAATACCAACGATTTAAGACGTACTGTATTAATAAAGTTCTCAGTTGTTTTAAACTGGTAAACACTTCAAACTTGGTTGTAAAACCAATGTATTATTGTAGTTTAAAATCGTTTTAAATACTTTCACAAAAAGACATAATGTTGTATACTCTTCATTACTTCTTTACTTCTTATTTGCTTCTATATCTTGGACATCTATTTGTTACATAATCATTAGATACCTAATGATTATGACAATAGTGTAGAAATCATATTAGTACAGCTGATGGCCTTGAGAGTGAGTGACAATGCTTGACCTCACTCTGACCTTGCCTTGCAGGATAAACCGTGAGAAACGGAACCCCGATAGAAGCCCCTTCCGGTTTAAGGAGTAAGCAACTCAGAGAGTTAGAACTTAGAGGCCAAGCTAGCAAGATGTGAGTCTCACTGCGCAGATGTCTGGTCTGGGGATCTACGAATAAAGTAACATCATCGTAAATCGAAGTCTTGTGGTTATTACTAAAAGCTAACAATGACACAGGGCTTCTGATAACAAGAAATCCCTAGCAACAGAAACCAGACCCAGAATCCTTAGTAGAAGACCAGACGAGACCTTAGAAGATATACCAGACCAAGATAGACGAAAGAAGAACCAAAGCAACAACAAGCAGAGAACAATAGACGACAGAGTAAGAAAGGTATATAACATATAACTATTTAGTACTGGTAAGGAAGGGCTATGCAACATATTCTTCTGGTCGGCTTTGGTTCTTCTATCATCTTGCGTCTGGAATCTTCTAAGGTCTGGACTTTCTTGGGGACTTCGGGTCTGGTTTCTGTTAGGGATTTCTTCTTATCAGAAGCCCTGTGTCATTGTTAGTTTTTAGATAATAAACACAAGACTTCGATTTACTTTTGATATTATTTCATTGTTAATCCCCAAACCAGACGTCTGCGCAGATCCTTACATCCTACGAGCTCGGCTTCTAACTTCTAACTGACTGAAACTTACTATCCTTAAACCGGAAGACAGGGTCTTCCATGCCTTCCGGTTCTCACGATTTATCCCCGGAAGGCAAGGTGAGAGTGAGGTCAAGCGCCGTCACTCACTCTCAAGGCCATCAGTTGCACTAATCGCCATTATGTTTCTATACTACCTTATATAATTATTAGGGATCTAATAATTATGTAACAATAATTGATCTATGGGTGGGAACTTAAGTCAGTGCGAACCCAAGAGTAATTGCAAACAAAGCGGTGATACAGTCCTCAGAAATCCAGTAGTGGAACCTCACCACTCAGTGAAGTTTAGTTTCATATCTCGTACACATAACATAACCGCCCTGTCGGCTGGGGCGTTAGAATACACCGACAGCACCTCTACAGAGGGGTAAGACTCCCCCAAATGGGGCCACCTGTTGGCCGTGGGTGGCGACCCATGAGGCTTAAGGACGAAGTCTTGGTGGATGAGCAGTCCATGACCTGCAACACTTCACTTAGACCCTTACTTAGGCTTGACGGTCGGTCGGAGAGTCGCCCTCCGATCAATCGGCTGGTTATGTCAAGCCCTAGCACCTATATGATTGTCCCAACCCTATTGCCCTTATGGCAAGGTTCCAGTTTTTGAGGTTTGGGAAATGTGGAGCACCCCTTCTGCCTGATCCACTCTGACCCGGAGTGGTTGTACTTGTTAGGGTTCTATCTATGGGTTGAATAGAAAAACATGAGTTTATGAACAAAAATTGATTATCCATTAAGAATGAATATATTTCAAAACTTTGTTGGCATTAAATGACCCACTGAGGTTGATATGCCGTTAAACAAACATAACATAAGGCCTGTATATCAAACTAAGAAATAATTGATAATTTGTAAGGGAGGAGAAAGTGAGAGTAAAAGTAAAAATAAAAGAAAACATTTTAAACCGTTTAAGTAAACAGTTGAAAAAAAAGAAAAATGAATGGAAAAGAGAAATAATAAGATGGCAGCAATCTTATTATAATGGAAATTGTGTGTTTTTCTGTTTATAACCGAAACTATATCCTTACTCAAGTCACAATTTCCTTAGTTATTTACGTCACGTGACTTTTAATAAACTTTGATCCCTTAGAAGCGCGCGATTTGGGCGCCAAGACAAGACACGTGATTTAGTTAGCTAAGAAAATTCGAACCGATTATGAAAGAGAGAGACGAAATTGTTGTTACTCCCGGGTCCAGTCTCATCCCCGCAGCGGAATCAATATGGGCTAATAAAACTTGATCAAGTAAAACAAGGTCTTGTATTTGTTGAATAATCAAGACATGACCAGCTTAGCTCAGCCCAAAGAAGAATTAACAAGGAAGAAAATCAACCTCCAGCAGACAGAAGTCAGACCCCAAAAAAAAGGCGAGCGAAGTAGAAGTACTCTGTGTTGTATACTCTCTTTCCTTACTTTCTTACTTCTATTATTCTGGTCATCTTTCGTATATTAAGTTTTTCTAGCGTCTCTTCTAGCGTCTGGACTTCGTCTTGGGGACTTCGTGTCTGGTCTTCCATTGGGGATTTCTCTTTATCAGAAGCCCTGTGTCATTGGTAGTTTTTAGATAATAACACAATACTTTGATTTACTTAGATCATATTTTATTCTGAAATCCTCACCAGAGTACCTGCGCAGATTGAGTCGGCAGCGTGCATAACACGACTTACCACCGTCGTGGTCTTGGCCGATCTCTAAAATCTCTTTCTAATCTAAACCGGAAGAGGGTCTTCTCCACCGATTCTCACGGTATCCACCGGAAGGAGGATCAAGACTGAGGTCAAGCCTTGTCATTCAATCTTTCAAGGCAGTCGGCTGAACTTATAACAGCCATTTTGGTTTCTACACTACTGTACATAAGTATTCGGAATCTAATAATTATGTAACACATTATTAATATTGTTGACCATATCTACATACTAATAACATGCAATTGTATTCATATATACAACAAAATAGCGGTTTATAGAGTGAACGGAAAGGCTAATTTGAATATTGATATTAAAATTTTGATTTTTAAAAATATAAGTTTAGTATTATTGATTTCTAATTATTTGGTTTTATCTTATGAAAATGAACAAAAACCCCAGGGATAAACTGTTGGATTTTGTGTAAAGTATTCAACACTGTTACAAGATGAATGCAAGACTAAAACTAGAGTTTGGTAGGTGGCTTATATGGAGCTTTGGATTGTTCCATTATGAACTCAGGCAAGTTCATTTCCTGAGTTCTGATTGGCTGTTGGATTTCAGGGTGAGTAAGAACATGGACTCTTCAGCCATCACTTTGCATTATGCCAGCAGCATGCAAGGACTGTATTAAGTTACAGCTTGTCTGTTGTTTTTTGTCTACTAACTCGACGGTAGTTAGAACCCCACTGCGACGGTGAGTATCATATTGTTTCTATATCTGAAGGATAACTTTTTTTTAAATCCATTAACAAGAAGATATAACTGTTATGTTTTTTACTTCCTATTTTAACTAAATAGTTAAATTAGGAAAATTTAACAATGAAAGACGGGAGTGAAGGAAGAGTAAGTTTCAGTTGTTCTATTTTTCGATTATACCTCTTCCTGTTTCAAATCATTTTATCTGCATTCTTATTTAGTTTCATTACCTTTCTAATTTAATATGATATTTTATTACATTAAAACTTAGATACATGCACTCGGAGGGTGCATATATTTGCTCGTCTCTATAATCGACACACCAGTGTTTGACCGACCAGCAATAACTTACATTATTAAGCTATGTGTAAGTCTTCTATTTAGTAGTAATAGATCAGCGAGACTAGCTTGCTAACCATTACACCACGATGTGACGTCCTTTTTTCCAAACCCATTCGCTATAATTAGGATGTGACATAAGGTCATAAGTATGGGTCATCCAGCGAGGATCGAACTCACTTTTCAGTAGTAATGGATCTGTGAGACTAGCTTGATAACCATTACACAACGATGAGGCGTCACTTTTACCCAACACGTTCGCTACGAGTAGGATGTGATACAAGGTCGAAAGTATTCGGTATCCAGTGAGGATCGAACTCGCATTTCAGTAGTAATAGATCTAGAGAGAGGTTTTTTTGGTTTTTTTCAAGATGGATGACAACGAATAACATATAAGAAATATTCCTATTTGTCTTATTACTTTTTGTCATACCATATATATATATATATATTATATATTAATGTATATATATATATATATATATATTATATGTGTGTGTGTGTGTGTGTGTGTGTGTGTTGTGTAAAAATGAAACTGGAAGTGAATCCGACGGTATGTTGAAAAAAATGAATAAAGGAAAGAAAGTATAGAATGGATAATATAGGATATTTTAATCAATTAAGCTTACACGTGTTTCGGTCAGGAGTTTATCCATGTGTACATTATTATTATTTAAATAACAAATTATATTAATATATATATATATATATATATAATATATATATATATATATATATATATATATATATATATATATATATATATATATATATATATATATATATATATATATTATATATATATATATATATATATATATAATATATATATGATCGGTGACCGAGATAAGTGTGGCGGAAGTGCTCAATTGTGTACATTTTTTTATTATCTAAATAAAAAATTTATATATATATATATATATATATATATATATATATATGATCGGTGACCGGGATAAGTGTGGCGGAAGTGCTCATATTTGAAACTACCACATAACTTTTTTGAAACATCAAGGTTTTCGTTTTGAATTCATATGACTTTCGTCTCCGTTCTAGTACGGAGTTTATAAAAATCATCTTCAGAGCTTGTTTATCAAGCTCTGAAGATGATTTTTATAAAATCGAAATATTTTTCAATATCAGCTATGAATATTTTATAAAATGTTTTCACTTTAACAGCATATTGTTTTCATATCCTTTTATCTATACTCATATATATATATATATATATAATATATTATATATACGAGATTTATCCAAAACTTGGTAGTAAGGGATGATTCTATTTGTGATTTCTAAGATCCACTGTACTAATATTGATGATCCAGTATGTATAAATACAGCGAATCTTTAAATCACTGAAGAGAGCTCAATGTAAAATAACCTTTTAGATTATATACAGAGCAATATTTATCAATAAAGGAAGGAAGAACTCAATACAGTAATCCCATAATAAATTTATTTCGACGAAAATTGGGGCCCATATAAATCTAAGTTGATTTAAACCGGCTCCCCAAATTTTCGTCTCATCAGATGGGTCCTCAATTCACTTATGGACAAGCATATCACAAAAAAACCCAAAGAGCTGAATATATTAAATTCAAACAAAAAAAAAAAATAATTAAAAAAAAAAATATATATATTTTTAACAGTGTAGGATTGTAACCATATTGTTATCAATCTTTCTATCTATCTCTCCTTTTCATTCTATTGCATTCTATTTATCACGGGGCGAAATTGATAAAACTGTTCGTGCGCCGGTCAAAGCTGCTGGACGCCATTGGGAACCCGGGAAATGCCCGACCCGATGCTGCCAATGTTCTCATTATCTTTCATTCATTAAGAATATCTCGTTTTACATAAATTCATATCAAAGAGTTCCTAAGTATCACATTAGTGTTATTTCTTTCTTTTTTTTCTTTTTCTTTTTTGTCACCTTCAAAAAAGATTGTAAATCTCTGCTTTAGAAGTTAAGGTGACAAAAATCAGCTCAAAATGGCCGACAGTGAATTATACTTAGTGTTTTAACAATAAAGATGTAGAATCCCGCGTTTTTCCTTTCAGTTGTAAATAGAAGCCAAAAACAGAATCGCCTCGATTGAATAACATAATCGCCCCGAATGCTTTAATAACAATGAAAGAGTAAAGAAGATGGCGGTAAAGCTGGTTATAACAGCGACTAAAGCTTGATTCTAAAACTCTTGCCAACAGCACCAACAAGAAATAAAAACAGCGAAAGAAATCAAGAAACTAAAACAAAACATCAGAGACAAGTATTGTGATAAATGAGGGTTTTTTTTTCAAGATGGATGACAACGAATTGAAGATACAGGAGGGGGAGGAGAGAGACAGAGACAGTGATAAAGAGAGAGGCAGACAGAGTTAGTGTGTGAGAGAGAGAGAGAGAGCGAGAGAGAGAGAGAGAGAAATTGTGTGTGCATGTGTGTATGTGTGAGAGAGAGAGAGAGAGAGAGAGAGAGAGAGATTGTGTGTAAGTGTGAAAGAGAGATTGTGTGTGCGCGAGTGTGTATGTCTGTGTGAGAGAGAGATGGGGTAAGAGAGATTGTGTGTGTGTGTGTGTGTATGACAGAGAGAGAAAGGGTGTGTGTGAGAGAGAGATTGTGTGTCCGTAAGTGTGTGTGTGTGAGAGAGAGAGAGATAGAAAGAGAGAGAGAGATTGTGTGTGTGTGTGTGTGTGTGTGTGTGTGTGTGTGTGTGTACGTATATGTGTGTGTGTGTGTGTGTGAGAGAGAGGAGATTGAATGTGTGTGCGATGTGTGTGCGTATGTGTGTGAGAGAGAAAGAGAGAGAGAATTGTGTGTGTGTGTGTGTGTGTGCGTGTGTGTGTGTGTTTGTGTGTGAATGTGTGTGCGTATGTGGGTGTGTGTGTGTTGTGAGAAAAAGAGAGAGAGAGAGATTGTGTGTGTGCGTGAATGTGTGTGCGTATGTCTGTGTGTCTGTGTGTGTGTGTGTGTGTGCGTATGAGAAAGAGAGAGACAGAAGAGAGAGAGAGAGAGAGAGAGAGAGAGAGAGAGAGAGAGAGAGAGATAAATCTCCGTGATAATCCCCCATCTCTCTATCGCCGTACGGCGTCTTTACGCCAAAGCCGAAATTAATCTCCATTACTTTTCTCTCTTCTTTCTTTTTTTTTTTTTTTGTTGTTCTTTTTTTTTTTTATCTTTTTTAATTGATTTTTTTTTTTTTTAAGCCGCGGATTATACTGGTGAAAAACTCTCCCACTTTTCTTTGGCTTCTGCACTGAATTTAATTAAAAGGAGCCGAGATGTTTCAACTGTCGATGGCCGCCGCATACGTACACGGATTATGTACACAACTCTCAAAGCTGAAAAACGTTTTCTTTTTTATGTAACCCCCACCCACCCCCCAGACACCGAAAAAGAAACCCGTATTTGTTCGTTTGCTTGGTTGGTTGGTTGGTTGGTTGGTTGGTTGATTTTACGGCATGTAACCCTTGTTGGGTTATTCTATGTCGAAGACTCTTTATACAATGATTATATACCCTGCAAAAGGGGGAGATACCCCCAACCTCAAATAAGGGGTGTTCTCGGTATGCTACTAAACTTCATCTAATAATGAGTTCTGGTGATCTGGGGAGTACCGTCTAGGACAGAGAGACTGTGGTAAGTTTTCGGTTGGTTGGTCGATTGTTGGCTGGCTGGCTGGTCAGTTGGTTGGATATTACGGCATGTCAACCCGTGTTGGGTTATTTTAAGCCAAAGACTTTTTGTTTTATTCAATCTTGATGGGTACTGAATTTTTAACACATTTTTTCAAACTCATTTTTTTCCTATTTAACCCATAGATGTGACCCTAACAGGTACTACCATTCCGGGTCAGAGTGGACCTGGTGATGAAGGAGTATCCCACATTCCTCAGAGCTCCAAAATTAGAACTGTTAAGTTTCTGACCGCCATCCTTGGCCAGTTGAAAAGGACTTAAAGTAAGTAAGTCCTGAGCTATAGAATCCTTTGGTAAGTGAATAAGTCCTAAGTTATGGAATCCTACGTAGTGTCAGAGGTCCAGTGATATAATCCTATGTTCCGTCGTTCACGTGGGTTCAAAGCATTGTGAGTAGCTAAGATCAGAACAGCCGATATAAATAACAAGCAGAGTACTGCCAGTGATTGGCCAAGAGGTTGGTCACATGATTATCGACGAGTCTATAAATAAGAGTAGGCATCTAGGACACACCTTATATCCTGAAAAGTCAGCAAGAACTTCACCACTAGATGCAGTTTAACGTCATACCCAGGACACTAAGACCCTCCGCCACCGCCTTCTAAGCACATATATTATTAAAAAAAAGCGCGTGGTGTAATGGTTAAAGTCATGGGAAATGGACTCGTCGCCCCGAGTTCAAATCCTGGATGTGGTAATTGCATTTCACTTAGCGCTAATACCCTTGGGAAAGATATGAATCCTACTCTCCCTCCAGCTATGGGTAAATAGTAGGACAGACTGTGTTCTTTAACCACGGCTAGGTAACCAGTCTAGGAGAAGGAAAACTCTGAATTCAAACCTAGGTCATAAGGTCAATAGGGTTGGGACAATCTTATAGGTGCTATGGCTTGACTTGAGCAGCTGATTGATCGAAGAGGGCCGCTTTGACCAACCGTCAAGACTAAGTAACGGCCAAAGTGAAGTGTTGCATGTCATGGACTGCTCAACCACCAGGGTTTCATCCTTAAGCATCACGTGTTGTCACCCATATCCAACAGGTATCCCCCCTCGCTTATTACCCCTCTGCACAAGTGAAGTCGGTGTAATCTAAAGCCCCAACCGGCAGGGTTCTTATCGTTTTGCGCACCTTTCCATGTGTACAAATGCATTTTGTTGCGTTTGATCTTATTATTATGGAGATTATGTGTCTGTCTGTCAGTCTGTAACTGAAACTACGTCACCATCAATGTCACAATTCCCTTAGTTATTTACGCTATATTCTTCATGGTTATCAAATAATACTTATTAAATAATTAGTTCTTCATCTGGTTCTGGCATTAAGCTACTATTATTCTGGTTCTGTATCTAGGGTTTGGGCTTGGTCTGTGTGAGTATCTGGACTTCTATCTTGATCTTAATTTTGGGCATTTTTCTTATCTTGATATTTATTCTTGCTGTCTGTGCTGTTGTTTAGTAATTGATTAACGAACACAAGACTTTGTTGTTTTACTTAGAGTTCTTTTATCTTAATTTATAAACCCAAGTCAGACAAGCACGCGTGTTATTTAATCTTAATTAGCAACTTATTTATTAACGTTAAAATTGTCTTTTTTTTTTTAGCTGAGATAGATTGGCCTAAAAACAACACATCTCTATTAATAATGGAGATTCGCTTCCGGTTTTTGTCTGTAACAAAAATTACGTCATTGCTTACGTCACATTACCTAAAATCGTCATAACATAGAATAACATTTATTCTATGTTATTTTGAGTGTATTTATTCAATAAATACACTCAAAATTTGAACATGCAACATTAGACAGTCCTCATAGTTTTTTAAAACAAGTTTTAATAAATACATGACTGGTATTATATATCTATATATAGTTTGTTTTATTTTAATACATATTCAAAATTTAAATTTCAGATTGTTTTATTTTTTAATCCTCTAATGAATTTGATGATTTTACTTACTTAGGGTATAAACTCGCTGACATTGAATTTTTTACTCCCACCCCTCAGGCAATATGTTTCAAAAATCTACTTTTACATCGCCCGTTTTTTATTTTGTACTAGTATTATTAATGTTTAAAATCCTTCAATGTGTGTTTTATATCATTAAGAAATAGATGTTTACATAGTATCTGGTGTGAATAATTTGCATACTGGTTTTAACAAAACTGGGTTTAATAAATAATTACTTGGTGCTATTGATATCTAATATTGTTTTATTCTCAAACGTATTAAAAGAAATCCTATGTATAATTTCATATTGAAATCAATTAGAATAAAGTAAAAATAAGTGTAATCTTGTTTTGAATTCTTATTTAATTACATTAATCTTTCTATATAATATTATATAGAAAGTCAATATAATATCTCCGCCCTGTCGGCTGAGGCGTTAGAATGCACCGACTGCACCTCTGCAGAGGGGTAAGACTCCCCCAATGGGGCCACCTGTTGGCCGTGGGTGGCGACCCGTGATGCTTAAGGATAGAGCCCAGGTGGATGAGCAGTTTATGACTTGCAATTCTCCACTTTGGTCCTATCTTGGGCTAGAAGGGGGCCTTCGATCAATCGGCTGATCACGTCAAGCCCTAGCACCTATATGATTTTCCCAACCCTATTGCCCTTATGGCAAGCCCCAACCCCTTTTTATCATATGGGTGCTAGAAGGCGGTGGCTGTGGGTCTACATGTCCTGGGAATGACGTTAAACTCTATCTGATGGTGAGGTTCCAGTTTTGGAGGTTTGGGGAATGTGGAGCACCCCTTCATCACCATTGCTCCCTGGTCCACTCTGACCCGGAGTGGTAGTACCTGTTAGGGTCCCATCTATGGGTTAAATAGAAAAATGTATTTATAAAAAAATTGTATTATCCATTAAGAATTGATTTATTTCAAAACTTTATCGGCATTAAATGACCCACTGAGGTTGATATGCCGTAAAACAAAACAAACAAACAATATAATATCTAATTATATTAAAACTTAAATATTTGTGCCAGGATGTCACATATTGCTGCTAGTAAATTTACTAAAGACATTGGTAATTTTGGATTTTATGAAAGAATATCCACATATCCGATTTTTCAAACTTATAGGCTTAATTTGAAAGTTTATCTCTCTATATGGGTCGTTCAAAAATGTTCTAAGCCACGCCCAGAAAGAAGAGCTATGTGTTATAGAATTAGAAAACCTAATTCAGATTTGAGTCTTAATTTCTCGGTGAAATTGCAGTTCAGGCCTTTATAAAGATGAGAGGGATACGCAAAATCTAAAAATGGACAGAGTTTCAAGAAGTTATTAAGTAACTGTCCGAGGCTTTAAACGAATCTTATCAATCTATCTATCTATCTATCTATCTATCTATCTCAGGCTGTTAATATATATATATATATATATATATATATATATATATATATATATGAGAAATGTGAGGAGGTTAATCCGACAGTATGTGGAGAAAGGTAGACAAACACGGGATGTTAACATCCAATTTCCATAACATCCCATGTTTGTCTACCTTTCTCCACACACACACACACACACACACACACACACACACACACACATATATATATATATATATATATATATATATATATATATATATTAAGAAATTTGAAAAACAAGTGTTTCAAAAATAAGATGAATTTATTCATCGATGCTTAAACGTTTCGGTTTTCTGTAAACCTTCATCAGGATATATTTTTGGGGTGAAGAAATTGATGACAGGAGATAGAAAAATCTTTATAAAGATTTTTTTTTAACTGTATTTGTTCAGCGTTATATTTTTTGAAAGACGAGTCGCGATCCGCACACGCGAAGATGTCATGATGCGTGACGTAATATATATATATATATATATATATATATATATAATTCTGTTCATCGCTCTCTCTCTCTCTCTTCTCTCTCTCTCTCTCTCTCTTCTCTCTCTCTCTCTCTCTCTCTCCTCTCTCTATCTCTCTCTCTCTCTCTCAATTTATCTATCCATTAAATTCTGTGCATATCTATCAGAAAAGGAATAGATAGATAATTTATCTATTCCTTTTCTGTCTATCTATCTCAGTCGGATCGTATATATCCATCTATCTATCTATCTGTTTTTTTATTTTACTGCTATCTATCTATCTCAGGCTGTTCATCTCTCTCTCTCTCTCTCTCTCTCTCTCTCTCTCTCTCTCTCTCAATTTATCTATCCATTAAATTCTGTTCATATCTATCAGAAAAAGGAATAGACAGATAGATAATCTATCTATTCCTTTTTCTATCTATCTATCTATCTCAGTCGGATCGTATCTATCCATCTATCTATCTATCTGTCTTTTTTATTCAACTGCTATCTATCCATCTATCTATCTCGGGCTGTTCATCTCTCTCCCCCCGTCTCTCTCTCTCTCTCTCTCTCTCTCTCTTTAAATTCGTTCATATCTATTTATCAAATTCTGTTCATATCTATCTATTCTACACTCTCTCTCTCTCTCTCTCTCTCCTCTCTCTCTCTCTCTAATATATATATATATATATATATATATATATATATTATATATAACATTTTGAAAAAACATATGATGTTTGTTATGTTTTTTCAAAATGTTATATTTCATACTGTCGGATTTAATTTCCATATATTTTTCATATATATATATATATATATATATATATATATATATAGTATATATATATATATATATAATATATATATATATATATATATATGAGTAAGAAAGGGGGAATGAAAACATCACACAATGCTGTTAAAGAAGAAAAACAATTTATAATATAATCATAGCTGATACTGATCAATATTCGATTTTTACAAAAATCATCATCAGAGCTCATTCACTCCGTAGTTGTTTCGGTCGGAGAGGAAAGTCAAATCAGTTTACAAAACAAAAAACCTTAATACTGCAAAAAACAACTACGGGGTGAATGAGCTCTGATGATGATTTTTGTAAAATCGAAATATTGATCAGTATCAGCTATGATTATATTATAAATTGTTTTCTTCTTTAACAGCATTGTGTGATGTTTTCATTCCACCTTTTTCTTACTCATATTGTCGGATTTATTTCCTTTCTTTTAACTTATATATATATATATATATATATATATATATATATATATATATATATCATTCTATTGCTGTTGATCAATCTTTTTTTTCTGAATGACATGCTTTTGTCACATTTTATTTTCGTGAATTTTACTCCAAGTTGACCCATTACTACTGAATACCGAGTTCGATCTTCACTGAATGCCCATAATTGTGACCCTATGTCACTTCCTACTATTGCCTAACGGGTTGGCTAAATACCAACTACAAGTTTTTATTTTAGTCATAATATGTGTGGGTATTGAAAATAAAATGAAACCATATAAAAATAGATAAAAACAAAATAGAATGAATAAAACAAAATAAAACGACAAGAAAGTTCCCGAGTTCGAAAAGAAGGTTCCCGAGTCCGAGAAGGTTCCCGAGTCCGACAAGAAACACCTGAAGAAGGCCGGAGGGTATATCGGCCGAAACGTTGTACAAATAACAATGAAGATGGGGACAATAGTCCGAATAACGCAGATAATACTAAAAGAAATTAATTTGCTTATTTGTACGTTACAGCCAAGAAATTTATCCCGTAATTCAACATTTTAAATGGAATTCATTTTATTAAAACAACAAAAAGCACTTTTTAACATGGCGTAAATTTGCCCCCATTTAAAGAACCGAATTCCATTTAAAATGTGGGATTATCTGCCTTTGCCTGTAGAATGACTTTTCTGATACTCGCTAGGAGGCGAAACACCCGAATATTAAAAAAACAAAACGAGAATTCGACATGCCATCAAGAAGATGCGGATTTCATCTATCCATGAGCATCCTCTTTCCTCACCCTGGAGCCTGTGTACCTCTTCTAGTGACATACTTTACACCACTGAAAGTTTTTTTTATAAATTATAGACATGTTAATTACAAACGTAATCAAAGGAGAATTGCGCAATAAATTATTCTATCATTGGTCCCGTAACCTGGATTGGTCGTGGGTGTGGGGCTTCTCACATGTAACGTGTCTTGGGCAGGGATAGCCTGGCGGGCCCAATCTTCTTTTTTTTACACCTTTCTGTTTACTAAAGACGATGGCGTAGTGTCCACATCTTTTTTATCTTCAACTGCGTGAGTGGCTGAACAGACCAATTTTTGAATGGCAATCTCTGGTGCAGTGACTGCAAACAAACAGTAATGCTTGCTGGAGTTGCTGTTGTCTCTCCTTCCTTCTGACTCTCTTTTCTGTTGCGACTTCTTTCCTCTCTTTTTCACTCCTTTTCGTCCCTTGTTTGACGAGGAAGCACCAGTTCGCTTGGTCTTTTGCACAAGCCTCCCATATGTTGGTGTCGATGTGGCATGTCTTCATGTTCCTCTTGCAGACCTCTTTAAAGTGCAGGCGTGGTCTCCCTACCGGTGGGGTGCCTTCTACTAATTCGTTATACAGTAGGTCTTTGAGGATGCGGGCTTTGTCCATCCTCCTGATGTGAACAAGCTAGCACAGGCGTCTCTCACAGATGATGGCTTTTATCCGTTATATATTTATTGTAATGTCACTGGAGTTAGTTATATTAAATAATAACTCGAAACGCAATTTACAATGCAAAGAGTTTATTTTGATCAAGTTACAAAAAGTCGTAAATATTACTCGCTAATATCGCTAGGAAAGACGGGCATTATCTACCTCAACCTCCTGCCAGGTAAGGATGTGACACAAAGTCTTTTTAAAGTGGGGAGCCACGCACAAATCGAAGCTCATGCGATGACCAGTTTAAAAAAAATGAGTGGACCCTTCGGCATTCCCCTTTTGGGGGGCATCAGGCACCGGGCAATAAACCCAGCCCCGTCCCTTTAAATGAAGGAAGCAGGTATGACTGGAGGACGGTTCCCTGGGATTATGTGATTTATTTGTCCAGTCGCCATTCGCTAGGAAAGATGGGCTCTCAAGACTAATACTGTCAATGATTTTATTCAAACAGAACTCTTCTTTTTATTCCAGAGGGGGTAACATTCCTTCTCTACAACAATATGTATACTTTTGATATTTGGACTGTTGTCCTCATCTTTATTATGGTAAGTATAAAACACACATTCAGACCGCTGTATCCTCGCCCTTGTTTAGGTTTTTCTTAATTACCTTAGAATAAGTAATCATCAGACTATAGGCTTGAGTTCAAGTATCACTCTGGGTTGCCAGGCCTCTTTTTTCAAATCACCATGGTTTTGACTATATATAAACCTATATCTTTATATTTGAACAGTTCTGAAGATGTAGCCGAATGATATGATCAGTGAAGATCATGTTTACATTCTTAGTTATATTATTAGTTAGTTATATTAAATAATAACTCGAATACAATTTACAATGAAAAGAGTTGATTTTGATTAAGTTACAAAAATGAGCGACAGTCGTAAATATTACTAGCTAATATCGCTAGGAAAGGTAAGGATGTGACACAAAAGTCACTGGAGTTAGTTATATTAAATAATAACTCGAAACGCAATTTACAATGAAAAGAGTTTTATTTTGATCAGTTACAAAAATGAGCGACAGTCGTAAATATTA
>CM042180.1:23125935-23150935 GCA_023376005.1 Doryteuthis pealeii | reverse complement strand
TACTACCAAGTTTTTGGATAAATCTCTTATATATATATATATATATATATATATATATACTTCAGGAAAAGTTAGAAATAATTAGATTCCCAAATAAAATTGACTTTATTTGGTGATGTCCGATTGCGAACTTTTGCGTATACGAAGCCTTGTCGACTGGGGCTTTAGAATCCACCGACTCCACCTCTCCAAAGGGGTAAGACCCACCCAATGGAGCCACCAGTTGGCCAGGGGTGACGACCCCTGATGCTTAAGGACGAAATCCTGTTGGATGAGTAATCAATGAAGCAACACTCCACTTAGACTTACTTAGGCTAGACAGGCGGTTGGAGAGGTCACCTCCGATCAATCGCTTGGTCATGTCGACCCCTGACACCTATATGATTGCTCCAACCCTATAGCCCTCATGCAACCCCTTTTTATTATGTGCTAAAGGCGGTGGCTGTGGGTCTTCATATATTGGGAAAGACTTTAAACTCTATTTGATGGTGAGGTTCCGGTTCTGAGGTCTGGGGAGTGTGGAGCACGCCTTTCATCACCATTGCTCCCTGGTCCACTCTGACCCGGAGTGGTAGTATCTGTTAACGTCCCAATCTATGTGTTAAATAGTAAAATGTGTTTATAAAAAAATTGAGTATCCATTAAGAATGAATTTATTTCAAAACTTTGTCGGCATTAATGACCCACTGAGGTTGATATGCTGTAAAACAAACTAAACCAAACTGAGTGTCCATGTTGGAGAGTCCGATTTCTTTTCCTTTTTATGATGGATGCATATCTGTCTCTCCGATCCAAAATCACAGCAGATATTTTTTTGCGCGGACATGCTCTGAAGATTTCAGCTGTCATTCAGGTATATTAAGAGGCTAGTTCTTGTAGGAACCGCAGGTACTACCACTCCGGGTCAGAGTGGATCTGGGAGAAACGGTGATGAAGTGGTACTCCACATTCCAGACCTCCAGAACTGAAACTTCGCCATCAGATAGAGTTTAACGTCATACCCAGGACATTAAGACCCTCAGTCACCGCCTACTAGCACATATATGATAAAAATGGGACTAGCCATAAGTGCATTGGGGTTGGAACAGTTATATACGTGCTAGGGCTTGACGTGACTAGTCGATTGGTCGGAGAGGGCCTCTCCGGCCACCTGTCTAGCCTAATTAAGCGCCAAAGTGGAATATTGCATAGTTAGTTGGTTGGTTGGTTGGTTTTACAGCAGGTCAACCCACTTGGTTATTTTATGCTGAAGACGATTTTGTTTTATTCATTCTTCATGGGTCCTCAATTTTCTTTAATCATGTTTTCTATTTAACCCATAGATGAGACCCTAATAAGTACTACCACTCCAAGTCAGGGTGGACCTGAGAGTAATGGTGATGAAGGGGTACTCCACGTTCCCCAGAGCTCCAGAATTGGAACTTCACCATCAGATAGAGTTTAATATCATACCCAGGGCATTAAGACCTTCAACCAACGCATTTTAGCACCATATAATAAAAAGTGTTGACGGTTTGCCGTAATGGACAATCATATCGGTGATAGGGATTGACGTCACCAGCTGATTGATTAGAGGAGGCCTCTCCAAGTGCTAGTTTAGCCCAAGTAAGGGCGAAAGGACTGCCACCCTACAAGACCAATGAATTGGGAGTGGATTAACACGTGTAAAATACAAAATTGGTTTGGAGTGGACCAATTTCAAAAATATCACTTTTCCTGATTTGAGACCAGTCTAGGAGGTTTGAAAATGGAGCGGTATTTTTTCTTACTTTTTGTCATTTTAGACTTTTTTCTTTTTAAATTTAGTTAAAGTTCAATCCCTTCCAAAGTCACCGTGTAAACATGAACATTTTAGTTTAACCAAATGTTTTTCTAAACAAACATCTTTATAAATGTTGTTGCTTACTCTCATTAGGTCAGTGAACTGGAACAAATCTTCTTTTTTCTAGCAACTAAAACAATGCTTAAACTAATTAACATGATACAATAAAATAAGTATTCATGTATTTTATTAGTTTTCAAGGGAGAGGTAAATTTCTTTTTTAGCAAAGTTTTTTAGCCGCCATATTTGTTTTCAAGGGAGAGGTAAATTTCTTTTTTAGCAAAAAGCCGCCATATTTGTTTTAGGATAGGGACAAATTTCTTTTTTGTTTTAGTGGAGGGGCAAATTATTTCTTGCAGAAAGAATTTATTGGTAATGAAAAATCAATACTTAGAAATAGCAACGTGCTTAAATTTGTAATACGTAATGCAGAAACTGAAGGAAGGTAAGTAACTACTAAGGTATAAATATATAAATACTATAATCCCAAATTCATTATAAAGGCCTGGTTCGTGTTTGTTCAGTGAATGACTTTTGCAATTTTATTGGTATTTGCTACAGACTTATCTGTAAGTTAAGCAGAGTTCTTGGAGTAGTGGTGATAACAGGGGTATTCTGTTCGTCGGTAGGAAATGTTGATAAGACGCTTCGCCTCGGTAGTTTCTCGTCCTTCAGTAAGTGTGCTATTGTACCCGCCTTTTAACGTATGCTGATACAATGCCTTAGAAGTGAGCTGGTTGTAGAGTTCTGTGATAAGTGGCCCCTGTCTTGGGCTTGGTGTTGAGAGCTTTTATTTTTACTTCTCTCCTCCAATAACTGCTATGCGATAAGTGATAATAGGACCGCTATTTACGCGACTACCCTCTGTGAGTGCTCCGTGATAAGAAAGTTTTTGGTTTTGGCGCCAACATACGATGTTGGCGAATCGCCCCCTAGCGACAGGGGGAGATAATTTACTATCGAATTTCCAATATGACAGAATTAGCGATTGCCGAAATTATTTATGTATAAGTATTTTGACAGAATTCAGTCCAAAATTTAGGGGTGCGTACTATACGCAAGAACTGTATAATTAACTTTTTTTTTAGACAGAATAAGTTATATCTATTGTCCAAACTAATGAGTTTTATGCCGTTCCAGAGAAATATCGACTGAATCGTCAGCTTATTCTCGCTGCAAGCTTGTTGAATATTTGTATGGACGTTTGTTTGCTCTAAATACTGTATAAATTTTGTATTTTAACTCTTTGTCTAGCAAATCTCCCCCACAGCTGTACCAAATTTTCTTGGTATTTTTTACCTATTGGATGGGCTATTTGAAAGTTCACTATCTATTGACCTCAGGATTCATTCTATTCAAATCATCATCATCATCATCATCATGTCGCGCATGCAGCACGGTTATCCATGACAATCTTTCGCCAACCTTCCCTATCATTCATTACACCTGGAAGCTCATCTGTGGAGCACCCAGTATCTTCACATAACTGGTCAATGTAGGTCCTTGCTGGGCGCCCCACACTTGCATGTCCATGTGTGGCTTCTACAGGAGAACGTCGCTTATGAGTTCATCCTTGCTTCTCCAGCAGTGTCATGCATGCCTTGTCCGTCTCATTCGGATAGTTTGTGAGATGGGGGGCAGGTGACCGTACAGCTGTTTCCTTGTGGGGTGCTGTTTCCACGACTTATTCAAGACTGCACGCAGCATTCTTGTGCAGCTCCCATCTAGCTTATTCTCAAGACGCTTTGTTAGAGTCCAGGTGGTGCAGCCATACAGCAGCACCGACACAACTACAGCCTGGAAGAACTGCCGCTTCAGCTTGCCAGGGAGATCGGACCTCCATATGACTGATAAACTATAGTTTATCTATTTAAATAAAGTCCTATTATAACTGTAATCTGAGTCCGTCTGCTCAATTATAATGAACAGATCATCTGTGTTTTGTACTTTGCTAGGGAGAGATGCTGTGAGCGGTTTAAAGTAGGCAAAGAGTTAAGAGTATGAATTGATAAAGAGTTGGCTAAACGATGTATTTAATTTAAATTTAGCTGCTACAAATTCTAAAAAGTCAGTGAGTATTATACACGAGGATATTTTCTAGAATTTAGTAGTCCATAGATAGGGTTGCGTTTTATACATGAGTGCGTATTATAGAATAATAATAAACGGTAATTGTAGTTAGAAAACCACATGCGTAATCACAGCGAGTATGCTCACAATAAAGATAAAGTTACCTCCCTTTAATCATTGAATATTCAAGGCTGTGTAATTCAAAAACTGCAACTATACGCTGGTTATTCGCGTGCACAAACAGTGTAATGGTTAACAGATCCGGTTAGCGGACCATTGTTAGTGAATTCGATTCTCACCGGGTGTCCCACTTTGTTAAAGTAATCTAAGCTAAGAAAACGTCAGCTAAGCTTACCTTGCATTCATCGGTCTAGTTCAAATTAATCTTTAGGCTGGTAAGTAAAAAAGTAAATGCCTCAGAGCGAGGGAGTCTATCCCCTTTTTGCTAGCGCTAGACAAAGGAGATTGTTTTTGCGTCTGAGGTAGCACCACACCTACCATCAACTTTCACTTTAAGCAATGCTGCTCATGCACTGAGTTAGCAAGGGCCGGTATCGAACACGGAACCTTGTGGTTCCGAGACGGATGCTCTATTGACTGAATTAGTTATAACTATTGTTAGTGAATTCAGCTCTCACTGGGTGCCCCATTATTTAGTCCTGTGATGTACTCAGGACTTGTAGATATACCGCTGTATGATAATTTAATTATTACAACGTTTGATATGTTTACTTGAGTGCTATTGCTAATTAGTTCAATATGTAAAAAGTATTAACAATCTTTATTTAACTCTCTCTCTCTCTCTCTCTTTCTCTCTCTCTCTCTCTCTCTCTATATATATATATATATATTATATATATATATATATATCACTCTCTTTTTCTTTCTTTCCTTCTTTTCATTTTTTCATTACGTTCGATTGAAACGAATTGGTGTTATCGCTTCCGCATGTTCACCTCTCTCTCTCTCTCTCTCTCTCTCTATTCTATTTCTATTCCCCCCTACTCTCTTTCTTTCTTTCTTATTATATTTATTCTGTGTATTATATCCTTTTTCTTCCCTTTCTTTCTTTATTATAAAAACGGAATGGTCTATTATTTAGCTGAGGTGACGACACTCATAAGAATTTGACGATAAGTTATTCGTCAGATAATCAGGATTTATATTTTTGCATTTCATCTTGGACGATTTGGATGGTCTCATTTTTAACCTGAGGGTATTGCAAGATGATAACGGTCGGAAGATTAAGGAACAAGAGTATAATATATAAATGTCCTCGTTTTGATTGTTATGGCCGATTGAAAAAAACAACAACAAAAAGCATTAACGATGTTTGTTACCCTCAAAAACAGTTTAGTATTTTTGCTGGCTTAAAATCCTGACCGTAGAACAAGTTTTCAGCCAATTTGCAATAATTTAAATTATTTTAAGCTTCTAGATACGCGTTTCAGTCAATGTCAGTAAGATTCTAGGGGATCGTTCCAAGGGCTCCAACTACGATTGATATCACCGTCACCTTCGTTTTTCACAACTTTTCTGGCTCTTTGGCATCGTCCAGGTAATTCGTATCATTTAGATTTTTCGGACCTTTGTCCCCATCTTTATTGTTAAATACACAACATTTCAGCTAATGTGCCCTTCGGCATTCTTTAAGTGTTTCTTGTTAAACATGGGAACCTTCTTGTTGAACTCGGGAGCTTTCATGTCGGAATAGGGAGCCCTCACGGAATTTCGAACTGAATCCTTTATTTAATCCATTAGGGTAGATTATTCTCTAAACTATCCAGTTGGACACATGGAATAACGGATATAACGGTTGAATTAATACAGTTCTAAGTGACAATCATCTGTTGGTTGCAGTTTCAATCCTGACCACAGGCGATAATAACAAGAATACTTAACATAGCTTAACAATTGTATCCAGTCATGGTGGATTGAATAAAGAGTTCGGTTCAATGTTCTATAACAAGAAACGCCTGAATAAGGTGCTCCAAAATGTTGTGTATACGAGGTATGTCAGAGGACTGGTGTCACAAAAGGTTCAAATCCAGTTTGATTTGAAAAATTTTTTTGTGACACCAGTCCTGTAACTTTTTTTAGTTAAAAATCACATGGATCCAGGTCGGGCGAGTAGGGAGGTTGTTCCAGCACAGTGATGGAACTCTTGGATACTCAGGGCTGTGTGGGCAGGTGCATTGTCATGGTGAAGCACCCACGAGTTGTCCTGCCACATCTCTCACCTCTTCCCACACACTGAACAAAGCAAATGCTGCAGTATCTCTTTGTAGATTATTCTCTGAATTATCCAGTTGGACACATGTCATAACGGATATAACGGTTGAATTAATACAGTTCTAAGTGACAATCATCTGTATGTTGCAGGTTCAATCCTGACTATAGACGATAATAACATAGAATACTTTACACAGCTTAACACTTGTACTCGGTCATGGTTAACGGGTTGAGAACAATCTACTCCGGTGGATTGAATAAAGGGTTCGGTTCGAAGTTCCGATTACGACATGAAAGCCCCCGAGTTCGACAAGATGGTTCCTGAGTTGGGAGAGAAGATTCCTGAGTTCGAGAAAGTTCCCAAGTTCGACAAGAAACACCTGAAGAAGGCCAGAAGGTATATCAACCGAAACGTTGTGTATATAACAATAAACATTTACCCCCAAGTATTTCGTTGGCTCTAGATTTTTATAGGTTGGCCCAGTTCCTGTACCAAGGTAAGTCTAATAGATCTCCTATAAAAGCTAAAAGAACAACATTAACGGATAATTATTCATTATTAGTTGGACACATGGTGCAACAGATATAAGTATTGAGTTAATACAGTTCTAAGTGACAATCATCTGTAGGTTGCAGGTTCAATCCTGACTATAGACGATAATAACATAGAATACTTAACACAGCTTAATACTTGTACCCGGTCATGGTTAACGGGTTGAGAACAATCTACCCCAATGGATTAAATAAATGGTTTGATTTGAAGATCCAAATAAGGGTTGAGTTAATACAGTTCTAAGTGACAATCATCTGTAGGTTGCAAGTTCAATCCTGACCACGGGCGATAATAACATCGAATACTTAACACAGCTTAACACTTGTACCCGATCATGGTTAATGGGTTGAGAACAATCTACCCCAATGGATTAAATAAAGGGTTTGATTTGAAGTTCTGTGAAGGCTTCCGATTCTGACATGAATGTTCCTGAGTCCAACAAGAAGGTTTCTAACAAAAAAACACATAAAAATGGCCGTAGGGCACATCGGTTGAAACGTTATATATATATATATTTACCAACCCCTCCGCACGAGTAGGATGGGACACAAAGTCAATTTCTTAAGCGGAGTTCAACAGGTTTGAATTCAGAGTTTTCCTTCTCCTAGACCGGTTGTCTAACCAAGGTTGAAGAGCCCAGTCTGCCCTATTATTTACTCATAGCTGGAGGGAAAGTAGGATTCATACCTTTCCCAAGAGTATTACTGCTAAGTGAAATGCAATTAGCACGTCCAGGATTTGAACTCGGGGCGACGAGTCCATTTCCCATGGCTTTAACCATTACACCACACGCCTCCTACGGTTAAACGTTAATATATATATATATATATATATATATATATATATATATATATATATATATATATATATATATATATATATATATATATATATATATATATATATATATATATATATATATATATATATATATATATATATATATATATATATATATATATATATATATATATATATATATATATATATATATATATATATATATATATATATATATATATATATATATATATATATATATATATATATATATATATATATATATATATATATATATATATATATATATATATATATATATATATATATATATATATATATATATATATATATATATATATATGAATAAAGATGAGGACAATAGAACGAAAAATCTAAGTAATACAAATTATCAAGTTTTAATGGATAAAATAAATGGTTCGGTTCGATGTCCGTGAATGCTCCCGATTCTGACAAGATGGTTACCGAGTTCGACAAAAAACAAGGCTGGATATTTTTGTTTCTTTCTTCTTAATTGATATTAGGTCTTGGCTTACTGGTAGGGATTGATGAACCATTTGTAGTTCAAAGTCCCAGAGAATCTTATGAGTATCATTTTCTAGGACAGATTCTGGTTTGTACTTTTACCAATTTTCAAAAAGCTAAAATATATTTTGTACAATTCCCAGTGGATCACCTTTCCCACCCAGTCGTACCTGCTCTTGTATTCCTTTTGTGTCAACTTTCGCTTATAATGTTATTAACTGTTTCCTAGTATCATTTGGATTATTCGGACTACTTTCCTCATATTAATTGTAATCTGTACAACGTTTCGGCCGATGTTCCCTACAGCCTTCTTCAGGTACTTCTTGTCGGAGTAATAACTTTTTTTTTCCTCTCTATAAACTCACAGCCTATACTTACTAATTTTGTTCTCCTTGTAAGCTTTTCACACCAGCTCTAACTGATATTTTTCACCACAGCAAGTTTCACCAGATCTGGACATTTTTAAGTATCTGTTATAGGTGATATACCCTATAGACTAATGGAATGCACCGACGGTTACTATAAGTAACAGGGACAATTATGGCTTGTAGAGTAAACCAATGCGAGTCAGCTCATAACTCTATTTTCGGACGTAATTCCCACTTCACTGTACTGTAATTGTCTACTCTTTTGTTAATACATTTTCCTACATTTGTTACCCGTCGTTTTGTTCTTATTTGACCCCTTAAAACCCCACAACAGTATCTTAGCTGATTTTAACAGTGCTGTGGTCTGGATGGTCTCGATTCTTACTCTCTTAATCTCTTGCACAATTCGAGTAAACCCCCCCAAAAAAACAAAAACAAATCAGGAGCCGGATTCCCTAAAGTGCTGTGATGCTGAAATCCAGTGCTCCCCATCAACTCCCGCAACACTACCGTTGACAAACTGCATTGGACCGGGCTTCATGACGTACAACACCTTACCCAAGGTCTAAAAATGGAGGCAATAGTTTGCTTTATTTTCCAGACTCTGAATGCATCACAGAGGCACTGCGCAAAAACTTATCTTGGTTGAGAATTCTCACTAAGAATACTTTGTGCGTTTCCCCGAAAATAAGACTTGGCTTATATTAATTTTCATTCCGAAATATAACACTAGGACTTATTTTCGGGGAACATCGGGTGTTTTATGTGATTGTGAAGAATGTTTATTTCTTTCGTCTGTCTGCCGCTCTTAATTAGGACTTATTTTAAGGGGAGAGATTATATCAAAATCAAGCTAGATCTTACTTTGCAAGTAGGTCATATTTTTCGGAGAAACTGTATCTACAAGCCCCTGAAAAGCATAGGATATCCAGTGTACGGTGTCCGAAAATAATAATCACAATTACTTTTCCTTTCGATCACAGCGACAGTGTGGAAAGGGGGAATTTTCTGCATGGGCAACAGCTCATCGTCCACATGAACCCGCCCAGGCTATGTAGTTAAAAAAAAAACACTGTGACACTACTCCATCGTCTCTCGTAGAAGGAAGGCTGCCAACAACATCTTACCCACACGACCTTCTCTTGCATTCCTTTTGTGCCCGTTTTCTGCATTCGCTTAATATGTTTCTTGACTAATGTGTGTGTGTGTGTGGGTTCATGTGTGGACGTGTATACAGCCCTGCTCATAAATGATTTGTTTCTAGTCACTTAATGACTGTTAATTGTTTTAAGAATATTTGCCTCAAACAGCTCATGTTATTAGTGTGTTTAAAATCCTGCAATGCGTCTTATATATCTTATTATAATGGATATTCGGTGTATGTAACCGAAACTGCGCCCCTGCTTACTTCACAAAAGCCTCAGAAATTGCATAAGTTTACCAATGAATATTTAATTTATCGTCAAAATCATTAATACATAGAATAAATCTTATTTATTAACGATGTCTCAATGAAAATAAGATTGCCTCAAAACAGCCCATGTTATTAGTGCATTTGAAATCCTGCAATGTGTCTTGTATATCACAAAACCGGGTTTAATAAAACCGGGTTTAATAAATAATTACTTGTTATTGATCTCTAATATTACTGTTTTATTTTCCAACGTATTAAAATCAATTCTATGAATGATGTTATATGGAAATCAATTAAAATATAATAAAAATAAGTGAAATCTTTGTATATGCGTTCTTATTTAATTTCGTAAGTATTTCTAATTTAGTATATTTCATTACATTAAAACTAAATTACTTACGCCCAGAGGTAGCATATTTTTGCTAATACTATCAATATACAGTTATGCGCATATCTAAAAAAACGATAACGGACATAGATATACACACAACTGTCCTTCATAGATGGAATTATCTTTTAAAGATCATTAAGGGTGTTGATTTTTTTTAATTATTGGGGAGGTTGGCGTATGACAACAAATGTTTTTTTTTTTAAACATGTTGTCTTCAGAATTTTGAATAAAAATGTCTTCCAAAAGAAACCTCACCTCTTTTGGCTTAAATACCGAAAGTGTTATTAAAATTCAATAATTAGCTCGTCAAGCCCTAGCACCTATATGATTGCCCCAACCCTATTTGCCCTTATGGCAACCCCAACCCCTTTTTATCATATGGGTGCTAGAAGGCGGTGGCTGCGGGTCTACATGTCCTGGGAATGATGTTAAACTCTATCTGATGGTGAGGTTCCAGTTTTGGAGGTTTGGGGAATGTGGAGCACCCCTTCATCACCATTGCTCCCTGGTCCACTCTGACCCGGAGGGGTAGTACCTGTTAGGGTCCCATCTATGGGTTAAATAGAAAAATGTATTTATAAAAAAATTGTATTATCCATTAAGAATCGATTTATTTAAAAACTTTATCGGCATTAAATGACCCACTGAGGTTGATATGCCGTAAAACAAAACAAACCAAAACCAAACAATAATTAGCTGATTTGGGGGGATTTCACAAAAAAACCGCGCGCGTTTTCATTCTTGTCTTATAATGACCTATCTCTATCAACACACAGCCTACATCTTGCTATTCCAAGACATATTAACTATTCTTTGGTTTGACTTAGATAGTTCTTATGCCATCATTTTGTTCTGCTATGTCAATGGACACATCGGAAAAGCATGAACTGTTATAGACAGATTATCCATCACATGAAAATCAGATTTCACTGATAGGATAAAGCGAGAATTTTTCCAAGACGTAGCCGTATCAGTATTATTGTACGGCTGCATCACATGGACCCCAATGAAGCGCTTAGAGAAAAGGCTAGATGGCAGATACACATGGATACTGCGCGCTGTCCTGAACAAATCTTGGAAGCAGCATCCCTCAAGAAAACAACTGTACGGTCACCTGTCTCCTATTACACAAATCATCTAGGTGAGACGAACAAGACATACTGGACGCTGTTGGGGAAGCAAGGACGAACTCATAAGTTACGTTCTCCTATAGATACCTACACATGGACTTACCAGCCGACCAACAAAAACCTTTGGATTCTGGATGCTGCGCGAAAGACTTACCGAGAGCGATGACTGATAGGGAAGGTTGGCGAGAAAGAGTCATAGAAATGCATATGAACAGTGCAAAATGATGATGATGATGATGATGATGACGATGATTAACAGAGAATCAGTTTTTCTCTTCAGGTTTCCCCTTCGTAGCCCTAAACTGAATCCTTATCGTTTCTATCTTTTTATATGGGCGCTCAGTGAGGATCGAACTCATTACAGTAGTAACTATCAGCAAAATAAGTTTGGCAACTAAAACTCCATACTATTCTGTCTGAATTTTTGGAGATTAGGCTTAATAATTTGTATTATTTATACTTTTCAGACTACTATCCACATCAACATTTCGGTCGATGTGCCCTCCGGTCTTCTTCGGGTGTTTCTTGTCTATCCCAATAGATTGAATAAAGGGTGCGGTTCGAAGTTCCATGAAGGCTCCCGAGTTTGACAAGAACCATCTGAAGAAGGCCGGAGGGCACATCGGTCGAAATGTTGCGTATATAACAATAAAGATGGGGACATTAGTTCGAAACTAATAATAACTAACTTAATAATTACAATATTCGATATGTTTACTTAAGAGCTATTGCTAAATACTTCAATATGGGAAAGTATAATAATCTTCATTTAACTCTCTCTCTCTCTCTCTCTCTCTCTCTCTCTCAATCTTTAATTTTCTTTCTTTCCTTCTTTTCGTCTGTTCATTATGCTCAACTGAACAGCGTTATCGCTTCTGCGCGCTCACCCCCTCTCTATATATTTTCCCTAGTTTCATTCTTTCTTTCTGTCTATATTTTTTCTGTATCGCATAATATTTACATAATATATAGCCTGGGTAATTTGCATACTGGTTTTAACTGGTGTTATTCATTTCTTATATTATTGTTTTATTCTTCAACGTATTAAAATCAATCCTATGAATAATTTCATATAGAAACCAATTAAACTATAAGTAAAATCTTATTATAATGGAGATTGTGTGCTTTTCCGTCTGTAACCGAAACTATATTCCTACTCAAGTCACAATTCCCTTAGTTATTGACATCACATTTTCCATGATTTTATTTTTATCTAAACCTGAATTATTAATAAAATTCTCTTACATTATTAATACTGTTAACTATGTCTACATATTGACAACATGCAATTATATTTATATATACAACAAAATAGCGCTTTACAATGTGAACGGGAAGGCTAATTTGCATATTAATATTAAAAAATCGAATTTAATAAATATGTGCTTAGTATTATTGATTTCTAACTGTTTGGTTTTATTTTAATGAATATAAGCAAAAATCTCTTCAATGAATCTTAAATGAAATCCATTAACAAGATAAAATAACTGTCATTTTATTCTTTACTTCCTCTTATAACTAAATACTTAAATTAGAAAAAATAACAATGAAAGACGAGAGTGATGGAAGAGTAAGTTTCAGTTGTTCCATTTTTTATTATACTTCCTCTGTTTCAAATCTTTTATTATACACCCTCTGTTTCAAATCTTTTTATCTGTATTCTTATTTAGTTTCATTAGCCTTTCTAATTTAATACAATATTTTATTACATTAAAACTTAAATACTTGCACCCGGAGGGTGCATATATTTGCTAGTAAGTGTAATATTCTTACATGAGTTCTGATATAATTTTGTTAATCTTTCTAATATATTTAATTATATTAAAACCTAAATACTTACGTCCGTAGGATGCATGTTCTTTCTAGTTAGATTAGATTATTATTAACGAAAAATTCATCTTTGACCGAAGATATCCGGATCTTTACTTTTGAGTTCGATCCTTGCTGGATGCCCCATACTTGCGACTTTGTGTCATTTACTACAACTACTCTCCGACTTTCTTCAGGTGTCTTCTCTTTTATAACCGAACTTAATTCAATCCAGTTCATTCGCTTTCTTTGTTCTTTCTTTCTTTCTTTTTTCTTTGGATTTTACGGCACGTTAACCCTTGTTGGGTTATTTTATGCCGAAGACATTTTTCTATTCATTCTTAATGAGTATTGAAAATTATTTTTTGAGCTCAATTTTTCATTTAACCCCTAGATGGTACCGTAACAGGTACAATCACTCCGGGTCAGAGTGGATCAGGGAGTAATTGTGATAAAGGGGTACTCCACACTCCCCAGAGCTCCAGAATTGAAACTTCAAGATGCAGTTTACCGTCATACCCAGGATACTAAGACCCTCAGCGCATATATGATAAAAAGTGTTGTGGGGTTGCCATAAGGGCAATGGGGTCGGAACAATTATTACATTCATTCATGTATAGTCAATGAATTATGTACATACTGTAGTTAGAATATTTTTGAATCAAGAGTTCGTTAGATTAAAAAATAACGGAGGTTCAGCGGAAAATTACCTCGACGGTTATTGGCAACTAAATGACCCCGATTTCACCTTTCCGTAAACGCACCATTAGAGGCGTGAGAATTAGTTTTAGATGCGACTAGATTCTGGCCGAGAGCGGATGTTATCATCGGCTCTCGAGATGTCGTTTCTCCACCGCTGTGGTCGAGTTGGACAGGAGTGTTATATACTGTATCAATTGACAGCGCTAGTGTGTAGTACACTGGATTAAAACCAACACAGGTATACAAAAGAAAGCTGGACTTTATTTTCTTTCCTTGGTCGGCGTGGATGAAAAGAGGTGTGAGTCGTGATAGCGCCGGCTTGAATGAGTGGTGAAATGAACCGTAGTTATAACAAGTCTCTTCTTCGGAGAGTCGACGGCAGTGACTGAACTTAGCAGCTACCAAATCTCAACTGCTGAACTCTCGGTCTAACCGTCACTTTTTCAATTTTTACCCAGCATGCTCTGGTCTATTCAAATTACACCGGAACTGTACGGCGTGACCTGCAATCCTAGATTTGTCACCAGTCAATAGGAAGTCCTTTGTCATCCTGCTATTGTTGTTTTTCCGGACAGTTTGTTTGACCCGGTCAGCAGTAAGCCTTAGATCTTTATCACTGTTCCTCTTTCTTCTATTCAGACTTCTGTCTGGAACATCCTTTGTTTCTCAATTCCTTTGTTTTTTTTTAATTTCTTTTCGCGCCAAAAGAATTGAAACAATAGTTAATCTGCAACAGGAGTTGTTGAAATAAAAGACTTATAAAAGAAAAAAACTTTTATAAGTCTTTTATTTCTGTTAATTGATTGATTAAAACAAGAGATGACCAGCCCAACAACCAAAAAGAAAGAAGAAAGCAACCCGAGAAATCAGCCCTGAAGAATATGTCGATCGAATAAACAAGTAAGAATCCTCATTATCTCATCTCTCATACCCTATCTTTCTCTCGCCAATATATATATTTACCAACCCCTCCGCACCAGCTGGATATGACACAAGGTCAATTTCTTAAGCGGAGTTTAACAGGTTTGAATTCTGAGTTTTCCTTCTCCTAGACCGGTTGCCTAACCAAAGTTAAAGAGCCCAGTCTGCCCTACTATTTACCCATAGCTGGAGGGAGAGTAGGATTCATACCTTTCCCAAGGGTATTAGCGTTAAGTGAAATGCAACGTCCAGGATTTGAAGTCGGGGCGACGAGTCCATTTCCCATGACTTTAACCATTACACCACGCCAATATATACACCCGAGTAAAAGGGTATATAATACAATCATATAGTTTCTTGGGCTTGATGTGAGACTGAAACGCTATTACTGTGTGTTTGTCAATCTATTTCATCACTGGGATCAAGTGACAACCTCTACTCAACTTTTTGTTAGACATCCACTGTTTTTAGACAGTTGGTCAGAGAGGCTCTGTCCGATCAATCAACTAGTCACATCAAGCCCTAGTACCTCTATGACCATCCCGGCCCTATTTCTCTTATGGCATCCCCTAACCATTTTTATTGTATATTTGCATAAGTGCCGTGGCTGAGGGTCTTATTTTCCTGGTTATGATGTTAAACTGCCTCTAGTGGTGAGATTCAAGTTCTGGAGCACTGAGAAGAGTGGGGTACGTCTCTAATTACTCCCAGCCCCACCTATGGATTATGTAGACCAAAAATAAATTTAAAAATATAAATGAATAGGAATGAATAAGAATGAATAGAACAAACGGTCTTCGGCATAAAATAACCCAAGGGTTTTACATGCCGTAAAATCCAGTCAACCAACCACTTGAAAAAAATAACTACCCACGACGTAACAAATTCTTTCTGTTTTAAGTTACTTTTCTCTCTGCCAAATTTTAATTTTCAAATCAAACCAAGCTTCCGGGAGAAATTGTAAATTGGTTTCAATTGTTCAATTTTATTCAGTCAAAATTATAATATTTTTAGAAGTTGCTCATTTTGTGTCCAATATACTTTTACTACTTAGCCTATTAAGGTCGGTAGAGTGTTCGATTAGAAACCACAAGGTTCCTAGTTCGATACCGGTCCTCGCCAACTCAGCGTATGAGTAGCACAGGGATCTATGCGGTAAAGTAAGGAGCTGATGGTAGGTGTGGCGCTCCACCTCTGATGCTAAAAAAAACAATCTCCTTTGTCTAGCGCTATTGAAAAGGGGATAGCCTCCCTCGCTGACTGGCTGATACCGACTTTAGGCCTCCCTGTCGACTTTACTTACTTAGCCTATTAGTGCTATATGAAATGCAAACAGGCTCGTCCAGGATTTGATAGTCATGTTGCTGAGCCCATTTCCTTTTACTATAACCATTACCCCACATCACCTCCACTGGGTTAGTACAACTTTTATTCTTCTACAAGAATGACTTTAGCATTAAATAACCCATAAAGGTTTATATGCTATTAAACAAAGAAATCAAACTGTGACGGAGAACGAAAAAGAGCAAGACTTTGTCTTGCCTGCTGGGATCGAACCCGCGTCCTCCCGCATGCAAAAACAAATGCGATTTAGGCACTGGATGGACGCGAGGTGCAATTCAGGTGCCCGGATGTTGGTGCCTACACGCGTCCATCCGAATGCACGTGAATTGTGCGTTGCACGGACGCGAGGTTTGACTGATGTGCCCGGATGTTTGAGTAATATGCCGATAAATAACCAAAGCGAGTAGGGTGACAAGCAGAGAAGCATTCGGCTTACGTGAGACGGCAGTCAGAAAATATTATTTTGACGCCACCGCCGCCGACGACGGCGGATTTGCAGCTGCTGGTCGAAGACTGTTGACTCAAATATCTATTCCCCCCCTCTATCCCCCCTTCTATAAGCTATTTCGGCTTTGGATAATATTCGCTTGAACAGAGAAGCTTTCGGCTTACGTGAGACGGCAGTGAGAAAATATTATTTTGACGACGGCGACGGATTTTCAGCTGCTGGTCGAAGACTGTGTTGACCAAAAGAAAGGTTGGCCTGCGAGAAGACAGTGAACTCGCTTCTTTTCGCCCCCCCCCCAGCAGGAACTTGTTGAAGCAAATATCTATTCCCCCTCTATTTTTCCCCCTTCTATACAAACCAAACTTAATAAGAGAAAATACTTGTAAATTGGTTTCAATTTGTCAATTTTATTCAGTTCCGTGAGCGAATCAAAAACATTCCGTGTGGTATCCAAACTGGAAATCCTGAAATTTAGAATTCCTAAGTTTTAATTACTGCGATTGTTTTTGGCGATTTTTTCGTGTTTTTTTTTTTTGTTTGTTTTTGTCTTTGTTTTTTTGTTTTGTTGTTTTTTGCGACGAATTATATCATTATTTTGATGAAAACTTTTAATTGTTTGAAAACTATAGTTCAAGGTTAATAAAATTCAATACGTACTCAAAGCAGAAGTGTCATTGTTGGGCCGAAATCTGCTATTACGAGTCCTCCACAGGAGCTTGCTTAATTGCTGCCCTATAGAGTGGCTTTTAAGCTATCAATATATATAGGGTGTTTAAAAAAATTGATATCATTTGAGATGTGCAGTAATTTTTTTCCCGAAAAAATGTTATATATAATGACCAATTCTCATTCAAATAATCTCAAATGTTAACAGCTTGTGGAGAAACAACTCAAAATTCTATGTTTAATGTTTAAGTATCTTTTTTTTTCTTCCAATGAATGACATTTCTATAACTGGGAAAAAAATGAAACATAGAATTTTGAGTTTTTTTGGGTTTTTTTCTTAAGTTTTTTTTTGTTAGAATTTGAGATCATTTGAATATAGAATTGGTGAAGTTATTAGATTATATATAACATTTTTGTTCGGAAAAAGGAATTGCACATCTCAAATGCTGCACATTCTCAAATGCTGAACATTCTCAATGCTACACATTCTCAAATGCTGCACATCTCGAATCTGAACATTCTCAAATGCTGCACATTCTCAAATGCTGCACATCTCAAATGCTGCACATCTCAAATGCTGCACATCTCGAATCTGAACATTCTCAAATGCTGCACATCTCATATGTTGCACATTCTCAAATGCTGCACAAAATGCTGAACATTCTCAAATGCTACACATCTCAAATGCTGCACATTCTCAAATGCTGCATATCTCGAATCTGAACATTTTCAAATGCTGCACATTCTCAAATGCTGCACATTCTCAAATGCTGAACATTCTCAAATGCTGCACATCTCGAATCTGAACATTTTCAAATGCTGCACATTCTCAAATACTGCACATCTCAAATGCTGCAAATTCTCAAATGCTGAACATTCTCAAATGCTACACATCTCAAATGCTGCTCATTCTCAAATGCTGCACATTCTCACATGCTGCACATCTCAAATGCTGAACATTCTCAAATGCTACACATCTCAAATGCTGCTCATTCTCAAATGCTGCACATTCTCACATGCTACACATTCTCAAATGCTGCACATCTCAAATGCTGCACATCTGTTGCACATTCTCAAATGCTGAACATTCTCAAATGCTACACATCTCAAATACTGAACATTCTCAAATGCTACACATCTCAAATGCAGCACATTCTCAAATGCTGCACATTCTCAAATGCTGCACATTCTCAAATGATACACATCTCAAATACTGAACATTCTCAAATGCTACACATCTCAAATGCTGCACATTCTCACATGCTACACATCTCAAATGCTGCACATCTCAAATGCTGCACATTCTCACATACATGTTGCACATCTCACACATTCTCACATGCTGCACATTCTCACATGCTACACATTCTCAAATGCTGCACATCTCATATGTTGCACATTCTCAAATGCTGCACATTGTCAAATGCTCCACATCTCAAAGTCTGCACATTCTCAAATGCTGCACATTCTCAAATCTGAACATTCTCAAATGCTGCACATTCTCAAGTCTGAACATTCTCAAATGCTACACATCTCAAATGCTGCACATTCTCACATGCTACACATCTCAAATGCTGCACATCTCAAATGCTGCACATTCTCACATGCTACACATTCTCACATGTTGCACATCTCAAATACTGCACATTCTCACATGCTGCACATTGCTACACATTCTCAAATGCTGCACATCTCATATGTTGCACATTCTCAAATCCTGCACATTGTCAAATGCTCCACATCTCAAAGTCTGCACATTCTCAAATGCTGCACATTCTCAAATGCTGCACATTCTCAAATGCTGCACATTCTCAAGTCTGAACATTCTCAAATGCTACACATCTCAAATGCTGCACATTCTCAAAATGCTACACATCTCACTGAACATTCTCAAATGCTGCACATTCTCAAAATGCTGCACATTCTCAAATCTGAACATTCTCAATGCTGCACTTCTCAAATGCTGACATTCTCAAATGCTGCACATTCTCAAGTCTGAACATTCTCAATGCTACACATCTCAAAGTCTGCACATTCTCAAATGCTGCACATTCTCAAATGCTATGGATTTTCTGAAACACACTGTAGATATTTACCTAAATAGTTGGCGACGTGTAGGATGTGACACAAGGTTGCAAGTTGGATTATGTGTTGAGTAATGTGACGTAAGCAGTGACGCAGTTCTTGTTACAGACAAAAACCGAAAGCGAATCTCCATTATTAATAGACTAGTACAAAATAAAAAAACTTCCGGGCGATGTAAAAATAATTTTTTTAAAGATATTGCCTGAGGGGTGGGAGTAAAAAATTCAATGTCAGCGAGTTTGTACTCTAAGTAAGTAAAATCATCAAATTCATTAAAGGATTAAAAAATAAGACAATTTGAAATGTAAACTTTAAATATATATTAAAATAAAACAAACTATATATAGATATAAAATACCAGTCATGTATTTATTAAAACTTGTTTTAAAAAACAATGAAGACTGTGTAATGTTGCATGTTCAAATTTTGAGTGTATTTATTCTGTTATGACGATTTTGGGTAATGTGACGTAAGCATTGACGTAATTTTTGTTACTGACAAAAACCAGAAGCGAATCTCCATTATTAATAGATAAAATAAATAGAGATGTAGATATAATATATATATATACGTGTTACCGCCCGGTTACTATCAGAGGTGCATTGTACCACCCCGGTCCCCATTAGTGGTGCATTTTTTAAGAAATATCTTTTGTCCAATATCTATACATCAATACTCTTGTTCCTTAATCTTTCGACCGTTATCATCTGGCAACACTCTCTGGTTAAAAATCAGACCGTCTAAATCGTCCAAGATGAAATGTAAATCCGGATTATCTAGTGTTGCTTAATCGCCAAATTCTTAAGTGTGTCGTCACCTCAGCTAAATAATGGACTATTCCATTTTCATATATAAAGTAAGATCAGGAAGAAATAGGACATACTACACAGAAAAATGTAATAAGAAAGAATGAATAAAAGAAAGAAAGAAATAAAGAAAGAGAGTTGGGGAAAGATAGACAGAGATGGATGAGCGTGCGGAAGCAATAACGCTAATTTGTTTTAAGTGGACATAATGAAAAGATGAAAGAAGGAAAATAAGAAAAAACCGGAGAGAGAGAGAGAGAGTTAAATCAAGATTATTTTAGTTTTTACATATTGAACTATTCTGCAATTACTCTAAATTAAACATATCAAACGTTGTATTAACTAAATTATCATACTGCGTTTTATCCACAGGTCCTGCTAGTATTAACCAATTCAAGCAACCATTAAATAAAACTCAGGCTTGTCATTTTGGGTAAAAAAGAAAGAAAAAAAAGGAAGAAAAATGTACGAAGAATATTTCAACTGTTGAAAACGATGGAAAGTTAAAAGTATAAACTACCTGGACATTTTTATTGACAGACGTTACAGCCGAACACAGAAACAAAAATAAAACATTCTATTCTGATTGGTCAGATATTAGCGGCATAAAACCATTGGTCCTTATTTACCAAAATGGCGTCCTCCTTTTCGATTAGTAGTGTCACGCCCTCTTAATCAGTTTGCTTAGTAGCGTCTTCTTTGCAGACAACAGAAAAAAAAACACTTTTGTCAATATTTTTCTTTCTTTTTTTTTTTTCTCGTTTTAATTTTATTATATTTTATTAGTATTTTTTTTCTTCTTCTTCTTCTTCTTCCAATAATTTTCATTTTCTGTGATGAGATATTTAACTATTTTGACGTGAGTAGTCCTTATCTCTCTTTCTTTTTCATCTCTCTTTTATTTTTGGTTGTTGTTGTTGTGTTGTTGTTGTAGTTGTTGTTTATATTCACTGGTTATTTAAAAGTCCAACTGGTTTCAGTCCGTGAATACTTGTTGGCATTTCTGCAAAAGAAGAAAAAAAACAGCGGCTTAAAAATCAGTCATTAAATTTTAAGAAAAGAAAAATCTAATTTATTTTAGTGGAGTGAGTAACTGTTTTAATACCTATCTTTTTAACTGTAACTGTTTTAATACCTATCTTTTTTGCAACATCAAGGTTTTCGTTTTGAATTCTTATGACTTTCGTCTCCGCTATTGATAAGTCTGGAGTATAAACAAGCTCTGAAGATGATTTTTATAAAATCAAAATATTGTTCAATATTAGCTATGAATATGTTATAAAATGTTTTCACTTTAACAGCATATTGTGTTGTTTTCATATCCTTTTATCTATACTCATACCGTCGGATTCATTTCCTTTCTCTTAACTTATAACATAATATATATATATAATGTACACAGCATATATACATACATGTTTTGTAAGGGATTATTTTGTGGTAATTTTTTTTCTTCTTTTTCTAAAAACAAATTGTTAGGGTGCTTGGACGTATTTCATATCAGATTCATAATTTTCAATATATTCTTATTTCTTGCAAGAAGGACAAAATCTGTTTAAAGTTGGTGAGAAAGGAAATATTAGATTGTTTTTGTCACAATTCCCATAGTTATTTAACAAAAAATTAGTAGAGACTTCCAGATCCTTATCTAAACGTCTATCGGAACACAGATATCATATTAAACGAGGTTTTCTAAACAACGCCATACTAAACATATTTTAGACCATAACCATACCTTTGATTTTAAAGGTGCCAAAATATTAACTCACATACACAATAGAACACTACATAGAATTATGGAATCTTGCGTTATTCTCACCCATCAAACCATACCCCAAAGACAAGGCTTTTTTTAATATATCCCCTTATTTAGCGACACTTGTAGTCAGAAATCATAAAATACCCTTCACATAACCATTTCCGTCATATACTTCCCAACAAATTTAAATTTCACATTATCCAAAAAAATAAGAACCTTACAATCATTCATACATTTTTACATTATATATAAGAAAAATAGATAATAGAAAAATTACAAAAATTACAAAATTAATTACATAAATAAAAATTATTTTCTAAAAATCCGTTGCAGGCCAACCGTCAACGGGTTAATACTCTTCCTGATTGAATAAGAGAATTCGTCTAGTGTCGAACTTGGAATATGTCTTCTTCTTTCATAAACTGTTATAATAAGAGATACATGATTCGGTGACCGAGATAAGTGTGGAGGAAGTGCTCATATTTGAAACTACCACATATCTTTTTTGCAACATCAAGGTTTTCGTTTTGAATTCATATGACTTTCGTCTCCGCTCTTGATAGTACGGAGTATAAACAAGCTCTGAAGATGATTTTTATAAAATCGAAATATTGTTCAATATTAGCTATGAATATGATATATAATCAGTTCACTTTAACAGCATATTGTGTTGTTTTCATATCCTTTTATCTATACTCATACCGTCGGATTCATTTCCTTTCTCTTAACTTATAACATAATATATATATATATAATATACACAACATATATGCATACATGTTTTGTAAGGGATTATTTTGTGCTAATTTTTTCTTTCTTCTTTATCTAAAAACAAATTGTTAGGGTGCGTGGACGTATTTCATATCAGATTCATAATTTTCAATATATTCTTATTTCTTGCAAGAAGGACAAAATCTATTTAAAGTTGGTGAAAAAGGAAATATTAGATTGTTTTTGTCACAATTCCCATAGTTATTTAATAATCATTATTTAATCTTAATGAGTATCGTATCTTAATTATTAACGTTGTCTCTCTTAAAGTCTGAGTTTTGATTTGCCTCAAAACAGCCTATGTTATAAGGTTATTTAGCTCGCATCCCACATATGTGAGTGTGACACAAGTTCTTTTTAATGTGGGCCCACCCACGAACCGAAACTCATGGGATGGCTGGTGCAAAAGATGCATCAATCCCATCGGCACTCCTCCTAAAGGATGGATGCCTCTGGCACTGGGCAATAAATCCCACCCTGCACTTTCAAATCAAGGGAGCAGGTGTTGTCTGGAGAGAAGGCCCCCGGGAATCACGCCATTAATATCATTAACAAACACAGGCCCCCAAATGTTATTAATGCTTCAAAATCTTGCAATGTGTTATATATCATTAAGAAATAATGTAGTACATAGCGAATTAAACGAAAAGAAATTATGTTACTATTGTATATCATTTCATCCTTAGATGGCCATCGCTAGTGACGCAACCAGGAGAGTTAGATTTAAGCGTACCATGTTACACCTAGCACATTGGAAGAAAAGTTGAACCTTGTCAACTCATCTTTCTTCGTTGACTTTCAGAAGATTTTGTTATTATTCACAGAATACGAAGCCATTGTTAGTTTTCATAAACATAGACTTCTAAAATGGCCGCTTCGAACGATATTCAACTATAAACGCCGACACAGTGAAATCATCTGGAACGGCTTAAAATATAACACGGGTGATACAACGATTGGGAACGTCACCCTTGTTGTCATATGCACCAGTCATTTCAAAAGTCACTCGTTTAAAATTGGTTCAAATTGTAGAACAATTCGGTCACATACACCTATGACTTTCTACGTACACACATGCATAAATATATTATATTTTAGATATACTTACACTAGTACATAAGATGTGGAGCCTCACGTAAATTAATACATTCAGAAATTTGTTGAGGGATATGTCGGAGCACTATATGAAAATATAAAAATGTCACTTCTTTAAAATAATTAATTTTCAATGTCGGGTGTTGGGAACACCACGTGAGTACTAACGATATTTTGTATATCCCACGGTATTAACGCAGAATGTTGTTGTTATGTAATAGATATGTGTCGTTGCATACAGCTTAGAGAGCAGCGGACAGTGTGACCCCCAGAGATAGGTATCAAGGAAATGTATTGCGCATCTACAAAGGAAATCGACCACCTGATTGAGCAGACTGCGTAAGTTGGGGTGGGGATCAGGCTGTGTGTGTGTGTGAGAGAGAGAGGGAGATAAAGAGAGTGTGAGAGAAACATGGACTCGTTTTTCAACCACAAAACATCGTGGTTGGTGAATACAGATTCCATGATAGGAAAAAGACAGTTTGAGCGAGCATATAACATACTGCCAGTTTCGGTGTAATTTTGACACTGCAAACGGCTGGCCAGTCAACAGAGCAATTTTTGATTGAGCAATGGGTACGTGGGTGGAGGGGACATCAGTCTATGTGTGTAAGAGAGAGAAAGAGTGAGTGAGAGATACACCGACCCTATTTTTTTTCAACGACAAAACTTCATGATTGGTAAATACAGATCCCATGATAGGAAAAGACAGTTTGTGCTTTGACATAACATAACTATCTGTAATCTTGGCACATCAGACGGTCAATAGAGTAATGTTCGGTTGTTCTTCCTTTCGGACTGAAAACCTACACATTCCCAAACCGACTTGAAGATATGAATAAAATTGGGTAATAGATATCAAAAGGTATTTGTGTACTTATTTCTATAACAGAAGTCATACTAGTCTGCCTTAGTATTTACCTATTCATCATGAACAATTCATAGTTAACAATTCATTGCAATAATAAATTCATCCCCAACAATTCATAAACGTAGATAGCAGTAATATTGATCACCATCAATTCGTAAATTAAATCTCACTAAATTCCCAAAGACAGTAACAGTTAGCACAACGATTCACGGCTTTGGAGTCCTGCTCGGTAACAAGTGAAAGCAAAGAATAATCACCTGTCCACCTGACTAGACAACACTTCTAACCAAATCTACGAGAAGATGTCGCCGCTAAATGAAGTCGTTTTCCTTTTATTTCCTTGAGTAAATTAATATCGACTGCCGGTTTTCTAAACCTGTCGCAGTTGATATGAATTCATAGTTTCTCTTCTCCCGA
>CM042180.1:23115935-23120935 GCA_023376005.1 Doryteuthis pealeii | reverse complement strand
CTTATGTTCGTTGATTAAAAACTAAGCAACGACACAAGACATCCCGACACACCCAGAGATAGATGCAGCTTATACGCAGCTAAGAGGACAGCAACCAAGTCCAAGCCAAGATAGTAAAATCAACAGATCCAGCTAAGCAGATAAAATAACAGCTACATTACTGGATACCTCTGGTGATAGCATCACTCAAATTAAAATGGCAGGAGATGAGTTTAAATTCAGTCACGTTGTTAGGTTCACTTTCGGACTAAAACCATTAGGAAAAAGTATGAATATCCTTATCCCTTCAACTATGGGTTAAATAATACAACTACTATTCTTCTATAAGGATAGCTTTGGCATTGAATAACCCATGAAGTTTGATATGCCATTAAACAACGAAAGCTGCATTATTATTACTAGCAAATGTATGCACCCTCCGGGTGCATGTATTTAAGTTTTCATGTAATAAAATATTAGATTAATTTAGAAAGGCTAATGAAACTAAATAAGAATGCAGATAAAAAGATTTGAAACAGAGAGGGTATAATAAAAAAATAAAACAACTGAAACTTACTCTTCCCCCACTCCCGTCTTTCATTGCTAAATAATCCTAATTTAACTATTTAGTTAAAATAGAAAGTAAAGAATAAAATTACAGTTATTTCTTCTTGTTAATCGATTTCTTTTAAGATTTATTCACGAGATTTTTGCTAATATTCATTAAGATAAAATCAAACAATTAGAAATCAGTAATACGAAGTACATATTTATTAAAATCAGATTTTTATATCAATATGCAAATTAGCCTTCCCATTCACACTGTAAACCGCTATTTTGTTGTATATATAAATACAATTGCATGTTATTCTTATGTAGATATTGTCAACAGTATTAATAATGTAAAACAATTTTATTAATAATTGAGGTTTAAATAAAAATAAAATCCTGTAGAATGTGACGTAAATAACGAAAGGAATTGTGACTTGAATAGTAATATAGTTTCGGTTACAGACAGAAAAACACACAATCTCCATTATAATAAGATATATTCATGTGTTTTAAAAATGAAGGAGGCATCTCCACGACAAGCCTCAAAAACCGATAGAACAATTCACGCAGTAATATCTCATCCACAGAAAGCGATGTTAATGTGTTACATATTAATTGGATCCCTATTACATTTTTAAGGTAGTATAGAAATCCTTATGGCGATCAGTACAGCTGATGGCCTTGAGAGTGAGGGACAATGCTTGACCTCACTCTCACCTTGCGTTCTGGGGAGAACCGTGAGAAACGGAACCCCGATAGAAAGCCCTTTCCGGTTTAAGGTGTAAGCAACTCAGTTAGTTGCAGTTAGTTGCAGAGTTAGAAGCTAGCAAGATGTGACTCTCCGCGCGCATTGTCTGGTCTGGGGTTCCTGAATAAAGTAACATCAAAAGTAAATCGAAGTCTTGTTATTACTAAAAGCTAACAATAGCACAAGGCTTCTGATAAGAAATGGTCCCCAGCAGAACCAGACACGGAACCCAGATAAGAAAGACCAGACCTGTAGAAGATATACCAGACCATTAGAAGGGTATTTGCCTGCTCATCCCACTTATGAGGGCTGGACACAAGGTCTCGTTTTTACGTGGGCACATAAAAATTGCAAGGATCTGGGGGGATGGCCCCCCTGGATCGATGCCATTAACTGTACTTCACCGGTCCAGAGGCCGAAGCACACTGGACCCCCAGCCGAGGCCGGGTATAGAAGGTAAGGGTCAAAGCATAGAATCTGGAACAGATACTACACTTTGATCCTCCAAACATCAGACCATTAGAAGATATACAGGCCAGAAGACTAGACGATCAGAAGACGGCTGGAAGAATAGACCAGAGTAAGACGTAAGAAGTATACAACGTATAGATATTTAGTGCCGTCAAAGAAAAGGCACTACGTAACAAATGCACGTATAGGGAAGGCATGATCTACTATAAACAGATTATCATTCATACGGAAATCAGACCTCACTGACAAATTAAAGCGACAACACTTCCAGGCCGTAGCTGTATCAGTGCTATTGTATGGCTGCAACACTTGGATCCAAATATTTTGAAAAATCTCAATCACTATTTATAGACCATTGGGGGGAGCATTTGGCCGAGCTCTTGCTCCCCCACCCCTGGATCACGACGTTGGCACGACACTGCCCAGGACATCCCTTTGGGTGGATCATACTCCTCTGCTTAGGATAAAGCGTATTCTAAGCTCTGTTGATAGGGCGTAATACTGTATTGAGTGAATAAATAAATAAGAAATGTATTTATCAATAGTAGGTACAAGTTATAAAGAATAAGTAAAAGAAAAACTTTATTTTTGTTAAACTACTATTGAAGGGATGCCATGCCTAATAGCGTGAAGCTAAGCCCATGGACATGATCACTCTTGGACGCTCACAGGAAACGATACAAGACACACCAGACAACACAAACATATAGATATATATCATGAGACAAATTAGCCGTGTGAGAATCTAAATGCAAATCTGTTGTTTATAAGAGGCAATAAAATGCTTTTTCAAAAGTTTTTTTTAAGGACAAAATAATTTACCGAAACAAGCTTCACCTTTTCCTCCTTTTCTTCATCAAACAATACCGACTGAACAGTGTTCCAAGAATTAAGTGCATTAAAACGAATCGAATTATGCCCAAAACTAACCGTTTTGATGATAGGGAAATTAAACAAACCAGTTTGGTCAGCACGAGTGACCTGAGCATGGGTGAAGTCAACTGCAAAAGCATTCTGAACAGAAACAGGCATTTGAACAATCAACACTGTATTAAATAATTCAGGCATGTTAACCGAGTTCGGTGTTGTGTCGCGGTGAAAAAAAACACTACTAACTTAATTGATTAATATAACTTTTCTTAGTAAAAAGTTGTTTTTTTAAATAAAACTAGCAAGAATATGCACCCTAAGAATATGTGCCTAGAGAATAAGCTAGATTGGAAACGCTTAAACAAATCGTGGAAGCAACATCCCAAAAGGAAGCAGCTGTATGGCCACTTGTTATAGAATCGAAGCCGCTTTGTGTGTGAGGGGTTAGGGTTCGAATCACACACAAAACGGCTTCGAGTCTATAACTCTGCTGATGAGGCATAATAGGCCGAAATGTACATACAGAGAATGCCTTTTTCTCGATTTGTTTACGCTTCACATTTAAACAGATGTATTCGCCTAATTCATTAATTATCAACTAATTAATTTTCAAATTAGGTATGACTTCAATTAAGCACAAATTCTCCCAAATATATATATATATATATATATATATATATATATATATATATATATTATATGTGTGTGTGTGTGTGTGTGTGTGTGTGTGTAAAATCCTTTGAAATTTACAGACTGTTTAACTCTTTGTTTACCAAATTTTCATCCACGGCTGTACCAAATTTTCATAATAGGCCGAAATGTACATACAGATAATGACTAATTCATTAATTATCAACTAATTAATTTTCAAATTAGGTATGACTTCAATTAAGTACATATTTCTCCCAAATATATATAATATATATATATATATATATATATTATATATATATGTGTGTGTGTGTGTGTGTGTGTGTATGTGTGTAAATCCTTTGAAATTTACAGACTGTTTAACTCTTTGTTTACCAAATGTTCATCCACAGCTGTACCAAATTTTCTTTACCTATTTGTGAGATCAAATCCTATATGAGAGTGTTTGAATTTCACTTAGCAATACGCATAACTATTCTCCCCCCAGTTATGGGTAAATAATAGGGCAAGTATATGGTTATCACAAGCTCACTTGGTAAGATATTGATGATCTTTTTTATGGTAGTAATAGGGGAGTGCTCAATATCAATAATAGAACTATATATATATATATATATATATATATATAATGGATAAAAGTAACCTACTCGAGTTTCATCGTCTGATTCGTCAGGGTTACATCCGTTGAATTAATCGAGTTTTCGATTAATATCAGTTGGTACAATACATGCCCGTTGGAATGGGTCTTATCTTTTATAGACCTATAAAAGTCCCATTCCAACGAGCATGTATTGTACCAACTGAGATTAATCGAAAACTCGATTAATTTAACGGATGTAACCTTGACGAATCAGACGATGAAACTCGAGTAGGTTACTTTTATCCATTATATAAATAAATTTTGCTCTACATTGTATTGAGCACTTTGTATTTGTTTTTTCCCAGTCTTAACCCCTGGATACTGTGCGCTTCAAGATCGTACTCGTACCCACCGGTAAGCTACTACTCATACATTAACACACACACACACACACACACACAACACACATATATATATATATATATTATATATATATTATAAGTAAAGAAATAACAAAAGACTTAGAGATTTTGAAGCTTTATAGTCTATTTCAGGGAGCTTAAACAAAGTGTCTAACTCTCCCGACTCATCGGATGCGAATGATGAATTCTTTATTACTTTAAAGGTATTTGAAAACAGATTTTTTTTATAGTCCTGTGTCGCTCAGCTGTAGAGCAATAAAAAGATATTGACCATGTCAGTAATTTGTTAGGAATTTCTGTTAAATCAATCTATTCCAGATTTCAACTAAAAGGGACCACCCTAGTTCATTTAGAATTCATTTCTTTAGTAGTTTATTTCTTCTTCATATCTTCCTATTTAACTTAATTTATTTTATTCTATTTTATTTTTTATTTTTTATTTTTCTTTCTAAGTCTTCTTCTCTGGACTTTTGGATTATATATATATATATATATATATATATATATATATATATATATATATATATATATATAAGAGATTTATCCAAAACTTGGTAGTAAGGGATGATTCTATATGTGATTCCTAAGATACACTGTATTAGTATTGTATGATCCAGTATGTATAAATACAGCGAATCTTTAAATCACTAAAGAGAGCTCAATGTATAATAAACTTTTTAGATTATATACAGAGCAATATTTATCATAGAAAGGAAGGAAGAACTCA
>CM042180.1:23100935-23105935 GCA_023376005.1 Doryteuthis pealeii | reverse complement strand
CAGGATAGGACGAAGAAATTACTATTGGATTATTTTACTTCACTATTCAAGGGTGTAGGTGTTGTGATGTTAGTCCCAACAGTAAAAAGAAGTCAAGTCGAGATGGGGTAAAATAAGACAAGTGTATTTACAATTAATGGTACATGTACGACTAGCTTGTCGTTAACGGGAACAGTCCTTCCTTTCCACTCGGTGTCTCACTATTTATAGTGAGAACCGGTGCATGTTCTCCACTGTAGGAACGGCCGGTACAACAGTAGGCATAAAAATAAACACAAGCTCTGCCTAGTAAGTTCCGGTGTTACATAGGGGTGAAGGCAGTTGTGCAGTACACCCACTATTGAGAATGAGCACTACCCAGCTATAAGATACATAACGATTGTAGGAAGAATATACCCTGAAGATTCGCGCTATTGCGAGAAACTTAAGTCGGTAGTCTTTAAACTATTTGATTTTAATCGTTATATATGTACTATGTACGAAAAGAGTAGTTTAATTCAAACTAAATTCAGACATTTGTGGAAAAACACAGGAAAAAATAATGGACAGACTTTGACCTATGTTTGACCTTCTCCTACGATTCACCAGCGCGAACGTGAGAAAAGTTTAGGAAAGTCAGATTTTAGCTGGGCGTTGAACAGGATGATCGCAATAGCGATTTGTCCGTTGAAACTAAATTCTCACACACGTGTCTTTAGATATGAATCTTATAAAATAATAAAGAGCTCTTAGAAAAGAAAGCAACAACAAAGTCTTGGGTTCATTTACTAAGAACAAGTAAACGGCCATGACACAGAAGATTTCGCAGAATAACATCTAGCAGACAAGATCCAGAGATAGGTCTCGCTAAGATTATATCTACGAGTATAGGGAAACCCAGATAGCAAGATAGAAGATAACGGATAGACGAAGTTTTCTACTCAGAACTATGGAAGAAGATGCACAAGATAAGTATAAAGAAGATAAGTATATCTGTATACAATCACGGGTATACGGGTATAAAAATACTACAATATACGTATGGTATGCAACAGATCTTATTATAATGGAGATTGTGGGTTTGTCTGTCTGTAACCAAAACTATATTTGTATACAAGTTACAATTCCCTTTAGTTATTTACATGACATTCTCCATGATTTTATTTTTATTTAAACCTCAATGATTAATAAAATCGTTTTACATTATTATTGTTGACCATATCTACATACCAATAACACGCAATTGTATTTATATATACAACAAAATAGCGGATTACAGTGTGAATGGGAAGGCTAATTTGCATATTGATCTTAAAAAATTGATTTTAATAAATATATGCTTAGTATTATTGATGTCTAATTGTTTGGTTTTATCTTATTGAATATGAGCAAAAATCTCTGGGATAAATCTTAAAAGAAATCCATTAACAAAAAGAAATAACTGTAATTTTATTCTTTACTTCCTATTTTAACTAAATAGTTAAATTAGGAAAATTTACCAATGAAAGACGGGAGTAATGGAAAATGATGGAGGAGTTAGTTTCAAAGTTGTTCTATTTTTCGATTATACTCCCTCTGTTCCAAATCTTTTTATCTGCATTCTTATTCAGTTTTATTAGCCTTTCTAATTTAACATGATATTTTATTATATTAAAATTTAAAAACTTGCACCCGGAGGGTGCATGAATTTGCTAGTATATATAATATACTTTATTTACATAAAGTACATATTTTTTCTAATCAAAATACGCAACTGTTAAATCGAAGTTCGTAATCTGATAGAATTCTGTTGATCACGTGACTCACCTTGTGTAATGCTGGCGTCCTTTCCCTGTTGCTTCTGTTGTTTCCGCCATTTTGCTCGGCGATTTTGAAACCAAACCTGTCGAATTAAAAAATAAACACAGACATTCAGAATTCAACATAATATATAATGCATTTATTAACGCAAAAAAGGTAAGCAAAATGTATGCTTAGATAGATAAATAGATAGATAGAAATGAACATAGCTAGTTTCGGACGGACTAGGATAGATAGATAGATAGATAGATAGATAGATAGATAGAAATGAACAAAGTTAGTTTCAGATAGAGTAAGATAGATAGATAGATAGATAGATAGATAGATAGGTAGACAGAATTTATTTCAATTTCAAAACCATTAATAATTTGGTACTAATGCACAATATCGCGCAAGAGATAATATCATTAGATTCAGGAGGGGTTAAAGTTTAAGTACTGAACAGGTATGGTAAGAGTATTTACGGGGTTCGAAGGAGCTCTTATTTCTCCGTAGTTGTAGGCAAATTGTCGGACAAAGAAGGAACAAACACGAAAGTAAATGCAGACACTTGTATTAACAAAAAATACATAAATGTTTTTGCAACTTTTATTGGTATTTGATACCAGACTTATCTGTGAGTTAAGCAGTGTTCTTGGAGTAGTGGTGATAACAGGGGTATTCTGTTCGTTGATAAGACGCTTCGTCTCGGTAGTTTCTCGTCCTTCAGTAAGTGTGCTATTGTACCCGCCTTTTAACGTATGCTGATACAATGCCTTAGAAGTGAGCTGGTTGTAGAGTTCTGTGATAAGTGGGTCCTGTTTTGGGTTTGGTGATGAGAGCGTTTATTTTTACGTCTCTCCTCCAGTAACTGCTATGCGATAAGTGAAGAAATTTGGTTTTGGCGCCAACATACGATGTTGGCGATTCGCCTCCTAGCGGCAGGGGGAGATAATTTACTATCGAATTTCCAATAATAGCAAAGAGGGGATTCCCTTAATGAAAAATATATGATATTGTGAAAAGTACCTAGTACCTATTACTTACGCATAAAATTTATTTACATGTAGATATAATATATATAATTCATTTATATATCTAGTTGATAAATAAAAATTATCTATAATAAACTATTGCATGTCACGATGTCATTGTTTCTATTAACTTTAACTTTTAACTTAACTAATCAAGATATGCAGCTCATTCAACTGTGACTTATGGAAATCTAATAAATTGCAATGGAGTTAACAGAATAATAATTGATTAGAATAATTTTATTTATTTTGTTATTGCCAAAAAGGTTATTTCCTATAAGTCTAACATAAACAAAGGGGAACCACTTTTGACTGATAAATTATTTATTTTCCCATTAAACTAACTCTAGACCCTAACCCTAACCCCGTCTTCTTTTTTCCTAGTAGATCAATAAATAAATAAATAATTTATCAGTCAAGAGTGGTTCCCCTTTGTTTGTGTTAGTCTTATAGGAAATAATCGCCAAAAATAACTGAAATGGTTGAATTACTAAAATACTTGTTTGGTTACCTCATTTCAGGAGTGAAGCCGCCTCCTTTAGAGGTACTAGATACTTTTTACAATATCACAATTTTTTTTAATGGGACCCCACTTTTCATTTGATGCATATCACGATGTCATTGTTTCTATTAACTTTAACTTTTAACTTAACTAATCAAGTCATTTTTTAATTTAATAAAGATATACAGCTCATTCAACTGTGACATATGGAAATCTAATAAATTGTAATGGAGTTAACAGAATAATAATTGGTTAGGATATTCTTTTTTATTTTGTTATTGTCAAAAAGAACTAAAATGGTTAAATTACAAAAAATACTAATAATACCATGTACTTACTTTGTTACCTCATTTCAGGAATGAAACCGGCTCCTTTAGAGGTACCACATACTTTTTACAATATCATAATTTTTTTTTTGAAAGAGGATTCCGAAATACATATCCAGTACCTAAACTTTGACCTCCTGACCTTATTAAATTACGTATAAAAAGCATTACATTTCACGAAAATACCCGAAAATTTAAAACGAGAACGGCAGAATACTCAGAAGAGTCCTGGAGGCATGAGGAGACTTGCTGTCACTCAGACTCCATTGAAAGACCATCAGCTAATGCTGATGTGAAAACTCAAAAAGAAGAAATAACAATAATGCTAATAATAATATCACCCCATGTGAGTTTTTCAAAACCGGTAGGTTTTTCACTGGAGTATCGGTGACAGCAAGTATCTTCAGGTCTCCAGGACTCTTCTGAGTATTCTAGCCGGTCTTGACAATGCTGTTGTCTGGATGGTCTCAATTCTTCCTCTGATTTCCAATTCCTCTAGTTTGTTTTGTAAACTCTTGGGGACCGTTCAAAGGGCATCAACTACAATTGGCATCACTTTCACCTTATATCCCACAGTTTTTCATTTCTCAAGCAAGGTCCAAGTATCATCATCATCATCATCATCATCAATACTATTCTGCAGGATATTTTATTTCAGACGATAATGACATGTGATGATCTATGTTATGAACACATGGCGTAACATATATAAGTGTTGAGTTAATACAGTTATAAAGGACAATCATCTGGAGGTTGCAGGTTCAATCCTGACTACAGTCGAAATTAATATAGAATATTCAATATATATATATACTATATATATATATATGATATATATATATAGATATATATATAATTTACCAACCCCTCCACACGAGCAGGATGTGACACAAGGTCAATCTCTTAAGCGGAGTTCAACAGGTTTGAATTCAGAGTTTTCCTTCTCATAGACCGGTTGCCTAACCAAGGTTGAAGAGCCAGTCGTCCGCCCTACGATTTATCCATAGCTGGAGGGAGAGTAGGATTCATACCTTTCCCAAGGGCATTAGCGCTAAGTGAAATGCAATTACCACACCCAGGATCTGAACTCGGGGCGACGAGTCCATTTCCCATGACTTTAACCATTACACCACGCGCTTCCTATCTAGATAGAATATTCAATATAGCTTAACACTGGTCATAGTTAATGGAATGGGAGAACAATCTACTCCAATGGATTAGGGTTCGGTTCAAATTTCCGTGAAGGCTACCATTTACGACATGAAGACTCCCGAAGAAGGCCAGAGTTCCTTATTATTACTATGACAATAAAGATGAGGAGAACAGTCCGAAAAAATTAAATCATATAAATTATCAAACCCATCTAAAAAAAAAAAAATT
>CM042180.1:23085909-23100835 GCA_023376005.1 Doryteuthis pealeii | reverse complement strand
TTGTTGAGGAGAGATAATCATTTGAAAGGCTTCTTATAGTAAAATTAAAGTTGAATACATTTTATAGAAGCTTTTTTTCCCAAATTGCATTTTCCATAGTAAAATCATTATCCAAGTATTTTCATTTAGTAAAGACCATTGCCAATACATCTTTAATAGTATAAAAATATTGTCCAATGAATTTTTATAGTAAAAAATTGTCCAATGCACTTTAATAGAAAATCATTGTCCCAATGCATTTCATAGTAAAAATCATTGTCAATGCACTTAATAGTAAAAATCATTGTCCAATGCATTTTCATAGTAAAAATCATTGTCCAATGGCATTTTCATAGTAAAAAGCATTGTCCAATGCATTTTTATAGTAAAAACCATTGTCCAATGCATTTTCATAGTAAAAGTCATTGTCCAATGCTTTGTTATAGCACAATCGTTGACCAATGCATTTTTATAGTAAAAATCATTTTCCAATGCATTCTTATAGTAAAATCATTGTCTAATGCATTTTATAGTAAAAATCATTGTCCAATGCATTTTCATAGTAAAAATCATTGTCCAATGCTTTGTTATAGTAAAATTGTTGTTCAATGCATTTTTATAGTAAAAATCGTTGTCCAATGCATTTTTATAGTAAAAACCATTGCCCAATACATTTTATCGTAAATCTTTGTCCAATACATTTTCATTAAAAATCATTGTCAATGCATTTTTATTGTAAACGCATCGACCAATGCAGTTTATATTAAAATAATCGTCCACTGCATTTTCATAGTGCAAGGTATAGTTGTCGTTGTAAAATACAAAAGGGAATCATTGTAGCGATTCGTCGGGGGAGGGGAGCTATAAAACTGGTTAGGTATAATTCAATGGATGTGTCTTGTATGAGTGTATTAAGAAGAATACTATGCTGTTGCGAACTAAATCGAAAGAGACGCTGGTTTGCCTGCTAAAAGTGAAAATTGATTACTACAACTTTTGGACGTTGGTAGGCAGTTTGACGAAACGATAAAATCAATGCTGCTGAATAAAGTCACCGAGAAAATATTTAATTGCATTATTATAAGAGGATATGTTAGTTGTTTAATATATAATAACCGCCAGGAAAAATAGGGAGTAAAGTCCAAATCCTACCAGCCCTGTCGGTTGGAGGTTTAGAATACACTGACCGCACCTGTGTGGAGGAGTAAGACCCGCAGCCCCAATGGAGACACCTTATGCCCTCGTGAATCATAAGAATGGAACCCTGGTGGCATGTAACATTTCACTTTGGTCTTTACATAGGCTTGACGGTTGGTCGGATCAACCCTTTTTATCATATAATGTGCTGGAAAGTGGTGGCTATCTTAATGTCCTAGCTATGACGTTAAGCTCTAAAGTTCCAGTTCTAGAGCTCTGGGGAATATGGAATACCCGTTCATCACCATTACTCCCAGGTCCAATCTGACCTGGAGTGGTAGTACCTGTTAGGGTCTGATCTATGGGTTGAATAGAACAAAATGTGTTCTAAAAATGTGTTTTAAAACATTTCAGTTTTTTTTTAAATTGAGTACCCATCAAGAATGAATAAAACAAACAGTCTTCGACAAAGTCTATCGCTAGCAACAATAACACGGCAGTTTTCAACTTAAACTCCAAACACGCTCCAAAGCATCTCGCCTGTTTTCCTGTTGTGTGTAGTGTTTTATTCCCACCTCGATCCCGAAAAAATTGTATACGTGCAAATACATTCTAGCCAATTCTCTTGGCTCCGAGGTCACGTTTCCTTACTAAAGCAGCCATATTTTCTTTTCTTTTGAGCTCTTCATTCATTTTGTATTCAAGACACATTTGTACCCACTTTGAACTCCGAGGTACGTCATTTCTTTCATTACAAATATTCATTCAAATTAGGAGTCAAAACAGTTAGAAAAAAATGAGATAACATAAAAAAAGCATCCCTACTTAATAAAGAAACCCAACAAACACCAATGCGTAGTGTTGCATAGCGCCTTCTTTACCGGCACTAAATCGTATATGTCATATACTGGCATCAAATTCTATATATGTTATATAGCGGCTTCTTCAAACTCACGCTGCTAAATCGGCGTACGTATCGTAGCGGGTATCGTCACTAACCCTAGATGATATATGTAGTGGTCGCTTAATGAAATCACAACACATGCTGTATAGTAAAAACTTGCGTTTATTTCTTCTCCTGTCTGGTGGGTGGCGAGCGGTGACAATGATTACTACTGCTGCTGGGATGACTAGCGTTGGTGAAGTGGAAGGGGTGGACGACCTCACTGCCCGCTGGCAACGATGGTCCGTGTCGACGGTCGCTCCTTGTGCTCTGTTCGCCGTTTCCTATCTGACCCTCTAACTGGTCTGCCCTCTGGCTTTTGTATTGACGATACGCCTACGCATCTTTATCTTTTGACCTGATAACGGGCAAATCTATTTCCGAACTTATTGTACCCATCCTTCTTTTGTTCGCTTTACCCGGAAAAAAGTCCTTGTCATTTTTGTCGTCTTTTATTTGCTTTGTTTAATTTAACCGGAAATTTCTATTTCCGTTCGTACAATATACAACAGTAGAAGTTTAAGAATGTTCATATAGAACTAACTAAAAGATATTTAAAAAAACAACTAAAATACATCCAAGGCCAAATAAATTAAATCTGACATTTTGCAAAAAAATAGAGAATCACAATTAACATGGCAGACAGTAAATGAAATTATTGGTAGGAAAAACATCCTGAGATCAAAACCAAAAGCTGTTAGCCGAGCAGAAAGTGAAAAGAACACTTCCGCCCTGTCGACTGGGGCGTTAGAATGCACCGACTGCACCTCTTCAGAGGGGTAAGACCCCCTCAATGTGGCCACCTGTTGGCCGTGGGTGGCGACCTGTGATGCTTAAGGATGGAGTCCAGGTGGATGAGCAGTTCATGACATGCAATACTCTACTTTGGCCCTATCTTGGGCTAGACGGGCGGTCGGAGAGGCCCCCTCCGATCAATCGGCTGGTTACGTCAAGCCCTAGCACCTATATGATTTTCCCAACCCTATTGCCCTTATGGCAAGCCCCAATTCCTTTTTATCATATGGGTGCTAGAAGGCGGTGGCTGTGGGTCTACATGTCCTGGGAATGACGTTAAACTCTATCTGATGGTGAGGTTCCAGTTTTGGAGGTTTGGGGAATGTGGAGCACCCCTTCATCACCATTGCTCCCTGGTCCACTCTGACACGGAGTGGTAGTACCTGTTAGGGCCCCATCTATGGGTTAAATAGAAAAATGTATTTATAAAAAATTGTATTATCCATTAAGAATTGATTTATTTCAAAACTTTATCGGCATTAAATGACCCACTGAGGTTGATATGCCGTAAAACAAAACAAACCAAAAGAATTCTTCAAGAATCTTGAAGTGTTACCTCCGTCCCTGTGGCAAATAAACCTACCCAAGAAATTACAAATGAGCATCTAGACATCAAACTAGGACTCCTTGTTGGCATCCTCCCGTCTACGAGAGACGATGGAGTAGTGTCCATTTTTTTGTGGAACTACGTAGCCTGAGCGGTTTGGTAGGGAGGATGAGCTGTTGCCCAGACAGCAAATCCCCGCTCTCCACACTGCCGCTGTGATCCAAAGGAAAGGTAAGAACCCAATGCAGTTTGGCAGCGGTAGTGTCGCAACAGTTGCTGGGTTGCACTGGATTTCAGCGTCACACCACCTTGGGGACTCCGGTTGTTTTACAGAGGATGAAATCGTCGATGTTCAAAAAGCAGAAAATCTGCCGGCCTCGACGAAATACCTCATAAAGTATGGATGACATGCACATTTGATGACGTCTCAGACCTACAGACAACTCCAATTTTTTACCAACACCCCACTAAGGACAACCACTCCCTTATTAGAGGAAGTGACCGGCTTGCTTTCGATCACAAGAAATCGGAAGACAGTCGGCGATCCTATACACTAGCTGAGGGAAAGGGGGCAACCAAATGGCCCACAACTTTGTTTTTTGTTTTATATTTTTCAGTTTCTGGGGGATTTCGTTTCTTGATTCATCCCAACCCCTCCATCGCCCTCAATCACTCGAAGCACAAAAAAACCTAGTGCTTTGATCATAATCATTCATTCGATAATGGGGAAATTAAGTAGAATAAAATCACAGAGCGAGAGAGGTATTTGGTGTAAGTAGGCTGAGCAAGGAGAGGAATGCAAGAGTTTTATTTTTTGTATGGATCGGTCAGTGAATGAACCTAGCTAAATAGACTCGTGTAGTAGTATGACCAGTTTTGTTACCCTCCCCCCTCCTCCCCAAAACCTGCGGCTATATGCCGAGTGTGTGACACACTTGCTGTATCTCTCTTTTAAAAATGAATAAAGTTTTTGGAGTGAGTGCACGAGTGTGCTCACTTCAAATATTCCTTCTTTGATTATGTAATGCAAACAACATTACTATTTTTCTGAATTTTTTAGATGAGGTTTGATAATTAGTATTTGGATTATTCGAATGGTACATCGGCCGAAACGTTGTACAGATAACAAAGATGAGGACAATAGTCCGAATAATCCAAATGATACTAGCAAACAACCTTGGCCAAGATTTGAACTAGCTTCGCCGTGACTATTTCCTACAACGATAACCATTACACAACGAGCATTAAGATGAGGACAATAGTCCGAATAATCCAAATGATACTAGCAAACAACCTAGGCCAAGATTTGAACTAGCTTCGCCGTGACTATTTCCTACAACGATAACCATTACACAACGAGCATTAAGATGAGGACAATAGTCCGAATAATCCAAATGATACTAGCAAACAACCTTGGCCAAGATTTGAACTAGCTTCGCCGTGACTATTTCCTACAACGATAACCATTACACAACGAGCATTAAGATGAGGACAATAGTCCGAATAATCCAAATGATACTAGCAAACAACCTAGGCCAAGATTTGAACTAGCTTCGCCGTGACTATTTCCTACAACGATAACCATTACACAACGAGCATTAAGATGAGGACAATAGTCCGAATAATCCAAATGATACTAGCAAACAACCTAGGCCAAGATTTGAACTAGCTTCGCCGTGACTATTTCCTACAACGATAACCATTACACAACGAGCATTAAGATGAGGACAATAGTCCGAATAATCCAAATGATACTAGCAAACAACCTTGGCCAAGATTTGAACTAGCTTCGCCGTGACTATTTCCTACAACGATAACCATTACACAACGAGCATTAAGATGAGGACAATAGTCCAAATAATCCAAAGGATACTACCAAACGACCTTGGCCAAGATTTGAACTAGCTTCGCCGTGACTATTTCCTACAACGATAACCATTACACAACGAGCACTTCATACTATATTTAGAAAAAAGGATAATTCAACGAATGTTTTTAACTATTCTCATTGCTAAATCTGTCGGACTTTTAGGTATGTGTTTATGTCATTATGACGTCCAAAGTTTATCTAGTGCTAAAAAAATGGGATTCTTTTTGTTGTGATGTTAATTCAACAGTAAAAAAAGAAGTCAAGTCGAGGTAGGGTAAAATGAGACAAGTGCATTTACAATAAGGTACAAGAACGGCTAGCTTGCCGCTAAACGGTTACCGTTTAGCGGCAAGCTATCCGTTCTTGTACCTTATTGTAAATACACTTGTACCTTATTTTAAATACACTTTGTCTCATTTTACCCTACCTCGACTTGACTTGCCGTTCCTACAGTGGAGAATATACACCGGTTCTTACTATAATAGTGAGACGCCGAGTGAAAAGGTTGTACTGTTACAGTACAACCTTTTCACTCGGTGTCTCACTATTATAGTAAGAACCGGTGTATATTCTCCACTGTAGGAACGGCCGGTATAACACTTCTTTTTTTTTTTTTTGAAATGCCAGAGATTTTTCATTATTTTGGATAGTGGATACCACTTTTTTAAAAATGACCATAGAAAGAAGTAGTTTTGTTTCCCTGCGGGAAAACATCGAATCCTTAAATGGAGTAATATCCTGCCATCCTTAAAAAGTAAATAAAAAAATACATATCATACATATTATTTGGATTTTTCGATAAGCAAAACGCAAGAGATAAAAGGATGAAATTAAGAAATAAAAAGTGAAGAAAAACTTGAATATACATTTATATTTTTCTGTTGTTATCTAAATATCCCTCAATCCCGAGCAGATGAGCTAAGATGGAAAGTGAGACAGACACTAGAGAAACCGAAACCCCTAAAACCGAACATCAGAAAGGAGGAGAGACTGGCCATCAAATCAATAGAACGTGACAAGAATATCATGATACTACAAGCTGCCTTGGTATATATATATATATATATATATAATATAATATATAATAAAATCTATTGAGTCAGACGAACCTATTAAAAGTTTCGCTTAATGCTCTTCAGGGCTAAGATCTGAGTCAGATCTTAGCCATGAAGAGCATTAAGCGAAACTTTTAGTAGGTTCGCCTGACTCATTAGATTTATCTTAATTATTTGCTCTACTTAGGTATTGAGCACTTTTTACTTATTAGCTTTACTTTATTAGTCTCCTGGCGGTTTTGTATATATATATATATATATATATATATATATATGCATATAAATTGTTTTTCTTTTTTGGCCAGGATATTGTAATAATAGATTATTTTTTGTTGGTACAATTATATTGGTCTTTTCTTTTTTCCAAAAAATATGTTTCTTCCCGGTTGATGTTTGGTAGTATATTTTTACAATCAAACTATTTGCTGGGTTTTTTCACACCGCGAGGATTTACCAACAAGTTTGAATATTATATATATAATATATATATATATATATATATATATATATATATATAAAGTGTGATGATGGATGAGGTTGAATATTCCAACAAATTGGCAGACCTAATTAAAAACAGTGGCAAGGTTAAAAAGAACCCATTCCTAGCGACGGAAAGGAAGCTGTCACAGATCCTTAGTAAGAACAATGATCTTATACCACAGAAGACAGTTAATTCAACATTACAGCAAGCTACCACACATATATGGTCTTCCTAAGATTCATAAGCATGGTATTCCATTAAGACCCATTGTCAGCTACCGAGGTCCAGCGTGTCACTCACTGAGCCGTTACCTAGTTGAGATAGACGTCCCATTGACAGGTATGTCATCATATGTGAAGAACTCCGCCTACTTCGTAGAAAAAAATCAGCCATGCTCCTATTCATTCCAACCAAATGATGAGTCTAGATGTAGTGAGTCTATTACCGAATGTATCCACTGATGAGACTCTAACAGTAGTACGGGATAAGTTAGCTGCAGATTCCTCATCGGAAGAATGGGCCTATATCCCAATAGATAATTTGATAGAGATGCTGACCTTCTGTGTGGAAACGACCTTCTTCGAGATAGGTTCTGACATATACCGACAAAAAGTGCGTGGTGTAATGGTTAAAGTCATAGGAAATGGAATCGTCGCCCCGAGTTCAAATCCTGGAGTGGTAATTGTATTTCACTTAGCGCTAATACTCTTGGGAAAGGTATGAATCCTACTCTCCCCTCCAGCTATGGGTAAATAGTAGGGTAGACTGGGCTCTTTAACCTTGGTTAGGCAACCGGTCTAGGAGAAGGACAACTCTGAATTCAAACCTGTTAAACTTTGCTTAAGAAATTGACCTTGTATCACGTCCTGTTCGTGCGGAGGGGTTGGTAAATATATATACCGACAAGAAGAGGGCCTGGTGATGGGATCACCAGTGTTCCCAGTGTTGGCCAATATATACATGGAATACTTTGAAGAGATGGCCTTAGGATCTACACCACTAAAGCCATCAATGTGGCTTAGATACGTAGATGTCACATACATTCTCTGGCTACATCTAGAAGATTTTCATATACTAATGGATCATATGAACTCAATCGGTCTCTCTAAACATTTCCCAATGGATAAAGAACAAGACAACTAGATGTGTTGATAACTTGCACAGAGCAAGGATTCAGTTAATCCGTATATCACCGGACAGTACTTAACTTCAACTCCGGCCATCCATACAATGTAAAGAAAGGAATCGTCCGTTGCTTACAACACTGTATCAAAGGCTTGGCTTAAAAGATTCAAAAGATATGTAATCCATATGACATCAGGACAACATCCAGGAGTGATGACCCTTCGTAAACATCTCCTCTGAGTCAAGCCCTAACAGAATACTACATGACCAAGAATTGTGTATATTCCATCATATGCAACTATGGCAAAATATACAAAAGGCAAAACATGCCGTCCGCTGAAAGTAAGACGAGGAACATCGTAGAGAAGCAGTACGAGAGGAAATTGAAAGTAAGACTAGAGGAACATCGTAGAGAAGCAGTACGAGAGGAAATTGAAAGTAAGACTAGAGGAACACCATAGAGCAGCAGTACGAGAGGAAATGGAAAGTAAGACTAGAGGAACGCCGTAGAGAAGCAGTACGAGAGGAAATGGAAAGTAAGACTAGAAGAACGCCGTAGAGCAGCAGTACGAGAGGAAATTGAAAGTAAGACAAGAGGAACACCGTAGAGAAGCAGTACGAGGGGGAAATAGAAAATTCGAGTATGATTGACCATATATGGAATGAAAAAGGAAATCATCTGCCCTTATTGGATAAAGTTAAGATAAAAGATAGTGATGAACATTGGAAGAGAAGACAATTCAAAATAATCAGCTCATATGTTAAGCTATAGTAACCTTTTAATCATACCAAGTATATGGATGAATACAATATGGGAACCAATAATTAAAAAAGTTCGATTAGATTTTTTAAAATATGGATCAAGGTAAAAAAGCAAACATATGTATAAAGGTAAGTATTTTCGGTAAAATAGGACATTAGGTTTATAAGTTCCAAAAAAATCACTCTGAATTGTCCAATTAGCACAGGTGACATAGGTGTTGAGTTAATATAGTTCTAAGTGACAGTTACCTCGAATGAAGATCCAATCTAAGGGTGACAGTAACACAGAATAATTAACTCAGCTTAACACCTGTACTTACCTTCTACTCGTCCTCCGGGGCGGGGGTCCAGTGTGCTTAGGCCACTGGATCAGGTTAAAGTACAAATAATAGCGTCGATCCCAGGGGGCCCTCCCCCCAGACAACACCTGCTCCCTTGACTTAAAGGGTCAGGGCTAGGTTTATTGCCCAGCGCCTGAGGCGCCCCCTTGAGGGGGGATACCGAAGAGATCGACGCAATTTTTGTTCTTTCCCACCCATCAGCTTCGGCTTTGTGGGTGGGCCCACGTTAAAACGAGGCCTTGTGCCCAGTCCATACAAGTGGGATATGAGACAAATACCCTTAACACCTGTACCCGGTCAGGGTTAACGGAATGAGAATAGTCTACCCCTGTGGATTGAACAAAGGGTTCGGTTCGAAGTTCCGATTAAGATTACGATATGAAGGTTCCCGAGTTTGAAGAGAAGGATCTCGAGTTCGAGAAGGTTCCCGAGTCCGAAAATAAATATCTGAAGAAGGCCGGTGGGCACATCGGCCGAAACGTTGTTGCACACCGTTGTATGATTTCAAATATTCCTATCTCATATACATAATTTGCACACTGTTGAATAGTTACAAGTATTCTTATCTAATTGTAATAATTTGCACATTGTTGTATAGTTTCAGGTATTCCTATCTATTTGTAATAATTTATACACAAATCCAAGACGAGACTGTTTGTATTTTAGACTGAGAAAGATATAAATATATCTCTTCTTGCTACCTAGTTATGAGTAAATAGTAGAGCAGACTGGGCTTTTTAGCCTTGGTATGGTAACCTGTTTAGAAGAAGTAAAACCCAGAATTAAAACTAGCTGTACTCCGCTTGAAACTTGACCTCGTGTCATATCCTGACTACGGTGGATAAGTTTGGTAAATGCATACAAACCGTGTTAGTGTTATAGTGGTAAGATAACCAGGCTAGAAATATTGCCAAAATTTGAAGTTTCTTTCAAACGACTCGATATATATATTTACCAAGCCCTTTGCACGAGCAGGATGCGACACCAGGCCAAATTCTTAAGCGGAGTTTATCAGGTTTGAATTCAGAGTTTTCCTTCTCCTAGATCGGTTGCCTAACCATAGTTAAAGAGCCCAGTCTGCCCTACTATTTACCCATAGCTGGAGGGAGAGTAGAATTCATACCTTTCCTAAGGGTATTAGCGCTAAGTAAAAAGCAATTACCACGTCCAGGATTTGAACTCGGTGCGCCGAGTCCATTTCCCAAGACTTTAACCATTACACCACGCGCAAACGACTCGATATACGGTAGGGGTCAAAGTGTTGGAGCTGAAGGGCATGATGGGACCGCAATACAGCTAAGGGTGTTTTCCCCTTGAAAAGCTATCCAGAAGTTCTACTAAATAATTTGAATAGGGGGAACGAACTTGGGAACCTTCTTGTCGATCTCCGGAGCCTTCATGTCGAAATTCGGAGCCTACACGGAACTTCAAAACGAACCCGAGTCCTTCATTTTGATAAGAAACATCAGGAGACCAGAGAACACGTCGACCGAAACGTTGTGTATATATCAATGAAAATAAGAACAACAGTCCGAAAAATCTAAATAATACAAAGTATCAAGCCTCATCTAAAAGAAATAGCAAGAAACCTGAAAGAGGCCAAAGGATACATCAGCCAAAACCTTGTGTATATGACAACAGTCCGAAAATCTAAATAATACAAATTATCAAGCCTCATCAAACAAATTCGATTGAAGTTCGTGATGCAGAATTTTTAAAAAAATGCACCTGCTCTTTAAGTTGTCTGATCTTGAGATCTCAGTCGTTGTCTGATCTTGAGGTCTCACTTGTTGTCTGATTTTGAGGTCTCGCTCGTTGTCTGATCTTGAGGTCTCACTCATTGTCTGATCTTGAGGTCTCACTCATTGTCTGATCTTGAGGTCTCACTCGTGGTCTGATCTTCAGGTCTCGCTCGTTGTCTGATCTTGAGGTCTCACTCATTGTCTGATCTTGAGGTCTCACTCGTTGCAAGCGTCTTCGTTCAGACTGACACGGACAACCCCAACTGCATAAAAGTAATAGTAGTGAAGTGGCAAAGGTTCTCCCATTTTGGACAAAAGGTTTTTATCTCTCTTTATTGGCCGAACTATTCCAACCAAAAGGGGTGACAGGATACTTACTGAGAGACATTACTCATAACCTCGAGGTTGTGAGTTCAATCTCTGTACTGGGCAGTACAGTTCATTCCGCTTATCTGCCACAGTTCGTTGTAAGTTAATCTAGATAGATTATGAATAGAAATGGCGCCAATGCTTGTCTTCCAATTTATATAATATATATAATATATATTATATATATATATATATATATATATATATGAGAAGTAAACAAACAAACAATGTGTTTGATATGGCTTTTTTAGCCGACAATTTTTGAGAGAATATGTGCTTAATTGAAGTCGTACCTAATTTTGAAAATTAACTAATTAATAATTAATGAATTAGGCGGGCATACCTATTCAAATGTAAGGCTAAACATTTTTCTCGATTTTGTTTAGCCTTAAATTTGAATAGGTATGCCCGCCTAATTCATTAATTATTGATTAATTAATTATTAATTAATTACTTACTTTTCAAAATTAGGTATGACTTCAATTAAGCATATATATATATATATATATATATATATATATATATAGAGAGAGAGAGAGAGAGAGAGAGAGAGAGAAGAGAGAGAGAATAAGTAACATAATAATACGCCATATAAAAGAAAGAAAGAAAGAAAGAAAGAAAGAAATACGGTATAGAACAGCTCGACATAGATATATAGATGTATTAATGTGAATAAACTGAAATAGATAGATCGATGGATAGATAGATAGATAGATAGATAGATAGATAGATAGATAGTAACTACCTCGAGGTTGATATGGAGATAGATACAAATTAACTGAAATCACAATAAACATCGTTTAACAAAATTCAGGTCTCAATCCGAATCAATTTCGCAAAAAATGGCATATTTTCGCATCCTTCAGTGACTTCAAATGACATCGGAGGTCAGCTTCGCGAAGTCAGTGTTCGCGTTCAGGGTCAAGCCAATAAGCTCGAAAAAATCAGGTCACAGGTCACGGGAGAATTTTGTTTGAGCGTGATCCATGTACAGACACACACAAACGCTCAGACTATGGCATAGTATTGTTTTGATTTTTCGGCCTGTTGTTTTCATCTTTATTGAACACAACGTTTTGTCCGCTATATCCTCTGGCCTTCCTCAGGTGTTCCCTCTCTATCCGAGTATAGCAATGGTCCAACCTGGGAAATTATTTTGAATAGTTTGATACTTATATACATATACTATACTTTAAATTTTGGTTAACTTTTAAAATTTTGCTTAAATTCATATACTGAAAATCGAGCCTGAAAGACACTTGAAAAAGACGTCCAAACAGGCCATTTTTCAGTTTGTTTTGACGCATGTAAAAAAATTAAAAAAACGCCTGGCGGATCCCTTGAAACTATGAAATTAACATTACAACTGTTGTTTCTAGTTAGGTGCCGTGCCCGGACACCTTGCCTCATAGTTGGTACGTTGGAAAAATTTGGGGAAATTTTCCAAATCGGGGTTTGAAGGGCTTTTTTTTACTTCTAAACGCGCTATTAAAAAACAACAAAAACTGTGTAACACTATCGAAAATTAATAAAATAACATTGAATTTGGTATTTTTAGCAAGCCCCTAACGGGTCTAATCATGCCTGATAGTTTGCAAGTTTGAAAATTTTGGTTAACTTTAAAAATGTTGCTTAAATTCCTATACTGAAAATCGAGCCTCAAAAACACTTGAAAAAGACGTCAAAGCAGGGCATTTTTCAGTTTATTTTATGTAAATAAACCTTTCGATTTTTGATCCAGTATTTGATCAAATAAAGAGTAGAAGAACTTTTGAAGATCTCATTCAAATAATGACATCATTGTTCTTGCACACCTTATCAATTATTTGAATATGACTTTCATTCATGTACAGACACACACACACACACACACACACACACACACAAAAACGTGCAGACTACGGCATAGTAGTATAGAATTTCCATCATCGTAGTCATAGCATTTTTCCTGCTCTTCCGAATTTTCAAAAGTCACGTGACTGATTACCATGACTACGCGAGCATTATCATTAATATCAAATCTCGTCTCAGGAGGTGGTATCCTTTTGCCATCAGCGATATTATCGTCACTTCTTTCTTTCTTTTTCTTTTAGCTTTTTCCCCTATATTTCTCGTTAACCACATCTCAAAAGTTCCCGCTTTTCAAGCCTTAAAAAAAAATGGCCCCCGCCTTTATAGCCTAAGCCATAGAAAAACTTGATTTAATCTTTAAAACTTGTCTGTGCAAAATCCGCTTTTGACAACACCCCCCCCCCCAAACACCAAGGAAGCCGGATGAAAGGAATTTTAATGTAAGTCTCTCATTTAAGAACTTCAATCATTCTCCTATTTTCTTTCTTTTTTTTTTAATCAGAAAATGCCCTCTTAGTTTTGCCCATAAGTTTTTTTTCTTTTTTAAGGAATTCAAAATTATTCATAACTAGTCGCGCCGTTTGAGTAGAGTTTTCGCTGGCCCTACACACATAAAAAAAGCTTCACGGTCGGCCATTCAAAGTTTGTTGAGCTGTTTTGAGATCTCATTACCTGACCAAACATGTGCTTGATCAACACCAGCTGGGTCACCAAAGTGTATGATGTTGAAAGACCCAAAAGATCTATCTTACACACACACACACTGAATTATTTTTTGTCATAGATTTTCAGGTTCGTTAGATACCCTTTATCAAATGCATTTTTTTAAATTTGTCTCTGTTGTTATCGACAGCGGCAGCGTCTGTGAAAATATATTAATTATATATATATATATAATATAATATAATATATATATATATATAAATTTGAAATGTTTTATCTAAATGATCTGCGAGTTATTAAAATGTTTGTAAAGTGAAATGAAAACTTTATTTCAATTTTGCTGCTAAAAAGAATAAAATGAATTTTGTCGACAAGAACATGGTCAAATCTTGAGCCACACTCGAAAATTCGGAGACACATTTGAGCTGGTCTAAAACAAAGGTCGGCCATCATAGTTCTGTTTGCTGTTTTGAGATCTCATTACCTGACCATAAACATGTGCTTGATCAACCCCAGTTGCAACGTGTATGATTTTAAAAGACCCAAAACATCTATGGTGAGGAACTGTTACATAATCTATGCGGTTGCATAAGATTATTGTCAATCCCTGTAATTCTGAGGGTATGACCCTTTTCATACGAGGTCCTTCCATGGACAGAAGCCAAAATACGTGAGGTCCCAGTTTTTCAGTTAGACGTCAGGCAGAGAAGTCGGCCATTTTAGGTGGACTACTATGTTAGTTAGAGGATTATGTATAGTTAAGGAAATAAAAGTTTGTATAAGTAATATGTTCTTGTGGTTAATGAATGTCTTGGTAACAAGACTGAGAAATGAATCCAGGACGACCAGCCATCAGGAACATAGCAATAGAAGACCAGACTGAAGTCCCCAAGTCAACTCCAGACGCTAGACCAGACCAAGTCAAGATGATAGAAGAAATACCAAAGACGATCAGAATACTAAAGACGGCTAAGAAATAGAATTAAAGAAAGAGGTATGCAACATTATAATTATTTAGTGCCAATTAAATGTGGTTCGGTGGATTTAACCTTGAAGTTCCTTATGGTGAAGCTCGAGTACGTTGTCTCTTGTGCCCATTTTATAATATATATATATATGCAACAGAACATCTTACAGATATATTTCTTTGTATATATAAGATTTTTTGTGGAGATGCGTGGTGTAATGGTTATAGTCGTAGGAAATGGACTCGTCGACCCGAGTTCAAATCCTGGATGAGGTTGTTTGCATTTCACATAGCGCTGG
>CM042180.1:23040909-23075909 GCA_023376005.1 Doryteuthis pealeii | reverse complement strand
CACAAAAGAAAATATTCTTCGCTGATTCTATCTTCCACACAATGAGCTTAGGTATATCTATACTACTATGCCAAAAATGTGTGTGTGTGTGTGTGTGTGTGTGTGTGTGTGTGTGTGTGTGTGTGTGTGTGTGTATCAGAGGATCTCGATCGAACAGAAATACCCAGAATTTTGTAATAACAATGGAATCAATTGTTTTTCCAATAAATAACAATTGGCAAAACAACGGGACTTGTTAATTCAACCTAGCAATTGCTAATTACTCTTCTCACCTTGTATCTTTGCTTAGTAAACCTTTTCCCCTATCCTTAATACTTGTTGTGTTTCTTCCTATTATTTCTCTGTTAACTCTGATAGTCGATTGACAACACTCTTGAGATCTCACGGGACTTGTTAATTCAACCTAGTAATTGCTAATTACTCTCTTCACCTTGTATCTTTGCTTTGTAAACCCTTTTCCCTATCCCAGATACTTATTGTGTTTCTTCCTATTATTTCCCTGTTAAGTCTGAAGTCTGATACTCGAGTTGATTATTTTGTTCTCTTTCTTTTTTTCTCTTTCTTTCTTTCTTTTTTAAAAATTCCGTTCACTTCTTTCTTTCTTCTTTTCTTTCTTCTTTCAATCATATTATGGTTATTGATTTAACTTTGGGCTTCAACTATGCAAATGTGATTGATTATTTGAATTTAACAACATGTCAAACCGTCTAGGGATATTTTATGCCTAGACAGGAATCGCCTATATTATACGTTTGGGTTAGCTCAGTCGGTAGAGCTTTCGGCTAGAAACCACAAGGTTCCTAGTTCGATACCGGTCCTCGCCAATTCAGCGTATGAGTAACACAGGGATCTGTGCGGTAAAGTAAGGAGCTGATGGTAGGTGTGGCGCTCCACCTCAGATGCTAAAAAAACAATCTCCTTGGTCTAGCGCAATTGAAAAGGGGATAGACTCCATCGCTGACTGGCTGATACCAGCTTTAGGCCGCCCTGACGACTTTACTTATTTACTTTTTATTTACATTGGTTAAGAGTTTATTTATCTATTTTTCAAAAGTATTTCGCTATATCGATATGTTAAAATCCTCTGGGATGGTTTTTAAAATAATTACTTTCTAAAGTAATGATCACGTTTATATTTCTAATTTTTGGTATAATTTGATTTGGTACTAATGCAAAATAGCGTGCAAGTGATAATATCATTAGAATCGCATTTTACGTATAAATACCATTAGATGTCGGAAACTCCCGAAGTAGCCTTACCCTAACCCTTACCCTAACCCTAACACTAGCATCTCAAAAGTTTCGGGTTTTCCGTGAAATGCAATGAAATGAAAATGCTTTTTATACATAATCTAATGATATTATCTCTTGCGCGCTATTCTGCATTAGTACATTTTATTTTTTAATGAAGACAAAATGTCATCAATGTCGACATTTTCAAATTGGCGTTTCATATTGTTTGCTTGAAAAAAGGTTGTTAAAACAATTAAAGTAACTGCTAATTACTCTCTTCACCTTGTATTTTTGCTTAGTAAACCCTTTTCCCTATCCCAGATACTTATTGTGTTTCTTCCTATTATTTCCCTGTTAAGTCTGAAGTCTGATACTCGAGTTGATTATTTTGTTGAGCACCTAAAAATATTGGTAAATAAATAAGATTAGGCCCCATCAGCAGATAATAATAGGCTGAAATAACTCTCCCGACTCATCAGATGCGAATGATGAAATTTTTTATTACTTTAAAGGCATTTTAAGAGCTAAATCGCCACAATCTTACGAGAAAATGTTTAACAGTGTTTGTATTTTCCCAACTCCTCCACACGAATAGGATGTGACAACGGGAGTTTAACAGGTTTGAATTCAGAGTTTCTCTTCTCCTTTAAGTCTGTCCAACTATTTACTTTAGGCTAGACAGAACATCACCTGACCCAAAAAAGACCCCAGACAATGAAATAACAGTCAGTCTATCACAAACTTTTGATAAAGAGGGAGCACCTAAAAATATTGGTAAATAAATAAGATTAGGCCCCATCAGCAGATAATAATAGGCTGAAATGTACATACAGAGATTGATTTTTCTCGATTTGTTTAGCCTTACATTTAAATAGGTATTCCCACCTAATTCATTAATTATTAATTAATTAATTTTCAAAAATTAGGTACGACTTCAATTAAGCACATATTCTCCCAAAAATTGTCGGCTAAAAAAAAGCCATATCAAAACACATCGTTTGTTTATTTACTTCTCATATATATATATATATATATATATATATATATATATATATATGTGTGTGTGTGTGTGTGTGTGTGTGTGAGTAAATATGGAAAATAAATCCGACAATATTAAGAACATTTTTTAATATATCACCGTTTCTAGCTAAAATAGTTTTAAATAACTACAAAATACCAGGCTTCATTTAATTATTTAGTTATCATTCCGACTTTGTTCCCTTTTGTACTCATAAAATCAGTCCATTAATACTTTTTCTTGTCTTTTGTTGAATGCATTTCTTCGAGTTGCATCACGCGTCATGACATCTTCGCGGCGTGGATCGCGACTTCTTTCAAAAATATAACGCTGAACAAATACAGTTACACACACACACACACACACACACACAAAAAAAAAAAAAAAAAAAAAAAAAAAAAAAAAAAAAAGATTTTCATCTCCTGTCATCAAAACATCTATAAAAACATCCATCAATTTCTTCACCCCAAGATACATCCTGATGAAGGTTTAAAGAAACCGAAATGTTTAAACATCGATAAATAAATTCATCCTATTTTCGGAATATATATATATATATATATATATATTCCATTAAATTGTTTTTCACGTCTTCTCTTCGATATTGAGGCATCAAATTCAAAAATTGTAGAAGGTTATTAAGAACCGTATTATACTTAAGTTGTCGGTTTTATCTTTAATTATAAAACATGCCTAAAATTCTCTTACGTAATGAAGCATTAGAAACATTAAAATGTTTTATTTCACAGAAGAAAACGGCGCCTATTGTTGGGGACTTACGGCTAATTAATCCTTCTTTTGAATGTTGTGTAATGATATTAACAACACAGAAAGAAAGCAAACGTCTTTCATTGCAGTGCGTTTGGAATGAAGATGAATTTTCATAAAGAAGTGAAGGTTTGCACGTGGGCAAAAAAGACTGCGATGATTTTTCTAAAAACAGAAGAAACGAACAATAAGAAGCCAAGAAAGGCAAAAGTTGCTGATAAAATATTTTATTTTCGACATCCCATCAATGAAGCTGTGATAATCTATATACTGTGTTATATATATATATATATATATATATATATATATATATATATATATATATATATATATATATATATATATATATATATATATATATATATATATATATATTACCAAGTGCATATATGCATATATATGCACTTGTTATATATGGGTGGTGTAATGGTTAGAGTCGTAGGAATGGACTCGTCGATCAGAGTTCAAATCCTGGACGAGTTTGTTTGCATTCATAATAGCGCTCTTGGGAAAGGTATGTATCCAACTACTCTGCCTCCAGCTATGAGTAAATAATAGCACCGACTGTACACATAAACCCAGTCTAAGAGAAGGTAAACTCTGAATTCAAACCTGTTAAACTCCGCTTAAGAAATTGATCTTCTGTTATGACTGCTCGTGCGGAGGAGTTGGTATATATATATATATATACATGTGTGTGTGTGTGTGTGTGTGTGTGTGTGTGTGTGTGTGAGTGTGTGTATGAACCCTCATACGTCGATAATCGACGGGAGAGTCCATATAACACTGACGGTTATATAAGTGAGGACAACTAGAAGGGAGAGCAGAAGAGAGAGAAAGAAAGGTAGAAGCATATTGAAGGAGGGGATATTGGTTATCCGGGTTGAGGTTGGTGGATGGTGCAGTGATAATGAGGGGGTAGACCGGAGGAAGAGACAGGAGGTAGATATGGTCAATTAAGGGAATGGGTATAATATCAAAGGGTATAGTCTCAACAAGGAAGACAGAGCAAGGGTGGCGGTAAGTGATTAGTGTTTATGTGTTAGTGTAGAGGGGGGCAGAAGGGATGTGGTCGTTAAGAACCACCCTTGCTCTGTCTTCCTCGCCGACACTAAGACCGGTGACCCACACTTCTACATACTTTGATCTCTTATTCCTTCCCTTAATTGACCATTGACAAATATAGATAAATATAGATAGGAATAGGCTAAATTAGATAGATAGATAGATAGATAGATAGATAGATTGATAGATAGATAGGAACAGACTAAATTAGATAGATATGAACATACTGAATTAGATATCAACAGACTGAAATATTATATATATATATATATATATATATATATATATATATATATATATATATATTATATATATGTGTGTGTGTGTGTGTGTGTGTGTGTGTGTAAAAATGGAAATTGGAAATGAATCCGACAATATGAGGAAGAATGAATAAAGAAAAGAAAGAACAGAATGGATAATAAAAGATGAATTTAATCAATATCACTTACACAGATGAACTGACCGAAACACATGTGTAAGTGATATTGATTAAATTCATCTTTTATTATCCATTCTGTTCTTTCTTTTCTTTATTCATTCTTCCTCATATATATATATATATATATATATATATAGAGAGAGAGAGAGAGAGAGAGAGAGAGAAAGAGAGAGAGAGAGAGATATGAATAAACTGAATTAGATAGTTAGATAGATAAGAATAGACTGAATTAGATAGATAAATAGATAGATAGATATAATGAAAAGGATAGATATATTAACTGGCTGAGATAGATACATAGATAGATATGATCAGACTGAGATAGCAAACTAGTCTCACAGATCCATTACAAGTAAATAGCAAGTTAAATCCTCGTTGCGTCACATCATACTCGTGGCGAATGGGTTGGGTAAATACCTACCTAAGCTTCGGTTGGATTTCAGTGACTGGTGTTTCTAAACAAGCCCATCGTTTTTTTTTTGTCTTAGTTAATGGAAGGATAAGGCATAATTTTTGTGTAGCACTAAATAATCTAAAATTAAAATTTCCCACCACCTAAAAAAACCCAGATGTGGTTGCTGCTTAGAGACATGTTTTAAGTTTTCCTATTAACACTTGAATGTCTTACCAACATGGCCGCCATTTTTTCTTGGAAAAGGATAAGATATTTAAGCTGATTACATAGAGATAAATACCTTATGAATTTTTAGCCATAAGAAAAAAAAAAGAAAGAAAGATAAATAAAAAGAGAGAGATCCAACCCTAGCCACCACTTTCCCGCCATTGTCATATCTTTCCCGCCTGAAAATTGGTCAATAGTCACCTGACCTCCCCTGAAACGGAATCTTAATTAATCTACCACATTTTCCCGAAATGCATCTGGACTAAATGTTAATTGCTGTCAAACATTATACAATATCAGACCGTATATAGTCCACCCCTTTTTAATATCAAAGACAAAATCTTTTTCTCAACCAAAGATGGTTGGATTTTATTTGCGAAACGGTTATCGTCGAAGGAAATGGAATCAGCGGTCCGAGTTCAAATCTTATTCAAATCTGGTTGCATTTCACTTTCGTGCTAATTCCCTTGGAAAGGCATGATCCACCTGTTTGTGTTGGTTTGGTTTCTTTGTTTAATGGCATATCAACCTTTCGTGGGTTATTTAATACTAAATGCTATTCTTGTAAAAGAACAGAATGATATTTTATTTAACCCATAGCTGGAGGACGAGCGGGTTATACCTTCCCAAGGGTATTAGTTCGAAAGTGACGTAATGACGCGACTGGAGTTCGAATATCACTAAGATGTTACAGTTCATATAATCAACAACAACTGAGGGTCTTAGTGTCCTGGGTATGACTAAACTGCATCTTGTGGTGAAGTTCTAATTTGGAGCTTTGGGAAGTGTGGAGTACCCATTCATCACCATTACTCCCAAGTCAACGATGACTGGGAAGTGGTACAATCCTGTTAGGGTCCCATCTATGGGTTAAAAGAAAAAATAAATTTTTAAAATTGAGTTTTAAAAAAAATTGAGTTTTAAAAAGAATTGAGTACCCATCAACAAGGAATAGAACAAACGTCTTCGCATAAGAATACCCGACAGGCGTTGAAATGCCATAAAATTAAACCAACCAACACAATTTTCGTTGAGCTGGATCTCACTCATTTTTTTACTATATTTTGAGCTCTGAATCCAAAAATGACTCCAGTTTTTTTTTATATCACATCAACTTTTTGAGCTACAGGTTAACCTCGATTTTTTTTAACCATAAAGATACAGCATCTAACAAATTTTATGGAGCGTTTAAAAATGTACATATAATTGGAAATGATAAAACATGATGGCTCTCGATTACGACAAGAAGTTTCCCGTGTTTGAAAAAATTCCCGAGTTCGCAGAAAGGCTTCGAGCCGACAAGAAATACCTAAAGAAGGTCGAATACGAGCAGATACCAATAAAGATGAGGACAATAGTCTCGAATAATCCAAATATACTAATTATCCACATCTCAAAAAATCAGAGAGATAGTGTAATATATATAAGATGAGGACAATAGTCTGAATAATCAATAAATAAACTAATTACAAGCTCATCTCAAAACCTTCAGAGAAATAGTGTAGATAACAATAAAGATGAGGACAATAGTCCGAATAATCCAAAATATACTAATTATCAATCCTCATCTCAAAAATTCAAGAGAAATATAGGTAGATAACAATAAAGATGAGGACAATAGTCCGAATAATCCCAAAATAATATTAATTATCAATCTCATCTAAAAAAATTCAGAGAAATAATTAGATAACGATAAAGATGAGGACAATAGTCCGAATAATCCAATAATACTAATTATCAGCCTCATCTCAAAAATTCAAAGAAATAGGGGAGATAGCGATAAAGATGAGACAATAGTCTGAATAATCCAAATAATACAAATTATCAAGCCTCATCTAAAAATTCAGAGAAATAGTGTAGATACAATAAAGATGAGGACAATAGTCCGAATATATCCAAATAATACTAATTATCAAAGCCTCATCTAAAAAATTCAAAGATATGAGAAGCAATAAAGATGAGGACAATAGTCCGAATAATCCAATAATACTAATTATCAAGCCTCATCTAAAAAATTCAAAGAAATAGTGGAGATAGCAATAAAGATGAGGACAATAGTCGCGAATAATCCAAATAATATACTAATTATCAAGCCTCATCAAAAAAAAATTCAAAAGAAATATGGAGATAGCATAAAGATGAGGACATAGTCCGAATAATCCAAATAATACTAATTTATCAAGCGTCATCTCAAAACAGAGAATAGTGTAGATAACTATAAAGATGAGGACAAATGTCCGAATAATCCAAATAATACTAATTATCAATCCTCATCTCAAAATTCAGAGAAATAGTGTAGATAACAATAAAGATGAGGACAATAGTCCGAATAACCAAATAATTATTAATTTATTAATCCTCATCTAAAAAATATTCAGAGAAATATGATGTAGATACGATAAAGAGAGGACAATAGTCCGAATAATCCAAATAATACTAATTTATCAAGCCTTCATCTAAAAAATTCAAAGAATAGATGGGAGATAGCGATAAAGATGAGCACAATAGTCTGAATAATCCAAATATACTAATTATCAAGCCTCATCTAAAAAATTCAGAGAAATAGATGTAGATAACAATAAAGATGAGGACAATAGTCCGATATATCAATAATACTAATTATCAAGCCTCATCTAAAACAAAGATAGTGGAGATAGCAATAAAGATGAGGACAATAGTCCGAATAATCCAAATAATACTATTATATATCAAGCCTCATCTAAAATTCAAGAAATTAGTGGAGATACCAATAAAGATGAGGACAATAGTCCGAATAATCCAAATAATACTAATTATCAAGCCTCATCTAAAAAAATTCAAAGAAATAATGGAGTATAGCAATAAAGATGAGGACAACAGTCCGAATAATCCAAATAATACTAATTATCAAGCGTCATCTCAAAATTTCAGAGAAATAGTGTAGATAACTATAAAGATGAGGACAATAGTTCGAATAATCCAAATAATACTAATTATCAATCCTCATCTCCAAAATTCAAAGAAATAGTGGAGATAACAATGAAGATGAGGACAATGTCCGAATAATCAAATAATATTAATTATCCTGCCTCACTCACCAAAAACTTCAGAGAAATAGTGTAGATAACAATAAAAATGAGGACAATAGTCCGAATAACCCAAATAATACTATTATCAAGCCTCATCTAAAAAATTCAAAGAAATGGTGGAAATAGCAATAAATATGAGACAATAGTCCGAATAATCCAAATAATACTAATTATCAGCCTCATTAAAAAAATCAGAAAAATAGTGTAGATAACAATAAAGATGAGACAATAGTTCGAATAATCCAAATAATACTAATTATCAAGCCTCATCTAAAAAATTCAAAGAAATAGTTAGTAGCAAATAAGATTAGGACAATAGTCCGAATAATCCAATAATTACTAATTATCATCCTCATCTCAAAAATTCAGAGAAATAGTGTAGATAACAATAAAGATGAGGACGATAGTCCGAATAATCAAAATAATACTAATTATCAAGCTCATCTAAAAATTCAGGAAATAGTGTAAATAATAAAGATGAGGACAATAGTCCGAATAATCCAAATAATACTAATTATCAGCTTCATCTCAATAATTCTCAGAAATAGTGTAGATGACAATAAAGATGAGGAAAATAGTCCGAAATATCCAATAATACTAATTATCAAGCCTCATCTAAAAAATTCAAAGAAATGGTGGAAATAGCATAAGATAGATAGTTGAATAATCCAAATATACTAATTAATCAAAGCCTCATCTCATAAATTCAGAGAAATAGTGTAGATAACGAATAAGATGAGGACAATAGTTGAATATCAAATAATACTAATTATCAAGCCCCATCTAAAAAATCAGAGAAATAGTGTAGATAGCAATAAAGATGAGGACAATTGTCCGAATAATACAAATAATACTAATTATCAAGCCTCATCTAAAAAAATTCAAAGAAATAGTGTAGATAAACTATATAAGATGAGGAGAATAGTCCGAATAACCAATCTTATTATAATGGAGATTGTGGGTTTGTCTGTCTGTAACCGAAACTATACTACTACCACAAGTCACATTCCCTTTGTTATTTACACACATTCTCCATGATTTTATTTTTTATTTAACCTCAATTATTAGTAAATTGTTTTACATCATTAAGACTGTTAACATATCTACACACAAATAACCTGCAATTGTATTTATATATTCAACGAAATAGCGGTTTACAGTGTTAATGGGAAGGCTAATTTGCATATTGATCTTTAAAAAATTTGATTTTAATAAATATATGCTTAGTATTATTGATTTCTAATTGTTTGGTTTTATCTTAATAAATAGGAGCAAAAATCTCGGAGTAAATCTTAACAGAAATCTATTAACATAAAGAAATAACTGTAATTTATTCTTTACTTCCTATTTTAACTAATAGTTAAATTAAGAAAATTTACCAATGAAAGAGGGGAGTAAGGGAAATGATGGAATAGTTAGTTTCAAAGTTGTTCTATTTTTCGATTATACCCCCTCTGTTGCAGATCTTTTTATTTGCATTCTTAGTCAGTTTCATTAGCCTTTCTAATTTGATATGATATTTATTATATCAAAACTTAAATACTTGCACCCGGAGGGTGCATATATTTGCTAGTAATACTAATTATCCTGCCTCACCCAAAAACTTCAGAGAAATAATAAAATATTCAATCAGAAATAAGCCAACTGGCCAATCAATTTTCATGCTGGTGCGACAATACCCGGAACATTTGCCACAAGGTCTGCTAATCAGTATCTAGACTGTTTCACAAGAAAGATACAGAAAATCAAGACAGAACCGGCTGAGTTAAAGCAACAGAGTTCAATTGTCAAATTCTTGATATGAAGTTAAATGTGGGTCATTTTAGAGGCCATAGATATCGCAATAGACAGAAGCCATTACAAATTAAATGTGAGGGAGGAGGAGAGACAGATTTCACCCAAGGAAATGTACCAATTGTCTCCCACCCACCCCACAAACTACACACACACACACACGCACACATGCACATACATAACACAACATCTGAGTTCGAACCCTACCCAAGGATTGTTGAGTCTAGCCACACTGAAGAGCATGATATGCCGAAACACGTGTCTGTGGATGACTTATTAATTTATTAATATATATGCTCCCATAAATTTGGTAATGAGCTCTCTAATTGGTAATTTAAAATTAACTCTCACTACTAAGCAAATAAGCAATGATCATTTCTCCGGAAATTTGATCTCTCAGTGACCGAATGATACATACACTTTCTATGTATTTAATAGTTTAAAAACACCAGTCCCCGCATCAGCTGTCAGTGGGCGAGGAGATAGATATCGGACTACCAATACGGTCAGTCTGAGTTCGAACCCTACCCAAGGATTGTTGTGTCTAGCCACACTGAAGAGGCATGATATGCCGAAACACGTGTCTGTGGATGACTTATTAATTATTAATATATATATATATATATATATATAATATATATAATGGTAATAATCTTGGGAAAGGTATGCATCCAACTATTCTCCCTCCAGCTATGGGTAAATAGTAGGACAGACTACGCTCTTTACTCTTGGTTAGTCAACCCGTCTAGGAGAAGGAAAAATCTGAATTGACATCTGTTCAAATCCTTTCAAAAAGTGTGTGTGTGTGCGCGCGATTGTCTCCCCCCCCACACACACACAAACTTACACACGCACACACACATGCACACACGCACATACATGCCACACACACACACACACATATATATAATATATATATATATATATATATATATATATATAATATATAACGTAATAACCTTGGGAAAGGTATGCATCCAACTACTCTCCCTCCAGCTATGGGTAAATGGTAGGACAGACTACGCTCTTTACTCTTGGTTAGTCAACCCGTATAATATATTTACCAACTCCTCCGCACGAGTAGGATGTGACACAAGGTCAATTTCTTAAGCGGAGTTCAACAGGTTTGAATTCAGAGTTTTCCTTTTCTTGGACGGTTGCCTAACCAAGGTTAAAGANTAAATAAAAAAAATATATATCCTAAATTCAAGAAAATTAATTTCATACCAAATATTCCGATTTTAATAGAATATATTTTTTTTATTTAAAAATTACATTTTTTTTCTGTAAATCTTCGGGGAGATAAGCAAACGACTTTTGTCGGAATCTTTTTCTCCATTTTTCTTTTTTTACAAAAATCATTTTTTCCGTATTACCCAACTTTTTCAAATTTACAGCAAAATATTTTCTTTTGTCATTTTTACCTGCTAATTCCAAATATTCTAATCTTCTTTTGTGCTAATCCCTCGTAATCTAATCCGATTCTCTTTTAGTGATAATAACTTATTAAAGAAAAATCATATCAACAAAGAGAAACATAGATTAAAAGACACCTGAAATATGGAACAAAAATAAGAGTATTATAAGAGTACCGTTTTTATAGAAGAGTCCTCATTTGTTTGTATTAAGGAGTCCCCAACTTATTTGTTACGAGGAGTCCCCAACTTTTTGTATCGAAGAGCTTTCAACTTGTTTCTATCGAAGAGTCCTCAACTTGTTTCTATCGAAGAGTCTTCAACTTGTTTGTAATTGAAGAGTCCTCAACTCGTTTGTATCGAGGAGTCCTCAACTTGTTTGTATAGAAGTGTCCCCAACTTGTTTGTTACGAGGAGTCCCCAACTTGCTTGTATCGAGGAGTCCTCAACTTGTTTGTATCGAGTCCTCAACTTGTTTCTATCGAAGAGTCTTCAATTTGTTTGTAACTGAAGAGTCCCCAACTTGCTTGTATCGAGGAGTCCCCAACTTGTTTTGTATCGAGGAGTCCCCAACTTGCTTGTATCGAGGAGTCCCAACTTGTTTGTATCGAAGAGTCCCCAACTTGCTTGTATCGAGGAGTCCTCAACTTGTTTGTATCGAGTCCTCAACTTGTTTCTATCGAAGAGTCTTCAACTTGTTTGTAACTGAAGAGTCCCCAACTTGTTTGTATCGAGGAGTCCCCAAATTTTTTGTATCGAGGAGTCCCCAACTTGCTTGTATCGAGGAGTCCCCAACTTGTTTGTATCGAGGAGTCCCCAACTTGTTTGTATCAAGGAGTCCTCAACGTGTTTGTATCGAGGAGTCCTCAAATTGTTTGTATAGAAGAGTCCCCACTTGTTTGTATCGAAGAGTCCCCAACTTATTTGTATCGAAGAGTCTTCAACTTGTTTGTATCGAGGAGCCCCCAACTTGCTTTGATCGAGGAGTCCCAACTTGTTTGTATCGAGGAGTCCCCAACTTGTTTGTATCAAGGAGTTCTCAACGTGTTTGTATCGAGGAGTCCTCAAATTGTTTGTATAGAAGAGTCCCCAACTTGTTTGTATAGAAGAGTCCTCAACTTGTTTGTATCGAAGAGTCTTCAACTTGTTTGTATTGAAGAGTCCCCAACGTGTTTGTACCGAGGAGTCCCCAACGTGTTTGTATAGAAGAGTCCCCAACTTGTTTGTACCGAGAGTCCCCAACGTGTTTGTATAGAAGAGTCCCCAACTTGTTTGTACCGAGGAGTCCCCCAACGTGTTTGTATAGAAGAGTCCCCAACTTGTTTGTACCGAGGAGATCCCCAACGTGTTTGTATAGAAGAGTCCTCAACGTGTTTGTATCGAGGAGTCCCCAACTTGTTTGTACCGAGGATGTTCAAATTGTTTGTATCTTCATATATTCCAGGCAAGATTCTTTAAATCAATCAACGAGGCAAAACATGAGGACTACCTTTCATGACACGCGAGTGTTTGTTTTAACAAGGACAAACTAAAAAAAATCATGACCCCTATACACAAAAATGGGATTCGATGCAGATAACTCTGACCCAACAATTATCAATATTCTAGTTTTATCAAGTACTCGGGACTTCAACTTCCCTCATTGTGCAGGGGATAATAATCGGCGTATTTTAAGCCTCACCGACTGGGTGGTGATGAGATTCCTTGGACTTTTCGTTTTAGTCTTAATTCGTGTGCAGCTCTGAAACAGTCAAGCAAGATGCAGAGCTGATCCTGAGCTAAGGCCTTTATGAAGTTCGTCGATAAAACTACGAAATGGCTGACGTCTCTATTAATAATGGAGATCCGCTCTTTATTTGTCTGTTAACAAAAACTACGTCACTGCTTACGTCACATGATACAAAATCGTCATAACATAGAATAAATACACTCAAAAAATTTAAGCATGCAACATTAGACGATCCTCATTGGGTTTTAAACAAGTTTTAATAAATATATGCCCGGTATATATATTTATATTAGTTGGTTTTATTTTAATAGATATTCAAGTTATCAGAACAAAGTTTCCATTTCAAATTGTTTTATTTTTACTCCTTTAATGAATTTGATGATCTACTTACTTAGGTACAAGTTCTCTGACAAGGAATTTTTAGATCCCACACCTTCAGGCGATATCTTTCAAAAATTCATTTTTACATCGCCTGGGATGCGTTTTTTATTTTTGCTAGTATCAATAATTTATTGGATCGACGCACGGGTCTGTCTTTATTCGGAATACGCTAAATCGTTGGGTGGAACCGGTTCAACCGACCCGAGGTGAATGCCATTACAGATACCGACACAGACAACCATGCATGTACACTCAAAAGCTCCAGTGATTAATTAATTAGTTTTAACGGCATTTCAACCCGTCTACGGTTATTTTATGCCTAGAGATGAGAGAATCACTAATATTGTATGTTCATATTTATATTTTGTGGATTGTTTCTTACGAGGCTTTTTTTTGTGGGATCTTCATCTACGAATAACTTTTAAACGGATACTATAATAGGTACTACCACTCCAGTCCCGATTAGAGTTGACCTGGGAGTAATAACAATGAAGGGGGTACTATACACTCCAAAAATATTAGGGAACTAGAACCTTGTCATCAGATGCCGTTTAGATTCATATACAATACACCCTTCTTGTGGATGGGTCTTTACTTCTCAACACAGGGATACAATCAGCGGATTTTAAGTCTAAAAGCACCGATTACGTCTAGATCACTAAATTTAAGCAGCAATGAGCCAGTTCAATACTTAATAGGCTGACCACTTAAGCAACAGCAGGTACTGTAAACAACCCACCTTTGTTTATCTTAGAATATGCCGACTGTATCGTTCATTTTCCACGTGAGGTCCTACGCGCAGCATCCAGCATCCGCGTAGTGCTGGACGGCCTACACTAGCGTGCTCATGTGCCGGTTTCCACAAAGAGAATGTCACTTATGAGTTCGTCCTTGCTTCTCCAGCAGTATCCAGCATGTCTTTGTTCGTCTCACTTGATGGTTTGTGTGATAGGAGAAAGTGGCCGTACAGCTACTTTCTTGTATGGTAGTGTTTCCAAGATTTATCTAAGTTCGCACGCAGCATTCTTGTTCGGCTCCCATCTAGCTTATTCTTTAGGAGCCTCGTTGTGGCCCCAAGTGGTTCATCCGTACAGTAGCGCTGATGCAACTACGGCCTGGAGGAATTGTCGCTTTAACTTGTCAAGTGAGATCGGATTTACAGACCACACATATTAAATCACTAATGGTCGCAATATCAGATCAGATATCAGAAAGACACTTTTATTTCTTTGTTTGTTTGATCGCGTTAAGAGACTAATCCAGTATTGTTCCCTAATTGTCCCCTATATTGTCTAGCGTTCATTCTCTTCAATGTGCTAATGCTAACTCCAACAACGAAGAGCTCATCATCGCCCCGGGCCATCAATTTCCAATATGTCTGCTTGAAATACGTGACATAATAGATGTATGCGATGGGAATGTTTTATCTCATAAGCCGTTGAGTATTCTAAATAAAATCAGAGCCAAACAGAGAGAAGCACATTCTAACCGGGACACAATAAGAGGAAATCCCCGGATTTATCGGTGACTATAAACCACGTAAATAGATGCAATTCTCTTCTGAATATGAATCTTGAATAAATGCGCCAAAAATGGAATTATCTTCAGCATCGATATGACTTTGGCACCGGCGCTGATACAAAGCCGCCATCGTCGCTTCCGTCAAACAACAATAAAAAGACGCATTTGTCTCTTTTATGTAAAGATGTCATTCAGACTTAGGGAAGTGACGAAATACAAATGCGCTATGAACAAGATAAAGATAGGCCCTTAGAAAGAGGGAAATATATCACAATAATAAAGAACTTTTTTTTCTAGAGAATACGCTGTTGATGTGGAAATTCCAGAAAAAAAAGATCATTCTTATTTCTTTAGATATACAAAATGTCTTAATACACCTCTTATTTATTTCCATGGAAACCAGAAGAGATAATATTGTTGGACTAGAGCAAATTTTCAGCTATAAAACACTGGTAATCCTCAATGATTATGTAAATCGTAAATTATTAAAAAACTAGCAGGACCTGTGGATATACCACAGTATGATAATTTTGATTATTACAATGTTTGATATGTGTACTTAAGAGCTATTTGTAAAATACTTCAATATGTAAGTAAATAAGTAAGTCGTCGGGGTGGCCTAAGTCGGTATCAGCCAATCAGCAGGGAGTTTATCACCTTTTCAATAGCGCTAGACCAAGGAGATTGTTTTTGTGTCTGAGTATAGCGCCACACCTACCGTTAGTTCCTTACTTTACCGCACAGATCCCTGTGCTACTCATACGCTGAGTATCGGTATCGAACTAGGAACCTTGTGGCTTCTAGCCGAACCTGAACAATTTTGATTTAACTCTCTCACTATTTTTTTCTTTCTTTCCTTCTTTTCATCTTTCATTATGTTCAATTGAAACATATTAGCGTTATCGGTTCTGCGCGCTCATCTTTCTCTTTTATCTTTCCTTTTTCTCTTTCTTTCTTTCTCTCTTTCTTTCTTCTTTCTTTCTTTCTTATTTAACTTTTTCTGTGTAGAATGTGCTTTTTCTTCCCTTTCTTTCTGGATAATAAAAATGGAATGGTCCCATCATTTAAGCTGAGATGATGACACTCAGAAGAAATAAGAATTCGGTGGATAAGCAACACCAGATAACCAGGATTTACATTTTGCATTTCAGCTTGGACGATTGGACGGTCTCATTTTTCACCAGTGGTGTTGCAAATGATAACGGTCGTATAATTAAGAAACACGAGTATTAATATATAATTTATTGTTTACTCCTTGTGCAGCTTCCACACTAACATAAGCTGATGGTCTTTCACAGGAGTCTGAGTAACAGCAAGTCTCCTCGGATCCTCAGGACTCTTCTGAGTATTCTAGTCGATCTTTAACAATGCTATGGTTCCGATTCCTCCTTTGATTTCCAGTTACCTAGATTCTTTTCCAGATCCCCGGGGACCATTCCACGGGCACCAATTACAATTGGTACAACCTTTACCTTCATGTTCCACAGTTTTCTTAGTTCTCTGTCAAGGTCCAAGTATTTATTATATTTTTCACTTTCTTTCACTCTTCACTTGATAATCTGCGGCAAAATCCACGAGATGACACGCTTTTCTTCTTCTTGTTTAGTAAAGCCAGGTCATTATTATTATTTCCCTTCGTGTGAGTTTTTACACACCTGCCATAGCTGGTGGTTAACTGGAGATTATTATATTATTATTATTATTATTATATTATTATTATATATTATTATTATTATTATCTCCTTTTGAGTTCACATCAGCATTAGCTGATGGTCTTTCACTGGAGTCTGGTGACACAAGTCTCCTCAGGTCTCCAGGACTCTTTCTGAGTATTCTGGCAAATTGCAGCAATGCAGTGTTCTGAATGGTTTCAATCCTTCCTCTTGATATCCAAACTTTCCAAACCCTTTTCTAATCCTTTGGGACTGTTCCAAGTGCACCAACCACAATTGGTATCACTTTATTATTATTATTATTATTATTATTATTATAAACTTTTTCACACCTGTTCGTAGCGGGTTTCACTGGAGGCTGAGTGATAGCAGGTCTCGGACTCTTCTGAGGATTCTAACCGATTTTAATATGTTGCAGTTTTGGATCGTCTCGATTCTTTCCTCTGATTTATCTCTCTCTTTTAGCCCAGTCTGCCCTACTATTTACCCATAGCTGGAGGGAGAGTAGGATTCATACCTTTCCCAAGGGTATTAGCGCTAAGTGAAATGCAATTACCACGTCCAGGATTTGAACTCGGGGCGACGAGTCCATTTCCCAAGACTTTAACCATTACACCACGCGCTTCCCACTAAGTCAACCCGTATAGGAGAAGGAAAAATCTGAATTGAAACCTGCTCAAATCCTTTCAAAAGTGTGTGTGTGTGTGTGTGTGTGTGTGTCCAATTGCTGCTTTAACTTTTCCGTTGCAGTGGCATTAGTAATTTATCTATGAGTCTTCAACAGACATATATATATATATATATATATATATTATATATATATATTTATATATATATATATATTCTATTCTATTATATATAATATATTATATATATATATATATATATTTATATTCTATTCTATTCTATTCTATTCTATATATATATATATATATATATATATATATATATATGTATATTATTCTATTCTATTCTATATATATATATATATATATATATATATATATATATATATATATATATATATATATATTCTATTCTATTCTATTCTATTCTATATATATATATATATATATATATATATATATATCTATTCTATTCTATATATTATATATATATATATATATATATATATATATATATATATATATATTCTATTCTATTCTATTATATATATATATATATATATATATATATATATATATATCAGCTCCTCTAAATTAAGTTAAAAACTACTTACCCAAGTTTCACCAAAATTATCTTCAGTATCATCCTTACGATGTTCAGTTTTTATTATCCTTAAGATCCTTGGTGAATTCTGTGACAAATTAGATTTACCCTTCTTGGTGTATTGAGCACCTTTCTTTTACATATTAGCTTATTTGACTCTTTCGGTTGCTTTTCTTTTAGTCAATCATTTTTGTGCAAGTTGATTTTTTTTTTCAAACTGCTCGGATAATTCGCCTTTTTTCTTTATGGAATTTTTTTTCTCCGGCTTCCTATTTGTAAAAGTTTTTTTATTTGCAAATTTCACTGACCGGTTTTTTCACCGTTTGAGTTATGAAAATAAAAATACAAATATAGTAATATATATACACACACACAGACAAACAGATACACACACATACACACACACACACAACACACATATATATATATATATATATATATGTGTGTGTGTGTGTGTGTGTGTGTATGTGTGAAGAAAGAAAGTGAATCCGACGGTATGTAGTATATTAAGAAAATGAAAAAAACACAGGTTTAAATGGGTTAAGTGGTGAGTTTATTGGCCGACGCAAAAACATTTTTTGCAGTTATGCTTTTGTTGAGGACTGCAATTATTTCGGTTAAGTTTTATATATATATATATATATATATATATATATATATAGAGAGAGAGAGAGAGAGAGAGAGAAGAGAGAGAGAGAGAGAGAGAGAGATGATGATATATAAGTCTTTCTTGATAGGGTTCAAATAAAATTGAGAACTCAAACGTACATATAAAGATTTGCGGGTATATTTTTTATATATACAATGTATAATAAATAAATGATTTGTTCCTCCAGAAAAAGATGCATTTGTTTTGTAATCCTGTTGGTGTTTTTGACTTTTATATGATTTGCCATTTTATTTGTGGCTTTTGATCTTTTTTTCTTGTTTTATTTTTCAGAAATGATCAGAAAATTCGGTTTGGTTTTTTAAAATTTTTCTTTCGTAAAGTATTGTCTGTGATTGTATAAGATAGATTTTCGGGGCGTGCTGGTGCTACCGAAATAGATCATTTTTTCTTTTGGCAATACCTGTACCTGGTAAACAATGTTTTTGGATATACATGAACCTTCAAGTGGACAATCGGTTTTCGTTTTACAATTGCAATCAGGTTAGTCTGTTGTTATATTAATGCTGTTTTTGTGTGAGGGAAGGGGGTAATTTCTTATTAGTTTTTTATTATGTGAATTAATTATATTTATTATTTTGCTGGTGCATATGTAACTAATTTTCTGTGTTTTTCTGTTAAATATTTTATTTAGTGGGTTACTGATCTTAAAGTGTTTGTCGATCAATTTAAGGAAAAGTTTACCTATATTTATATTTGCTAGTTTGCAATAAGGGGGATTGAACCATATTATGTTACGTTTTCTGGTTTTAGATTTGTTGAGTTGATTTTTTTTCATATAATTAGTCTAAGAAGCAATCCTATATTTCTTTTCTAATATGTGTGAGTCTATGCGCACGCACACACACACACACACACACCACATAAATATATATATATATATATATATATCATTAGTCTAAGAAGCAATCCTATATTTCCTTTCCAATATAGCTGCATTTTACTTTCTAATATGATTTCCCTCTTTTTCTTTTTTTTTTCTTTTTTTTTCTTTATTCGCGCCAAATTTCGTTTCGTCGAGTAATTCATTGGAATTTATTTCTTTTTTCTTTTCTTTTTTTTTTTTTTTTTCTTTTTTTTTTGTTTTCTTCTGATTTCATTTGATTCGAATGCTGCATTTGCGCCACTCCGCGTTTTACACAGACACTTTAGGTGCAACCAGTTAATCACGAGTTATCTCTCTTTCCTCCCTTTGCCTGAGATACGTGCAATTATCATAAGCGCAGAGACGACGACATCATTCGCCACCGACCAAACCTTATCTCCAATTCGAAATGTTGACAAAAATTCGACGCTCCGCTAAGGTTTCCCCTCTAACGTCAACAACTTTAAGATTTTGGCGGTAAAAAAAAATTCTGTCTTTTTTTTTTTCTTTTTCTTTTTTTTTTTTGAATTCATTTTTTTTTTTTTTTTTTTTTTTTTTTTGCGAAACTTATTTCCTATGAGAAAGGCGCTGATCGCGACAATTAGTTTAGAAAGAAGACTCGTGAAATGAAGAAAACAAAGAAGACGAGAAAGAAGAGGGAAGTAGGCGAAAGAAAAAGGATTGAATCTTGGAAGAGAAAGAAGAAGAGAAAGAAGAGGAGAAAGAAAGAAGAAAAAGAAGAAGGAAGAAAACGAAAGAAAAAATGAATGGAATCCAAGAAAGAGGTTGAATAATATCTACTACATAACGCCTACACCAATGATTCGTTCATAATGAAACATTACACATATGTTAAGCTAATATTCAGAAACAGGACACGTTAATTTGATTTCAATAAAAATCCATAATAAAATCCCTGGGACCATCTAATTATAATTGAGATTGTGTGTTTTTCTGTCTGTAACCGAAACTATATTACTAATCGAGTCACAATTAACATAGTTATTTTCATCACATTCTTCATGATTTTATTTATATTTAAACCTCAATTATTAATAAAATTGCTTCACCTTTTTATTAGTGTTGTCCATATCTACATACTAATAACATGCTATTGTATTTATATATACAAAAAATAGTGGTTTGCAGTGTGAATGGGAAGGCTAATTTGCATATTGATATTAAAAATGTGATTTTATTAAATATGTGCTTAGTATTATTGATTTCTAACTGTTTGGTTTTATTTTAATGAATATAAGCAAAAATCTCTCCAATGAATCTTAAATGAAATCCATTAACAAGAAAAAATAACTGTCATTTTATTCTTTATTTCCTAATTTAACTAAATAGTTAAATAAGTAAAATTCAGCAATGAAAGACGGCAGTGATGGAAGAGTAAGTTTCATTTCTATTTTTCTATTATAACCCCACTCTGTTTCAAATCTTTTTATCTGCATTCTTATTAGACTTTCTAATTTAATACGATATTTCATTACATTAAAGCTTAAATACTTGCTAGTCAGTATAATGCAGTAGGAAATAGAAAGACGTTTCAATGAGAGGAGGAAGAGGAGTTACAACTACAGTTAAACTCTGCCTCACGCTACTCTCCTTCCTATTCTTATAGATGAGTTTGTTGAATAAGTTCGATACTCTTCGAGCTCAAACTTCTCTGGCTTATTCGCTCTGAATGAAGAAAGCTGGATGGAAGAAGGGCTTATGATTTAAATAGTTATTGATAGTTCCCAAAAAAACATACCGAACATGAAGGAAAAACTTTAAATTTTCTTTATGTGAAAACCTCACAGAATTAATTCTCTCGTCTTTTAAATCCGTGTGACTCATATATTTCAACTGTGCGAATATATCCCTTACGTACTTACTAAAATTGTAAAAGTCATTTACTCTCTCTCTCTCTCTCTCTCTCACACACACACACACACACACACACACACACACACACACATACACACAGAGGTGTGTAGGGATCGTGATAATAGAAATTGTGAACTTTGTATATATATATACACACACACACACACACTCTCTTCTCTCTCTCTCTCCTCTCTCTCTCTCTCTCTCTCTCTCTCTCTCTCTCACACACACACACACACACACACACACACAAACACAGGTGTGTAGGGATCATGATACTAGAAATTGTGAACTTTATACACACACACACATTATATATATATATATATATATATATATATATATATATATATATATATTTAATTTGTTGAGTTGTTTTTTAAATAAATGCTTATTATAGACAGCTACCCAGGTTGTCTTGCTAGGTCGCAATCATCAGGCTGTCAAATTAGATCTAATAAGCATTTTTTTTTAAAACTCAACAAATTAAATAAATAATAGCTCTCACAATTTGTGGTTGAGCACTGTATTTTCTTTGTTTCATCACAAAAAATTGTTTATATATATATATATATATATATATATATATATATATATATATATATATGTGTGTGTGTGTGTGTGTGTGTGTGTGTGTGTGTGTGTGAATGCCTCTGTTCTAATTCCTTCTTTTGAAATAACCTCCCATACTTTTGTAAAAATAGTGAAGGGGTGTTATATTTCCAGTTGGCATGGGGAGCTATTACCGTCTTTGCATGGGCCTGTTTGGGTATCACATACATATATACCAACACCTCCGCACGAGTAGGATGTTACACAAGATCAATTTCTAAAACGGATTGTTACAGCTTTGACTTCTGCCAACTATTTCCCTATAGCTGGAGAGAGAATTGTTGGATTCGTACCTTTCCCCAATGAGATTAGCGTTATGTGAAATTCAAAAACCGAGTCATGGGTTTGAACTCGTCTCCATTTCCTACGATGGTAACCATTGCGCCACGCGCCTCTAAATATTATATATATATATATATATATACCAACTCCTCCGTACGAGCAGGATGCGACACCATGTCAATTTCTTAAGCGGAGTTTAACAGGTTTGAATTCAGATTTTTCCTTCTCCTAGACTAGTTACCTATCCGTGGTTAAAGAGCTCAGTCTGCGCTGCTATTTTACCCATAGCTGGAGGGAGAATTAGATTCATGCCTTTCCCAAGGGTATTAGCGCTATGGGAAATCCGAACAGCTTTGTCCAGGAATTGAACTCGGGTGGATGAGTCCATTTCCTACAACTCTTACCATTAAACCACGCGCCTCTAATATATTATATATATATATATACAAAATTTGAATATGAACGAAAAAAGAACTTTTAAAAATATTGAATTGAAAGTTCCACTTAAAAATCTTTGACTTTTATGAAGTGTTCTTCAGTTCTGCGTTCATTATGCTACGTAGAATCATGAAAACATTCAAGATTGATGGAATTTCTCTTAGTGATCGATACATTTGGTTATTATAAAGCAATACAGGCTTATATATATATATATATGTGTGTGTGTGTGTGTGTGTGTGTGTGTGTGGTATTAGTAATAGAGAAAAAGAGTTACGGGTCTACTATGGTTTCAATCAAAATAATTTCCTTAGGATCCTACGCTAGCACTAGACCAGAGGGAGTTTTTTTGTTCAGGTGGAGCGCCACACCTACCGTCATCACACAGGTCAGATTATACAATTGTGCCATTCATACGCTGAGTTGGTGATGGTATCGAACTCAGAACTTTGCAATTCCGAGGCGGGTACTCTACCGGCTGAGCTAAACCAGCCCCGTAGACATAATGTAAAAAAGTAAAGTAAGTCGTCGGGGTGGCCTAAAGTCGATATCAGCTTATCAGGGAGGGAGTCTATGCTTAACTAAGTCGATGTAATTCCTTAGTTAAACTGAGATAAACTTCTTTTCCGATAATAACGCTTGAAAATTATGTTGAATAATATTTTTCCGATTACCACGTGCAGGTTATTCTATTATTTATTCATTAGTTCTCATTTCGGTATTATTATTAACTTCATTCTAATTATAAATAATTGCTGCCAAAAACAGTTCAAATTTAATTCTAATTATATCATATGGGTTAAGTGTAGGGTTGTGTCCTGATGAAATCCTTTGGATTGAAACCATCGTAGACCCTTAACTCTTTTCATCTATTATTATTATTATTATTATTATTATTATTATTGCTCTATGTTTTTAATATCATGAGCACGTTTGGATAATTTATGTATGCCACGGCAACGGAATGGTAAAAGCGGCAATTGGATAATATATATATATATATATATATATATATATATATATATATATAAAGATAAACCTAATGAGTCAGATAAACCTACTACGGGTTTCGCTAAGTGCTCTTCAGGGCTAAGATCCGAATCCGAATTAAGATCCGGGTGATGTATGGGAGTATATTTTTACAATCAAACTATATGCTGTTTTTTTCTCACCGCGAGGATTTACCAACAAGTTTGGTATATTATATATATATATATATATATATATATATATATATATATATATATAATATACAAAAATCCTACATAAGAAATAGCAGTAGAAAACGCCTACAAATTGTCTTGTTTCTTAGTCTTCCGATCGTTGTCATCTTGTAACACCCTCTGGTAAAGAATGAGACCGTCCAAAATGTCCAAGATGAAATTCAAAAATGTAAATCCTGATTATCTAGTGTTACTTATCCACCGAATTCTTATTTCTTATGAGTGTTGTTACCTCAACTAAATAATGTACCATTCCGTTTTTATTGCAAAGAAAGAAAGGGAAGAAAAAAGTCATGTTACACAGAAATAATATAGAAAGAGAGAAAGAAACCAGAGTAAAGATAGAGTAAGGGTATGAGCGAGCGGAAGTGATAACACTATTCTATTTCAATCGAACATAATGAAAAGATAACAAGAAAGAAAGAAAAAAAAGAGTGAGAGACAGTTAAATCAAGATTATTATACTTTTTATATATTGAACTATTTAGCAATTGCTCTTAAGCAAACATATCAAACGTTGTAATAATTCAATTATCATACTTTGGTATATCCACAGGCCCAGCTAGTTTATTATTATTATTATTTACTCCTTTTGAGTTTTCACATCAGCGTTAGCTGATGATCTTTCACTGGAGTCTTAGTGACAGCAAGTCTCCTCAGGTCTCCAGGACTCTTCTGAGTATTCTGGCAGATTGCAGCAGTGCAGTGTTCTGAATGCTTTCAACCCTTCCTCTGATTTCCAAACATTCCAGACCCTTTTCTAATCCTTTTGGGACCGTTCCAAGTGCACCAACTACAATTGGTATCACTTTCACTTTCATATTCCATAACTTTTTTAGTTCTCTGGCAAGGTCCAGATATTTGTCTATTTTTTTATTTTCCTTTAGCTTCACCCTGTGATCTGCTGGCACTGCAAAATCCACCAGTTGACAAGTTCTTTCTTTTTTGTTCATCAACACTAGGTCTGGTCTTCTTGCTGGGATAAGGTGATCCGTTTTTATTTCAAAGTCCCAGAGAATTTTGTGCGTTTCGTTCTCAAGAACAGATTCTGGTTTATATATACCATTTTGTTGTGTGGTCAAAATTAAATTTTTTGCATAATTCCCAGTGGATCACCTTCCCAACCCAGTCGTGTCTAGTTTTGTATTCTCGTTGTGCTAGTTTGCTACATTCGCAGAGTATATGTTTTACAGTCTCATCTCTATTACCACAAAGTCTACATTTACTATTTTGTTGGGTCTTATCAATTTTCGCTTTTATATAGTTTGTCCTTATGGCATTATTTTGTGCAGCAATTATTTATTATTATTATTATTATTATTATTATTATTATTATTATTATTATATACATACATCAAGATGTACACAGACAACGGAAACCCATCTTGATTTCCGTATATGCATGCGTAATAGCCCACAAATACTGACGCTTATAATAATCAAATTTTTCATCCCTTCGCAACATCGTGCCAAGATTTGCAACTCTTAATTTTGCCCCCCCCCTCCTGACCAAGTTGCTTCACTCTGAAACACACACACACACACACACACACACACACATCGTAAAATAGAAAATTGTAATTTTATCCAAACTAGTCCATTAATTCAAGAACCACTAGAGTCATCAGTCAAGAGGAGAAACACTAAGGTAATTGCCTAATACATTTGGATAGTTGTTTAAATTTCAAACAAACATATACATTGCATTAAAAATTGTTCAACATAGTTTTTCTTTTTTTTTTTTTAAATTCTTCAAAATCAATTTAGCGTTTTTAGTTCGAGTCGATCATTGATCTTCTTAAAAATCAATTAGCGACGATCACGTGACGTCTTCGGTAAGAACTCTCTCCTCCTAAACTTCAATTTGGAGAAATAGAACTGAAATTTTGCTTCACTGATTAAAAAAAAAGATACACATACACGCTTATACTCACACACACACACACACACACACACACACACATATATATATATATATATATATATATATATATATTATTGTAGTTATAATAATAATGATTATTATAGTATTATTATATTTATTATTTATTATAATTTTTATTGTAATTTTTGTTATTATTGTAATTTTTTGTAATTTTTGTTATTATTGTAATAATACTATAATAATAATATTATTATTATTATAACTACAATAATATAAAAATATATACAAATTATAACAATAATGTAATTAAATATATATGTATATATGTGTGTGTGTGTGTGTGTGTGTGTGTGTGTGTGTGTGTGTGTGTGTCTCTGTTATACAAAATATTGGTAGGTTTTATGGCATGACAAACCTTGTTGGGTTATTTCATGCCGAAGACAATTTGTTTTATTCATTCTTGTTGGGATTTCAATTTTTTTTCAAACTCAATTTTTTAAAACACATTTTTATACTCGTATTTTATTAATTTAACCCATAGACTTTGGGACAGGGTGGACCTGGGAGTAATAGCGATACGAAATATTATTTTTATTACAAAAGTAGTTAGCCCTTTCATAATGATGGATATTACGAGTTTAAAATCTGCTACAGAATAAAATGTCTATGTATCTCGTTTGGTATTATGGTTAGTGAAATAAAATAGCAGATAATTGTCGGTGAGTTCGATTTTCACTGAGTGTCCCATATATCTGGTCTTGGGTTAAATTAAGCTTATTAACTGACTATATAACAAAAAGGTTTACTTTTGTTCCTTCTTCAATCGAAAGTTTCTCTTGTTTGCTCTTTACGTTCATTAAATAACCCAAACCCTAAACTAGTGGCGAGGTTCGAATTCTGGTTCACTTCATCGCTATTAGCCCCAAATCCAGACACGAGCATTAATATATAGATAGGTACTCCACACTCTCCAGATGCAGTTTAATATCATACCCAGGACACATGTTTTTAGGGGAGATACATTTAGCTTATTCTAAGCCCCGCCGACTTTAAATCTTGTCATAAATTTCATTAAAGAGAAATAAGACACATGTCTATCTGAATAAAAGGAGCGCGCATGCTTGCCTACACTGTGGTAATTACTGGGCGCCTCTTGTGGTGTAACGGACCACGTGATAAGTTAGCGGACCCTTGCTAATGAGCCCGATTTCGACCTTGGGCTAAAATTTTTAAACGACTACACTACATCTTCAAAATGATTTATCTAGATATATATTTACCACTAGGGGTCGCTGGGGTGTAGTGGCTAACGTGCTGGACTGCGACATCGTAGTGATCGAGTTCGAACTCCAGTCTCTCTATTAGGTTCACTTTCGAAATAATACCCTTGGGAAAGGTACGAGTCCCCCTCATCCCCCACGTGTTAAATAGTACTGATACTATTGATGTTCTTTTACAAGGATGGCTTTGGTGTAATGTTTACCGTCCTAGGAAATGGACCCGACGCCACGAGTTCAAATCCTGATGGAGGCTGGCTGCATTTTGCATAGCGCTAATACCCTTGGAAAAGGCATGAATCCAACTATTCTAAATAAATAGTAGGGTAGACTGTGCTCTTTAAACTTTGTCAGGCGATCAGTCTAAATCTGAATTCCAGCCTGTTAAATTTCTCTTAAAAAATTGACCTTGTGCCACATCCTACTCGTGCGAAAGGGTAGGTAAATATGTAAAAGGATGGTTCGGGCATTAAATAACCAAGGAAGTTTGATTTGCCATTAAACAAAGAAATCGAAACCTTTAATTCTATGGCTGGCGATGATTGGTTGGCTGGTTGGTTGGATTTTATGCTATGTCAACCATTGTTGGGTTATTTTATGCTAAAGATATTTTGTTTAATTCATTCTTGATGGCTGCTGAATTTTAAAACTCTTAAACACATTTTTAACTCTTTTTCTATTTAACCATAGATGGTACCCTAACAGGTACTACCACTCCGGGTCACAGTGGAACTGTGAGTAACGGTGATGAAAGGCGGTTGCCGTGAATTGATACTCCCCTCCCTCTCTCTCTCTCTCTCTCTCTCTCTCTCTCTCTCTCTCTCTCTCTCTCTCTATCTATCTATCTATCTATCTATCTCACACACACACGTATTCTTATTTTGAGAACCTCTATTTAACACGAGCTCAGAATTGGAACTTCACCATCCGATAGAGTTTAACGTCATACCCAGAACATGAAGATTCTCAACCACAATCTTCTAGCAAATACATAATTAAAAAGGGCCGGGGCTTATCATTAGGGCAAATAGGGTCGGGACAATAAAAAAACAAAAAAAACTATTTTAAGTTTGTTTTTTTTTGTTTTTTTTTTTTAATCAGCTGTTTTCTTTGGTGTTTATGACTTTCAGCCTTCATAAAATCACTATATGAAGCCTAGTGAAAAAGTTATACTTTCGTCAAAATATGAAATCCAAGCAGGTATTTTTTTTCATAGTCAAATAATTAAATCCAGCTCCTCACTAAAACATGAATTATTATCATCATTATTATTATAAAAAGGGTTTCCTAACACTTAACAGGCTTCTGTTCGGCTATCGGCAACTGTTTTGCATTAAACAAGTTAAACACTAAAGCGAAATAAAAGTTGTCAATTAAATGTTTAGTTTATCAATTTCCTGTAATAAGACTGGTTTGGTGTTTTTTGGGGCTTTTTTTTTAAAAATCAGTATTTTTTTTTTCATGAACGTTACAACAAAAAAATTACCCAAAAATGTCTATTTTCAATAAAAATGCATTTTCTTCCTTTCTAATACTGTAAGCATAAAATAAGCCTTTTAATAAAATACTAATGCAAAACTTATATATAATAAAAAGGGCTGGGACTTGTCATAAGGGCAAATAGGGTCGGGACAATCATATAGGTACTTTGGCTTGACATGACCAGTCGATTGATCGGAGAGGGCCTCTACGATCGCCTGTCTAGTCTAATTAAGGGTCACTGTGGAGTGTTGTTTATCATGGACTGCTCAGTTATCATTTTTACATCCTTAAGTATCACAGGTCGCTACCAACGTCCAACAGGTGGTCCAATTGGGGGTTCTTACCCTCTGCAGAGGCACAGCCGACAGGGCTTGGCTGACGATGGCGTGTAACAATTGTGTTTGTCTTTATTTTGCATCTCGCTCACTATTTTTATTTCCCGCCATCGGAAACTTTTATCACCTTTCAACAATGCGTATTTGTTCATCCTCAATCGATTTGTTAACTTACTTCCTTTCCTTTAAACAAGCCAATTGCCGTAATTCTGCACACTAACCCCCTCGCTGTCTATCTTAAACGTGCTCATGATATTAAAAACATAGAGCAATAATAATAATAATAATAATAATAATAATAATAATAGATGAAAAGAGTTAAGGGTCTACGATGGTTTCAATCCAAAGGATTTCATCAGGACACAACCCTACACTTAACCCATATGATATAATTAGAATTAAATTTTAACTGTTTATTATATAATTAGAATGGAGTTAATAATAATACAGAAATGAGAACTAAGGAATAAATACACGAATAGAATAATAAACAAAAAAAATAGATAAATAAATAAATAAATAAGCAACTTCCAATAAAATCATGAACTTTGACTACAAAAAGGTTTTCTAATAAATCATTCTTTATTCTGAATGTGTTCTTGTTCAACTGTACTATATCAAAAACTAGCAGGACCTGTGGATATACCACAGTATGATAATTTAATTATTACATTTCATATGTTCGCTTAAAGAACTATTGCTAAATAGTTTAATAAGTAAAAAGTATAATAATCTTTAACTCTCCCCTCTCTCTCTCTCTCTCTCTCTCTCTCTCTCTCTCTCTCTCTCTCTCTCTCTCTCTCTCTCTCTCTCTCTATGTGTTCTGTCTTTCCTTTTTTTTAAATCTTTTCATTACGTTCAATAAAACAGATCAGCATTATCAGTTCTGCACACTAACCCCCTCTCTGTCTATCTTACCCCTACTCTCTTTCTTTCTCTCTTTCTTTCTTTCTTCCTTATTTTATTTTTTCTGTGTAGCATGTCCTTTTTCTTCCATTTGTTTCTATATAATAAAAATAAAATGGTCTATTATTTAGCTGAGGTGACAACGCTCATAAGAAAGAATTTGGCAGATAAGCAACACCAAATAATCAGGATTTACATTTTTGCATTTCATCTTGGATGATTTGGACACTCTGATTTTTAATCACCTTTCAACAATGCGTATTTGTTCATCCTCAATCGAAATGTTAACTTCCTTTCCTTTAAACAAGCCAATTGCCGTAAATTTATACCCCCCACTCTCTCTCTCTCTCTCTCTCTCTCTCTCTCTCTCTCTCTCTCTCTCTCACACACACACACACACACACACACACACACACACACGTATTCTTATTTTGTGAACCTCTATTTTAAACAAACGTCTGATTTGCCAATTAGCGCTCTGTCTTTATAATTTTTAATAATTAATTGGATTTCGCCAAATAATAAAACGTGAAAATGCCAGAAAGATACGTCGTCATTCTAATTGACTGCGACGAAGCATGTTTAATTAAGAGCGTAATTAGCTCTAATTCAGCAAAGCTGACGAAAATTCAATTTATATATGAATATGTTCATTATGCCAAGATGGCCTCCTCGTAGATTTTCTTTTCTTTTTCTTCATTTCAAGAGAATGGAAGACATTAATGCAAAACGGTGAATGAATCTCATCACAATTATTATTCAGTTAAAAATGTCATTGTATTAAAAGGGTTTAGCTCAGTCAGTAGAACATCCGCCTCAGAATCGCAAGGTCCGCCCTGTCGGCTGGGGCGTTAGAATGCACCGACTGCACCTCTGTAAGACTCCCCCAATGGGGCCACCTGTTAGCCGTAGGTGGCGACCCGTGATGCTTAAGGATAGAGCCCAGTGGATGAGCAGTTCATGACATGCAATACTCCACTTTGGCCCTATCTTGGGCTAGACGGGCGGTCGGAGAGGCCCCCTCCGATCAATCGGCTGGTCACGTCAAGCCCTAACACCTATATGATTTTCCCAACCCTATTGCCCTTATGGCAAGCCCCAACCCCTTTTTATCATATGGGTGCTAGAAGGCGGTGGCTGCGGGTCTACATGTCCTGGGAATGACGTTAAACTCTATCTGATGGTGAGGTTTCAGTTCTGGAGGTTTGGGGAATGTGGCTTGGACCACTCTGACCCGGAGTGGTAGTACCTGTTAGGGTCCCATCTATGGGTTAAATAGAAAAATGTATTTATAAAAAAATTGTATTATCCATTAAGAATTGATTTATTTCAAAACTTTATCGGCATTAAATGACCCACTGAGGTTGATATGCCGTAAAACAAAACAAAACAAACAAACAATCGCAAGGTGTATTTACCTCAACCTCCCACCAGGTAAGGATGTGACACAAGGTCTTTTTAACGTGGCAAGCCACGCACAAACCGAATCTCATGTGATGATTAGTTAAAAAATGCGTGGACCTCCTCGGAATTCCCCTTTTGGTAGTCTCAAGCACCGGGCAATAAACTCAGCCCTGTCCCTTTAAATCGAGCAGGTGTTGCATGAGGGGATCTTCTCCTGGGATCATGCGATTTATTTCCCAATCCGCCGATGGCAGCTAGAGAAAAAAATCACACGGTTCCGGGGTCCCTTACCGGTCCTCGACAACTTAGCATATAAGTAGCACATATTGGGTAAACTGTGCGTTAAGTGAGGAGCTTATGATAGATGTGGCACTCCATATCAGCACAAAACAATCTCTTTGATCTAACGCTAGTGTAGGGGTTAATTTCGCATTTGCATGAGGAGTTGTCTGTCCGCTTGATGTCGCTGGTTCCCGCTAGGGGCCTCTTGTATTTAAGCGGCTGATTTGAACTTCTCTTCCTCTTTCCTCGCTATGAGACCACATGGGTTAGACAATTGTCATTCCCTTTCGTTAGGGCTCGGCCCTCAACGCCGGCTACTTGGTCACTGTAAGTGATTTATACAGCATGGACTATTCTTAGTCTCATGTCTGTACCTTTATATTATGTGTACTTTTATATTATCTTGTCTGTGAGTTTTATGTATGTATGTTTATGTACACTATTCTATTCTATCTTCTATTGTTTATGTATCCTGTTTATTCATGTGCTGTATTATATAAAATGTTTTGTCTCAGAAATGTGTCGGAGTTGTATCTTCAAATATTCACTTTGAGTCTTACACTAGCGAAAAAGGATAGACTCCCTCGCTGTCTGTTTGATACCGACAAAAGGCCACTTTACTTTATTCAAAAGTTTTATATAATCAATATGGCGTGCAAGGGAATTCCCCGCGGCGTAATGGCTAATGTGCTGGATTGCGACAGCGTAGTAAGCGTGTTCGATATTCGCTATTACGTTCACTTTCGGACCAATACCTTTGGGAAAGGTACGAAAGCTTTCATCGCCTCTATGGGAGAGTAAAGTTCTGGAGCGACCCAACATAGTAGTAAGTGAGGTCATGATTCACTATAACGTTTATTTTTGGACAACTACCCTTGAGAAAGATATGAACCCCCTTATCCCCCAGTTACGGGTTAAATAGTACCATTACTGTTTTTGTAGAGCCAGTTTAGCTCAGTCGGTAGAGTGTTTGGCTAGAAACCACAAGGTTCCTAGTTCGATATCAGCCCTCGCCAACTCAGTGTATGAGTAGCACAGGGATCTGTGCGGTAAAGTAAGGAGCTGATGGTAGGTGTGGCGCTCCACCTCAGATGCAAAAACAATCTCCTTGGTCTAGCGCTAGTGAAAAGGGGATAGACTCCCTCGCTGACTGGCTGATACCGACTTTAGGCCACCCCGTCGACTTTACTTTACATTAAAAGAAATCGAATGAAAAGTTTGAATGATTTTTAAGAGTTTATTTTCATTTTCATTCTTTTAAAGTGATAAACATTTCCAGGTTATATGTCTATGAAGATCATAAATTAAAATTATATATATATATATATATATGTGTGTGTGTGTGTGTGTGTGTATGTGTGTGTGCGCGAACACGCGTGTATATATATATATAAATATGAAAGGTAAAATGGGTATGAATCCGACAATATGTGTAGAAAGTTTGTAGAAAAACAACAAGATGTTAAAAGTTTTGCTGACAGAAATCTGTTTCGACCATATGAAGAGGTCATTATCAAAGCAACATTGTAAATGGAAAGATATATATATATATATATATATATATATATATATATATATATATATATATATTTCGTCTTTCCGTTTACAATGTTGCTTTGATGATGACCTCTTCATATGGTCGAAACAGATTTCTGTCAGCAAAACTTTTAACATCTTGTTGTTTTTTCTACAAACTTTCTACACATATATATATATATATATATATATATATATATATATATATATATATATATATATATTAAGAGGGGTTAACTTAACGAAGAATATAAAATATTGAGTTTGCCGCAAATTCGGTGGTCGATAAAATAATTAACCGAATCGTAAATCGACGTTATAAAGAATATAACAGTGCTCAATACGTTTGTAAAGAAGTTTTAATAAAATATAGAATCAGATAGCCTACCCAGGTTTCACCTCGTTCGGATCATCAGGATTATCTGCGATGAATTGATTAAATCGAAGTTGCGATTTATTTTAGTTTCTTCATATTTATCTATCACTAATTCAGTCTGTGTATATCTATCTATCTATCTATCTATCATTCATCAATTTATTTCTAATTCAGTCTGTTTCAATTTATCTATCGATCTATATATATATATATTATATATATATATATATATATATATGTCTGTGTGGTGTGTGTGTGTGTGTGTGTGTGTGTGTCATTCCGTCTATTTCTATCAATCAATCTATCTATATATATATATATATGTGTGTGTGTTGTGTGCGCGTGTGTGTTTGTCATTCCATCTGTTTCTATCTATCTATCTATCTATCTATCTATATATATATATATATATATATATATATAACATTGTGTAATATAATGAAAAATTGAAAAAAAACACAATTTCATAAAACGAGTGATGTTTATTTCGCCTACGCTGCAGTGTTTCGATCTTTTCATTAGATCTTCATTAGGGCTTTAGTTAATTTAAGGGAAAAAAATTATCACAGAGAATAAGAAAGAGTCTTTTGCTTCGTCGGTCAGTAAAAAAAACCCTGATGAAGATCTATAGAAACAGATCGAAACACTGCAGCGTAGGCGAAATAAACATCACTCATTTTATGAAATTGTGTTTTTTCAATTTTTTCATAATATTACATACTGTCGGATTCACTTCCACTCTCTCTCCACATATATAACATTATATAATCTATTTAATTTAGTCTGTTCATATCTATCAATTCAATCTGTTTATATCTATTTATCTATCTATCTCAGTGTAAGAAAAATGTAAAACAAAAAACAATGCAAAACCAAACCATTTTATATTTATTTTTATATTAAAAAATCTACAATTTCTCAATGATTTTGTCATTCAAAAATGTGCATAGAATTGTAACAAAAATATATCCCACAATAGGCAAGCGATTTACTAATTATACATTTTTATATTGAAAAAGCTTTAAATCAATATCATAGTCCAGTGCATTTTTATAGTAAAATCATTGTCAAGTGCATTTTTATTGCAGAAATAATTTCTAATTCATTTTTATAGTAAAAATCATTGTCCAATGCATTTTATAGTAAAAATCATTGTTCAATTCATTTTTATAGTAAAAATTGTTCAATGCATTTTTATGGTAAAAATAATTGTTCAATGACAATTTTTATAGTAGAAATAATTTCTATTGTATTTTTATAGTAAAAAAAAAAAATTCCTATGCATTTTCATAGTAAAATCATTGTCTAATGCATTTCATACTAGAAATAATTTCTATTGCATTTTTATAGTAAAAATAACTTCCAATGCATTTTTATAGTAAAATCATTGTCCAATGCCGTTTCATAATAAAATCATTGTTCAGTGCATTTTTATGGTAAAAATGATTTCAAATGTATTTTTATAGTAAAATCATTGTCTAATGCATTTTTATACTAGAAATAATTTCGATTGCATTTTTATAGTAAAAATAACTTCCAATGCATGTTTATAGTAAAATCATTGTCCAATGCCTTTTTATAGTAAAAATCATTTCCTAT
>CM042180.1:23008409-23038409 GCA_023376005.1 Doryteuthis pealeii | reverse complement strand
TTCCTCAACCCGACCATATTATGGATGCTTAAAATCCTGCAATGTGTTTTATATATCATTAAAAAATAAATTTTTACATTGTAGATGGTGTGATTAATTTGTATACCGGTTTTAACAAAACCGTATTTAATAAATAATTACTTGGTGTTATTGATTTCTAATATCATTGTTTTATTATAAAACGTATTAAAAGCAATCCAATTTATAATTTATATTGAAATCAATTAGAATAAAGTTAAAAATAGGTGTAATCTTTTTTGTGTTCATATTTAATTCCATTAGTTTTTCTAATTCAATATAATAATTAATTCTATTAAAACTGAAATATTTTGATAGTATCTATTACACACACACACATTACACACATATATATATATTTGGTGTGTGGGGGTATATGTGCTTAATTGAAGTCATACCTAATTTGAAAATGAATTAGTTGATAATTAATGAATTAGGCGAATATATCTGTTCAAATGTGAAGCGTAAACAAATCGAGAAAAAGTCATTCTCTGTATGTACATTTCGGCCTATTATGCCTCATCAGCAGAGTTATAGACTGGAAGCCGCTTTGTGTGTGACTCGAACTCTAACTGCCTAGCTGACATGCGGGTATTCTAAACGTTACACTAGCTGGTCCTACCAGATTTCTCGCTTTGTTTATAAACTGATATATCCTACATTTTTGGAGACTTGCTGCACGACAATATGAAAGTACGCAAACAGTTTGTTTGATATGGCTATGCCAACAATTTTTACGCTTTACATTTGAACAGATATATTCACCTAATTCATTAATTATCAACTAATTAAATTTTAAATTAGGTATGACTTCAATTAAGCACATATTCTCCCAAAAATTGTCGGCATAGCCATATCAAACAAATTGTTTGCATACTTTCATATATATATATATATATATATGTATGTGTGTGTGGTTGTGTGTGTGAAGAGAGGAAGTAAATCGACTATGTAATATATCAAGGAAAATGAAAAAACACAGGTTTAAATGGGTTAAGTGGTGAGTTTATTGGCCGACGCTGCAGTGTTTCGATCTATTAATTAGATCATCTTCAGGGCATAAGATAAGAAATTATTTATCACAGAATAATGAGAAAAGCGAGTGGTAATCCGTCATTTAGTCTGTTTAAATATATATATATATATATATATATATATATATAATATATATATATATATATATATATATATATGTAGCAAGTTATTATTTAAGCAAATTTTTAATAAAACTATTGAATATTTTTTTCTTGGTGATCTTTACGTTCAAGCTTTCTCGTCGTTTTTATTATATCGGGGTCCTTCTTTGTACTCAAGCATTTTCAACCATGTCCATAGTCGTCTTCTGGGTAATATTGGTTGTCGTTGTTTGGTTGGGTTTTATGGTGCCAGTTTTATGCATTTGGGAGGGTTTAGTGTTGTTTTTTATGGTTGCAGGTTTATTCAGTGGGGGGGGGATTGTAGGTGTGGGGGGGCTATGGTTAGTGCATCAGTTATTAAAGATGTTTAGTATAATGGTGCCGGTGTTAAAGGCTATTTTATTTATATGTATTTATTTTTATTTTTAAGCAAAAGGCCCCCAGCATTTGAAGGCATTTTTATTGCTGTTTTTTTTTTTAGAGAGAAGTTTAGTATTGTCAGTGATGACCTTCCGTATTTTGGTGGATGTGAATTTGTCAGTGCTATGTTTTCTAGTTAAATGTTGTTTTATGCGGCTAGTTTTGGAATGGTTGTATGTATGGTAACTGAAGTGTTTATAGTGTGACCAAATGGAGGTATTAATTTTTTAATTGGTTTTCGGGAGGAACTCTTGAAATGGACATGTAAATTTATAAAATAATATTGGATTGGTAGAGGAATATCTTAGAGGGGAGTTTATGTTATTTTTATCTATGAGGTAAAACTTTTTTACATCTAATGTTGTAGATGATAAGATTTATTTGTTTTGTATATAAGAAAAACGACAAGAAGATTTGAACGTATACACTTAAAGTTCATCAAGAAAAAATATTGTTTTTTTTTTAACAAAACCTGCTTTTCTATAATGCTCCCTTTCAAAAAAATCTATAAACAATTTCTTCAAATAAGAAATTTTCTCCTGACGATGACCTAAGGTCGAAACTAGTTGAGAATAAACAACATATAAGAAATATTCATGCTTGTCTTATTACTTTTTGTTCATACTATATATATTGTTGTGATGTTAATCCAACAGTAAAAAAGAAATAAAGTCGGTAGGGTAAAATAAGACAAGTGTATTTACAATAATGGTACAGGAACGGCTAGCTTGCCGTTAAACGGTAACAGTACAACCTTTTCACTCGGTGTCTCACTATTTATAGTGAGAACCGGTGTATATTCTCCACTGTAGGAACGGCCGGTACAACATATATATATATATATATAGTGTGAGATGGTCACTGTTTCAGCTTTTGCTGGAACGGTGTACCAAAGGCAGTATTATTGGTAGAGTGCTCAATATAAAATAGAGCTGTTATATAATATAATAAGATAAATATATAAAGGTTTACATATATCACCTAATAAATAGATATGTAAAACCTTTATATATTTATCTTATTATGTTATATATATATGTGTGTGTGTGTGTGTGTGTTCGTGTGTGTGTATTGTGTGTGTGTATTTGTGTGTGTGTGTGTGTTGTATTTGTGTGTGTGTGTGTGTGTGTGTGTGTGTGTGTGTGTGTGTGTGTGTGTGTGTGTGTGTGTGTGTAAACAGAATAATTGAACAAGTAAATAAATAAATTGGCTGAATAAAGATACCGTATAAGAAACAAGAAAAAAAAACCGTTCATGTTGAATAAACTATTCCTGAGGGCTTCTTGAAATCGACATTCTCTCATTTTTTCCCCTTTTGATTAAAAACAAAACAAAACAAAACAAACAAATGTCCCAATTAACTCCTTTATACTTTTATAGTTTTTGTAATAGTTATCATTTACTAAACTGTGTTTGGTACAAGAACAGAAAAAAAACCTCCCCAATTATAGGGATATATAGGGATATATAGGGATTACATTCCTTAATTGACACGGTTCCCCAATTTGAAGTGAGGAGGTGTTGAATTATTCATTCACACCATATACTATGTAAACATATATTTTTTTAATGATATATAACACTGTTGGCGTTTTTTTTATATATAAGGCGTGTGACAAAAGCCCACTTCTACTTATAGACTCGCCGATAACCACGTGACCAACTTATTGGCCAACCACTGGCAGTACTCTGCTGCTGTTATTATTATTATACTGGCTGATTCTAATCTTAGCTTCTCACAACTACTTGGATCTTCATGGACGACGGATCATAGGATTATATCGCTGGACCTTTTTGACACCACGTAGGATTCCAAAACTTAGGACTTATTCACTTTCCGAAGGATTCTATATCACAGGACTTATTCCCTTGCCAAAGGATTCTATAACTCGAGACTTACTTATTTACTTTAAGTTCTTTACAACTGGCCAAGGATGGCGACCAGATACTTAACAAACACATCACAGGATCTTAAGCACATTAATAATATAGGTAGTTTTGAGGCAAATCTATATCAGCTAGATTTTAATTGAGACATTTTTAATAAATAAGATGCTAATTAAAATTGAATTATGGTTTAATAACCATTGAGAATATAAAGTAAATGACTAAGAGAGTTGTGCCGTTGGTGGTGACGTAGTTTCCGTTACAGACAGTTACAGACACACAAACTCTATTATAATACAAAATTACATCTTATTATAATGGAGATTGTGGGTTTGTATGTCTGTAACCGAAACTATATTACTATACAAGTCACAATTCCTTTAGTTATTTACATCATATTCTCCATGATTTTATTTTTATTTAAACCTCAATTATTAATAAAATTGTTTTACATATCTTACACTGTTAACCATATCTACATGCTAATAACATGCAATTGTATTTATATATACAACAAAATAGAGGTTTACAGTATGAATGGGAAGGCTAATTTGCATATTGATTTTAAAAAAATTGATTTTAATAAATATATGCTTAGTATTATTGATTTCTAATTGTTTGGTTTTATCTTATTGAATATGAGCAAAAATCTCTTCAATAAATCTTAAAAGAAATCCCTTAACAAGAACAAATAACTGTAATTATTATTCTTTACTTCCTATTTTAACTAAATAGTTTAATTAGGAAAATTTACCAATGAAAGACGGGAGTAACGGAAAATGATGGAAGAGTTAGTTTCAAAGTTGTTCTATTTTTCAATCATACCCCCTCTGTTCAAAATCTTTTTATCTACATTCTTATTCAGTTTCATTAGCCTTTCTAATCTAATATAATATTTTATCATAAAATTTAACTAAAATACTTGCACCCGGAGGGTGCATATATTTGCTAGTGTAGATAATAGAGAAAAGTAACAAGGTGACCTGTGGATTCTGATTGGCAAAGAAGAGAGTGAGAGAAAGAGAAAGGGGAAATAAATCAGATATCAGTCTGGACTGAGCTGTTGAAGAGAACAGACGCCATATGAGTGTCTGTTCTTCAAAGCATTTTGACTTGTTACAGATTTGATAGTTACAGATACACAATCTCTATTATAATAAGATAAGAGCTGGGGATTTGTGTCACTCACCTTTTCCTGCAAATATCAACAAGTGAAAATCGATTTATAAATATTTATTTTTAAGTTTATTTGTTTATCGAATGAAAAGCAAATATTTATCTGATGCTTCTAAAATCGATTTGTTTGGTAACCATGAAAGCTTTGAGAAATAATCGATCAATTTTAATCGATTTTAAAAAGTTAAATTATTCAATTGCAACAGAGATCAAATTTTGAAATTGGTTATTTACCATCTTGAAACTAATCAGGAATTTGTCAAGAATTTTATTAAAGTTAAATTTTGATTAAGTTTTCATCGAAAAGAAGAAATATATTATTTCCTTCTTCTCTTCTTCACTCACTCCCTTCCTTCCTTCATTCATTTATTCGTTCAATTTCTCATTCAAACTCTTTTCCTCTTCTTCTTCTTCTACCTTAGTCTTAATTCCATTTATCATTCTCTTACCCTTATTTATTTTTATTCATTCATTTTGCTTTCCTTCTCCCTTCTTTTTTTCTTTCCTTTTTTCCTTCCTTCGATCAAGCACGTTCTCCTTCAAACACTTTTCTTCTTCCTCTACCTTATTCTAATTTTCCACTTTCAGATCTCCCGCCTTTATTTATCTTCCTTCATTCCTTTTTTTCTTTCCTTCTCTCCTTTCATTCACTTTCTCATTCAAAGTCTCTTCTTCTTCTTCTTCTTCTTCTTCTTCTTCTTCTTCTTCTTCTTCTTCTTCTTCTTCTTCTTCTTCTTCTTCCTTAGTCTTAATTCCATTTATTATTCTCTTACCCTTATTTATTTTTATTCATTCTTTTTGCTTTCCTTCTCTCCTTCTTTTTCCCTTCCTTTTTTCCTTCCTTCGACCAAGCACGTTCTCCTTCAAACACCTTTCTTCTTCCTCTACCCTATTCTAATTTTCCATTTTCAGATCTCCCGCCTTTATTTATCTTCCTTCATTTCTTTTTTCTTTCCTTCTCTCCTTTCTTCACTTTTCATTCACTTTCTCATTAAAACTCATTTCTTCTTCTTCTTCTTCTTCTTCTTCTTCTTCTTCTTCTTCTTCTTCTTTAGTTTTAATTCCACTTATCATTCTCTCACCATTTTCTATTTTCCTTCCTTTTGCTTTCCTTCTTTCCTTTCTTTCTTCTCGAAAAAGAGAGAAAAGAGAGAAAGTGATAGAGAGAAGGGAGAAGAGTGAAGTATAAAAAGTTATAGTGAGAAGGAAAAAAACAAAAAAAATGAAGGAAAGAGAGATTGAAAAAAAAAGAGAAAAAGAATTGAAAGAGAGAGAGAAAGTGATACAGGGATATGTTGGAACATATTAGCAGGGTAGTCCTCGCAGAAAACTCTGGACCGGTAAGATATATAAAATTAGCGTGAACCCCCAGGGGGCTTTACGCCACGCATGACCTATCCCCTCATCTAAAAGGAGCAAGGTGTTACATAATCTATGCGGTTGCATAAGATTATTGTCAATCCCCTGTATTTCTAAAGGGATGGCCCTTTTCATATCACGGGCGGGACTTTCCATGGAATATTACAGAAAGCCCGCGATATACGTGAAGTCACGTGGGACCTGGTTGGGTCTTCAGTTTCAGTTTGGACGTCGGGTAGAGAAGATGTCCTGCCTTAACTGGAACTCATTGCATATATATATGTTAGTCAGATGAAAAATGTTTAGTAAAGAAATAAAAGCTTACGAAAATAATATGGTTTTGTGATTAATGAATGTCTTGGTAACAAGACTGACTTAGAAGACAAGACACGAAGTCCCTAAGACGAAGTCCAGACGCTAGAAGAGACGCTAGAAGAACAGAAGAAGAATAGAAGAAAGTAAAGAAAGAGGTATACAACAAAGGCTGGGTTTATTGCCCGGTGCCTGGGGCGCTTCAAAATAGGAATGCCGAGGGGATGCACACAATTTTTACACTGACCACTGCATGAGCTGCGGTTAGTGCGTGGCTTCCAACGTTAATAGGACTTTAGGTTCATCTGACATGGCGAAAGGTCAGAAAATAACTTAAACTCAAACGTATGTCGAACTTGTTTTTGCCGCAGTGTTTGTATTTCTCATGGCGCTAATACCCTTGGGAAATGTATGAATCCAAATTTCCCTCCAGCTATGGGTAAATAACAGAGCAGACTGGGCTCTTTAACCATGGATAGGTAACCAGTCTAGGAGAAGGAAAACTCTGAATTCAAACCTGTTAAACTCCGCTTAAGAAATTGACATGGTGTCGCATCCTGCTCGTGCGGAGGACTTGGTATATATATATATATATATATATATATATATATATATATAATATTAGAGGCGCGTGGCGCAATGGTTACCATCGTATGAAATGGAGACGAGTTCAAATCGTTGACTCGGTTTTTGGTATTTCACATAACGCTAATCTCATTGGGGAAAGGTACGAATCCAACTATTCTCTCTCCAGCTATAGGGAAATAGTTGGCAGGAGTCAAAGCTGTAACAATCTGTTTTAGAAATTGATCTTGTGTAACATCATACTCGTGCGGATATATATATATATATATATATATATATATATATATATATATATATATACATATTATGACTCTCTCGTCGATTTTCGACGCATGAGGGTTCGTACAATGAACACCCACACGTATATATATATATATATATATATATTATATATATATATATATATATATATATATTCAAAAATTTGATATCCTTTCAAAATCTGATAACTTGATCAATTCTCGATAACTTTATCAATTATTTAATTATGTCATCGAGGTTGGTAAATATAAGAGGGAAATATAAAATTCGTATCGACTCAGTCGCCTTCTTTGAATGTCCTTACTTCAAGATAAAACAGTTTAGGGAAGATAAAATTTGATTGAAACTGTCGATTGTAAATCTGCAGTTAATATCACGAATAAAAGAAGATATTGTTGACAGGATTATTTTTAGAGATCAAGTAACTTGATATTATTTTTGTGTGTGTATGTGTTCTTCAGACTTATCCAGCGGTGCCGTGACAATAATTTTTCATTATATTTTTCCGAATTTTTGTTATTCATAATACACACACACACACACACACACACACACACACACACAACCTTAAGGTTTATTTCCGCTGTCGTTTATCGCAAAAGATTTATACACACACACATACAACCACACACCTAAAAAATGCACAATGTTTCCATTCGATACACACACTTACACCGTCCCATACTCACGCCGTAAAATAGAATATTTGACGTCATATTTCAAACCGTCTCCCCTTTTTTTAAACCTCAAAAAAATTTTAAACAGATGAATAATACCACTCGTTATTCTGTGATAAAAAATTCTTATCACCTTCCATATACCAACAAATGCCCTGAAGATGATCTAATTAATAGATCGAAACACTCCAGCATCGGCCAATAAACTCACCACTTAACCCATTTAAACCTGTGTTTTTTCATTTTTCTTAATATACTACATATCTAAAAATATATTTTTGTAAAGGAAAAAGAACATTACTGACCAAGTTCAAATAATAAAACGTACAAGTGTCAGTATCGCTTTCAAATTATAGCCATGTGTTGATTGTAGGCAGGAAAAGGGCAAGAGGAAAGACTCACTCCCTTTCAATGACTGCGTTAGTCTCTTCCTTCCGTCACCCAAAGGAAGGGTGGGAGACAATTCGTTGGTAACAGACTTTGTTTCTTAACAACACATTGCTCTAACGAAAATAAACGACCGTTTTTGCACAATAATTTTTGGAAATTATAAATTATAAATAATAAAAGAAATTATAAATTACTAGCAAAAGTACCCAGTCTATGACCGGACTATATATAAAGTCTGGACCATAAATAGGCGAAAGATTCCGAGCTGAACGGCTTAGACTGCGATTTTGTTCACTAAAATTAAACTAAACTGCTGGTATAGCTATAATAGAAAGCAGGCAGCGAACAATATTTTATTATCAGCAGCAGCTGTATACGGACAGTTCCGCAAATTGGGTGATTTTGGTTTCATTAATTAATCATATCCCTTAATCAATAAAAATCAATAACCAAATTTGACGTGTTTCTTAGTTAGAAGTATATTAAGGTCTATGCAAGATTTCGAATCTGAGTGATCTCCCGTTTCGGAGTTATAAGTCGACACGTACATACCAAACTTCCTTTTATATATTACTAGCAAAAGTACCTGGTCCATGACCGGACTATAAAAATGTTAACACTTTTTTAAAAGTATGTTTAAAAATGAATTAGAAATAATTTGAATACCCAGTAATAATGAATAAAACAAATATGACTTCAGCATATAATCGATTTAAAATACATATGAGTATCATTTGCCTTTCTACGACCATATTCGTAGAAGTTCAAAGCCTAAGAAAATAAAAATTATTTGATGTGGGTGCAGGGATGTACTCACTCCAAATATTAAGCCTGTACCGATGAGTGGGGGTGGGAGTTTTTTTTTTTTAGTTTTAGAACTGTCTTTTTTGTTACAGTTTGGAATTGTGTTGACGCTACTTCAAAGATGAATTGTGCCGACGGGAGACGGGGTGGGTGGGTGTGTCAGCTTAACTTTTGTTTTTGTTTTTTGAAATGAACATTCGTATTTTCTTTCATACAGCGACAGAGTCTTCTGTCTGGGAAGTTTAAAACTAAACTCGTGTCGACGTGAGTAGGGTGGGGTGGAGAGTGTGTATACTGTATTTTTTAATTTTTTGTTAATTATTGTATTATATCGCTTAATTATTATAAATCAAAACCCACATTTTGTGTGTTTCTTAGTTATAAGCATATCAAGTAGTATGCGAGATTTCAAATCTGAATGACCGCTCGTTTGTGAGTTATAAGTCGACACGTACATACCAAATCATACCAAACTTCCTTTTATATATATCGATATAATTATTTTATTATATAAAAATTATTTTTAAATTATTTAAAAAAACTAAGGAACTGTAAAAGCGCTTGTATGAGAGTGCAGACTGCATGCGGTACTTGCCGAGGGCCGTATGTTTAACATACCTGGTGTAAACCCTATTACAGCCTAGTCACTTCCAAGAAAGAGATACCACAAAGAGAGAAAGAAGAAAAGGCCTATATAACTTGGTGTTTGCAGTTGGCATCAAAAACGATGATGTTGCTGTTAAAGTACAGCTACATTCTTTTTAGACGCAAGTTATATATCAGTAACGTCAGCGAACAGACGCCTAATAGGTCGATATGATGTCGTATTAGTAGCAGTTGTCTTTCCACCCCCAATCGCTGTTGTGTAAATAGATTTCCACTGATTCGTAAATTACGTCTGCAGGCAGTTCGACACTTGCAGACAAAGCACAATGGTAAAAATATGGTAAAAAGAACGTATCCGTGGTGTAACCGTAGTGGCAAAATGGACACAGCGAGACGAGTTCAAATCCTATAAAGTAAAGTTGCCGGGGCGGCCTAAAGTCGGTATCAGCCAGTCAGCGAGGGAGTCCATCCCCCTTTAAATAGCGCTAGACCAAGGAGATAGTTTTTTTAGCATCTGAGGTGGAGCGCCACACCTACCATCAGCTCCTTACTTTACCGCACAGATCCTTGTGCTACTCATACGCTGAGTTGGCGAGGACCGGTGTCGAACTAGGAACTAGAGCTATAATACCCTTGGGAAAGGTATGAACCCAACTGTTCTCCCCTCAGCTATGGGTAAATAGTGGGATAGATTGGTCTTCTTACCTTGATTAGGCAACCGATCTAGGTGAAGGAAATCTCTGAATTCAAACCTCTTAAAAACGCCTAAAATTGAACTTGTGGGGCATCCTGTTCCGTGTAAGAGGGGTTAGGTAAGGTAAATAGGTATATCTAAGTCAGAATGGTAACTGTCAGTTTTTTGCCTATGCATTCCTCAGTCCAATAATTTTATTACTTTCTAATAACGATATGTAAACCTACACATTATTTATGAAGATATGGGGTGCTCATGGTGTAATGGTTATGGTCATAGAAAATAGATACGGCTACACGAGTTCCAAATAATACAAATTATCAAGCCTCATCTAAAAAAAATTCGGAGAAATAGTGCAGATAAAAATAAAAATGAGGATAATAGTCCGAATAATCCAAATTATCAAGCCTCATCTAAAAAAATTCAGAGAAAATAGTGCAAATAACAATAAAGATGAGGACAATAGTTCGAATAATCCAAATAATACTAATTATCAAGCCTCATCTAAAAAAATTCGAAATAGTGCAGATAACAATAAAGATGAGGACAATAGTCCGAAAAATCCAAATTATCAAGCCTCATCTCAAAAATTCGGAGAAACAGTGCAGATAACAATAAAGATGAGACAATAGTCCGAATAATCCAAATAATCCAAATTATCAAGCTTTCCTAAAAAATCTGAGAAAGACTGTTGATAACAATAAAGATGAGCACAATAGTCGAATAACCAAATAATCCAAATTATCAAGCCTTTTCTAAAAATATTCTGAGAAAGACTGTTGATAACAATAAAGATGAGGACAATAGTCCGAATAATCCAAATAATCCAATTATCAAGCCTTTTCTAAAAATATTCTGAGAAAGACTGTTGATAACAATAAAGATGAGGACAATAGTCGAATAATCCAAATAATCAAATTATCAAGCCTTTTCTAAAAATTCTGAGAAAGACTGTTGATAACAATAAAGATGAGGACAATAGTCCGAATAATCCAAAATCCAATTATCAGCCTTTTCTAAAAAATTGAGAAAGACTGTATAACAAGAGGACAATCCGAATAATACAAATAATCCAAATTATCAAGCCTTTTCTAAAAAATTCTGAGAAAGACTGTTGATAAACAATAAAGATGAGGACAATAGTCCGAATAATACAAATGATACTAAGTTTTTAAAAAATATTAATCTAAAAAAAAATTTAGAGAAATAAATCAGACGTCTTCGACATAAAATGATGACATGCCGTAAAATCCAACCAACCAACCAACCAACCAACGAGAAAATCCTGTATATCTTGTTGCAATAGCAAGGAAGCGTTGCTTAATCTGTTCCCAGACAGTAGACGAGGTTGTTTGCATTTCGCACGGCGCTAATACCCTTGGGAAAGGTATGCATCCAAGTATTTTCTCCCAGCTATGGGTAAATAGTAGGGCTGACATGTCTATTTAACCTTGGTATGGCAACCGGCCCAGAAGGAAAACTCTGAATTCAAATCTGTTAAAGTCCGCTTAAAAAATTGACCTTGTGTCACGTCCTGCTCGTACGGGGGGGTTGGGTAATTAGATACTACAAAGTAGACATATTTGGGGAGGGTTAGCGTTCCAGAGTCGCCTTTTTAGAGATTTTGGTATTTTCCTTAGAAGATACAAGTTGTTCCCTCTTCCCTATAAAAGACTGTTTGGAAATTCTTGCAGATGGCCGGTCTTGGTTATTAACACATTATGAACACAATCTCTAATACTCTTGAAAAGGTATGAATCCAATTGTTCTCACTGCAGCTATAGGTAAACAATAGGACAGACTTGTCTCTTTAATCTTGGTATGACAACGGTCTAGGAGAAGGAAAACTCTGAATTCAAACCTGTTAAGTCTACGCTTAAAAATGACTTTTTGTCACTTCCTACTCATAAGGAGGGGTTGGGTAAATAAATATAATGTGCTTAATTAAAAAAATTTAGTATCCATCAAAAAGGAAGTTTATTTCAAAATTCTGTCGGCATTAAATGACCCACAGTGGTTGATATGCCGTAAAACAAACAAAACAAAACCAAACCAAGCACATCACCCAAATACTAAAATGTATAAAAACATTGTTGCGCATATGAATTTTTGATTTATATTCGAAGATATTTGAAAATTTGGATATACATAGATATAGCATTGTCATTGTACTTAAAACGGTCCAGCATTTGTGAATCTTATAAACAGGTCAATACACAAGGTATTTTTGCCTAGCGTCGTTACCCTGGCAACACATTTTAAAAATCACGCGAAATTTTGGTCATACCTAATATAATATATATATATATAATAATAATTAATAATATATATATATATATATATATAATATATATATATATATATATATATATATAATATAATATATATATATATGCCTAAACATTTACGCATCAATCCCAATACTAAAAATTCAAAAGTTAGTTATATACCAAGTTTAGCTTAGATGTGGCACAAGACCAGAAGTATGGGACGCCCAATGAGAATCGAACTCACTAACAATAAAAATTAAAAAATAAATACAATGGTAAAAATATACAACGTGAGGATCATTGGGGAGAGAGAGGAAGAGAGTCATGGATACCAGTGTTGCCAGCACAATCGGATGATAATGATTTATTAAAGTAAAAAAGATGACGAAATGGCCAAACAGCGAGAGTCTATCCCTTTTTCGCTAGACCAGGGAGATTGTTTGTGCTGAGTTGGAGGGCCACAATTAACGTCAGCTCACAACTTTACCACACAGACCAGATTACCCAAACTGTGCTACTCATGCGCAAGTTGACGGAGACTGGTATCGAACTCCGGGACCTTGCGATTTCAATGCAGGTGCTCTGCCGACAATGCTAACTTGTCGCTACTATGGCTATTAGTTCGGGAGAAATTGTAGTATTTTTCAGTTCGATAATGATAACGGATCTCAAGCGCTAGATTAATAGCCGTCTTAAGATGTCCAAGTGGATAAAAGAAATTAGGTTATTAGTTGTTAACGAAATCGATACTTAATTTGCAACTGAATAAAAAAAAAGAATTTCCCACTTGACGGAGAAAACAATTAAAAAATCCTTTTAAATGTCTTTAGATTTTTCCATTAATTTTTCGCGTTCTTTTTCATCTATTAATAACAGAAAATAATTATTCTAGAAATAAACGTTCTGTGGCATAATTTGTACGAAGCAGATTACATTATTCGTCGATATTTGTTTGTTTTCTTTTACGGCATATCAACCTCAGTGGGTCATTTAATGCCGATAAAGTTTTGAAATAGATTAATAACGATAGTTTTTGTAGGAAACTAATATATATATATGTGTGTGTGTGTGTCTGTGTGTGTGTTGTGTGTGTGTGTGTGTGTGTGTGTGTGGTGGTGAGTTTCATGTCACGCTACCTTACCCAAATAAAACAACTCTAATCATGATATTGAGCACGATCTGCCCAGAAATATAACATTCATATTATCTGCAATATATATATATATATAATATATTATATATATATATATTTTAATTATTGTTCATTTTACACATATATTTTTTAGTCAAATCCACTTCTTTTAGGAAATGTAAAATCCTGGGTGATCTTATTTTCGTGAAAAGTTTTGTTTTTTTTCAAATTACTTGCTTGGTAGTATTTTGTTCGCACTAGATCAAAGTCTACACACTGTTGCAATAGATGTTTCACTGTAAATCTCTCTTGGCATGGAGTTCATATAGGGGATTTTGTTCCCTCTAGTAAATGATGGGTGATGTAAGTGTTCTTTTCTATTTTTGTAGTATTTTAATTTCCATTCTCTTTACATACATAAACATCTCTTTTTTTTTATTACTTTTTTTACTTGTTTAAGACAGTGCACAACATCCTGGTGTAACTCCCTAATCTTTTCTCTAAGCCCTTTGTTAGGGTTCAAGGTGGTGCAGCCATTCAGTAGCACTGATATGGCTACGGCTTGGAAGAAGTATTCTCACTTGCAGTGAGATCAGATTTTCATAAGATGGATAATCTGTCTATAGCAATCCATACCTTTCCTATGCATGCATTGACATCGCTTTCTGTAGAAGAGATGTTACAGTCTATGTATGTAAACTGGTCTACCTATTTAAGGGGCTTACCATCCAAAGTGGAGATGTCTTCATCTTGTTTAAAATATTTTGAAGTTTGTTATCAATGCATTCATTGATAACAAATTCGATAACGGTCGAAAGATTAAGGAACAAGAGTATTAATATATAGATGATATTAGTGGTGATTAGAATACGCTCACTGTATCCCCTACATACGGGTAATACCTCCCATCCACCCCCAAAATATGTATCCTGAGTATGCCACTAAACTGCTTCTGATGGTGAGGCTCCAGTTAGGAGATCTGCGGACCTAGGAGCACCTATTCATTACCATTACTCCTATGTCCCCTCTGACCCCAAAGTGGTAGTACCTGTCTAGGCCACGTCTATGGGTTAAAGAAATCTATTTAACAATTATTATTATTCGATAAGAATACTTCATACCATATAATTGTGCAAAGTATTTGTATTAAGAATAGTTATTTAAAGCTATTGTAAGGGCAGTCTCTCTTGTCTGAGGGTTTTGGTGAATCTTCCGTGTCAGGAGACGCTATTTTGGTCACGTGACACAGGAACCCAAGGAGAGAACGCTCTTCTTCCGATGCACTGAACAAGCCTTGACGTGCTTGTCATCTCTCTCCAGCAGACACCTACGGTGCATACCAGACGCTTCAGCCTCTACTTACAGTAAGTGGTTACCACTTTGTCTATTAACACTATTGTGTATGTTTGGACACTTGTGACATTAAATAGCCTGGGGAACTTTGTTCCCCTAATATGTTATAATAAAGTTATATAAATGTAACTAACGCGTTTGTTGTTTTCCTAACTGAAGTATTCCGCATTGGGTACTTATCCTTTAAGTAAACCAATGCTTTATAAGAACCAGAGTTAACACTCTGTAGACCTCTTATACTATGATTGTTTACTAATGATTATTATGAGTTATTTGAAACTATATAACTGTGTTCAAACAAATAATTATTGTTAAATAGACATAAATACTTGAAACCATACAAATATTAGTCTTAGAAAGGAATACTTGAAACCATACAACAGTGTGCAAATTATTCGTATTAGATAGATATACCTGAAACCATACAGCTGTGTGCAAATTATTCGTATTCATAGGAATAACTTGAAAACCATACAACAGTGTGGCAAATTATTGTATTACATAGGAATACTTGAAACCATACAACAGTGTGCAAATTAATTGTATTTACATAGGAATACTTGAAACCATAACAACAGTGTGCAAATTATTCGTATTACATAGGAATACTTGAAACCATACAACAGTGTGCAAATTATTCATAGGAATACTTGAAACCATAACCAATCTTGTAACCATACAAGTGTGCAAATTATTTGTATTAGATAGGAATACTTGAAACCATACAACAGTGTGCAAATTATTTGTATTAGATAGGAATACTTGTAACCATACAACTGTGTGCAAATTATTTGTATTAGATAGGAATACTTGAAACCATACAACAGTGTGCAAATTATTTGTATTAGATAGGAATACTTGAAACCATACAACAGTGTGCAAATTATTCGTATTACATAGGAATACTTGTAACCATACAACAGTGTGCAAATTATTTATATTAGATAGGAATACTTGAAACCATACAACAGTGTGCAAATTATTTGTATTAGATAGGAATACTTGAAACCATACAACAGTGTGCAAATTATTCGTATTACATAGGAATATTTGTAACCATACAACAGTGTGCAAATTATTTATATTAGATAGGAATACTTGAAACCATACAATAGTGTGCAAATTATTTGTATTACATAGGAATACTTGTAAACATACAACAGTGTGCAAATTATTTGTATTAGATAGGAATACTTGAAACCATACAGCTATGTACAAATTATTTGTATTAGATAGGAATACTCGAAACCATATAACAGTGTGCAAATTATTCGTATTAGATAAGAATACTGGACCATATGACATTTAGGCACCCCCTTTGCGATCTCGATTCATAAGGACATGTTTTTCATTTATACCATCAAAATCCGGTTGTTTGTTAACTGACGATTTTTAGAGTCTTTTTTTTAATTATAAAACAACCCCCTAACCCTAACCCCTAACTCTAACCCCTAACAAACAACCGGATTTTGACGGTGTAAATGGAAAACATGTCCTTATGAATTGAAATCGCAAAAGGAGTGCCTAAAGTCCGGAATACTTGAAACCATACATCTGTGTGCAAATTATTTGTATTAGATAGGAATACTGAGTGCAAAATCTGTTAAGAAAAAACTACGCAAAAAATGTAAATATAAATTTACAATGAACGTGATTCTCTAACCTGTATGCATAAAATGACCCTAGACGGTTTGACATGCAATTAAAATCAATTAATCTTTTAAACATCTGACAAAAATAAAGATAAGAAATAGAATAAAATGGAGGGACAAAATGAAGATAGAAAGTTTTAAAAAAAGAAAATTAAAAGGTTTTAACTAGTTTGGTTTGTTTGGTTCGTTTTACGGCATATCAACCTCAGTGGGTCATTTAATGCCAATAAAGTTTTGAAATAAATCAATTCTTAATTGATAATACAATTTTTTTATAAATACATTTTTCTATTTAACCCATAGATGGGACCCTAACAGGTACTACCACTCCGGGTCAGAGTGGACCAGGGAGCAATGGTGATGAAGGGGTGCTCCACATTCCCCAAACCTCCAAAACTGGAACCTCACCATCAGATAGAGTTTAACGTCATTCACAGGACATGTAGACTCTCAGTCACCGCCTTCTAGCACCCATATGATAAAAAGGGGTTGGGGCTTGCCATAAGGGCAATAGGGTTGGGAAAATCATATAGGTGCTAGGGCTTGATGTCACCAGCCGATTGATCGGAGGGGGCCTCTCCGACCGCCCGTCTAACCCAAGATAGGGCCAAAGTGGAGTATTGCATGTCATGAACTGCTCATCCAACTGGGCTCTATCCTTAAGCATCACGGGTCGCCACCCACGGCCAACAGGTGGCCCCATTGTTGGAGTCTTACCCCTCTGCAGAGGTGCAGTCGGTGCATTCTAACGCCCCAGCCGACAGGGCGGGTTTTAACTAGTAACTACAATATAATTCCTGTAAAAAGACGAAAAAGCAAATTAGATTCAATCCTTAACAATATTATTTAGTTTTTAGAAGTCAACTAACACACTCAGTAATTTCTATAAATTGTCTTTTCGGGGCATTTTACATAAATTAACTTAAGTCAATTTTCATTTCAAATTAAAACTCGATTTTTTCTGCATCCAAATGAAGAAGACTGATGAAGCTTTATTAAACTAGCGGACGTTGACCATGTTGGCGAGTATCAAAATAATACTATCTAGTAATGGATGAAATTGGCGCGGTGGCTAAGTGATGGACTGCGACATCGTGATAAGCGAGTTCAAATTCCAGTTGCACCATTACGTTTACTTTCGGCTAATACTTTTGGAAATGGTATGGGTCCTTAATCCTCTAGTCCAGGGGTTAAATAGTGTTGCATACCCTTTCTTACTTCTTACTTCTGGTATTTTCTTCTGGCCGGCTTTGCTATTCTGATCTTGGTCTGGTCTCTTCTAAGGTCTGGACTTTCTTGGGGACTTCGGATCTGGTTTATGTTAGGGATTTCTCCTTATCAGAAGCCCTGTGTCATTGTTAGTTTTTAGGTAATAAACACAAGACTTCGATTTAAATCCCCAAACCAGACATCTGCGCACATCCTACGAGCTCGGCTTCTACTTGCTAACTGAGACTTACTTACTATCCTTAAACCGGAAGACAGGGTCTTCTATGGCTTCCGGTTCTCACAATTTATCCCCGTAAGGCAAGGTGAGAGTGAGGTCAAGCGCCGTCACTCATCCTTCAAGGCCGTGGGCTGTAGCTTATAACGGCCATTTTGATTTCTACACTATTGCCATAAATATTAGGTATCTAATAATTATGTAACAATAGTTCCACTACCGTTCTTCTATAATTATGACCGTGGCATTAAATAACCCACGAATGTTGGTTGATTGTTTTGTTTTACGGTATATGATCATTTTGGGTCATTTATGCCGAATCGAGTCATTTTGATAAATAAAGGACTCAGGTTGTTTACAGTACCTGTTGTTGCTTTAGTGGTCACCCAATTAAGTATTGAACAGGCTCATCGCTGCTTAACTTTCATGATCTAGCGGAAACCGGTGCTTCACGAAGGTAGAAAAATCTAAATCAATAAAGGGTTCGGTTTGAAGCTCCGTGAGTCTCCTTGTGGGCATTATCTTCCCTTTACCAGGAAGAATTAACTTCCCGCGGTGTTGCCGTTCTTTCCCACTAGGGGACCTCTCGTATATAAGCGCCTAATTTAAACTTCTCTTATTCTTTTCTACCTCTCCTCGTAGGTACCCACATGGATTAGACAATTGTCATTCCCTTCTCGTTGGGGCTTCGGCCCTCAACGCCGGCTACTTGTCACTGTAAGTGATTTATACAGCATAGACTATTCTTAGTCTCATGTCTGTACCTTTATATTATGTGTACTTTTATATTATCTTGTCTGTGACTTTTATGTATGTATGTTTATGTACACTCTTCTATTCCATCTTCTATTGTTTATGTATCTTGTTTATTCATGTGCTGTATTATATAAAATGTTTTGTCTCAGAAATTTGTCGGAGTTGTATGTTCAATTATGACTTTGAAATTTACATCCTGATTACGACATGAAGTTTCCCGAATTCACCAAGAAACACCTGAAGAAGGCCAGATTCACACCACCCGGAACGTTATGTATATAACAATAAAGATCAGGACGAGTCCGAAAATGTTTGATATTACAAAAAGTTCCTCTAAACGAAAAGATTTTATTATTTCAAGTGGAAATTTATAAGACGATTGTTTTTTTTTTGTTTTTTTTTAAACGTGCACTCATCATAAGTTTAAAGGGTAAACAGCTGTTACATAATCTATGCATAGATTATTGTCAACCCTCTGTATTTCTGAAGGGATGGCCCCTTTTCATATCACGGGCGGGACTTTTCGTGAGGTCACGTGGGACCTGGTTGGGTCTTCAGTTTCAGCTTGGACGTCAGACAGAGAAGATATGTCTGCTTTAGCTGGAACTCACTGCACATGCGCGCTGTGTTTAGTTAGAGGAAGATGTTAGTTAAGAAATAAAGGTTTAAATAAATAATATGGTTTTGTGGTTGATGAATGTCTTGGCAACAAGACTGACCTAGAAGGAGAAATGAATCAAGGACGACCAACCAGCAAGAACAGATGTTAGAAGAAGTCCAGATGCTAGAAGAAGAACGTAAGATACCAAAGATGAGCAGAAGAATAATAGAAGTAAAGAAAGGGTATACAACAGTGGGTGGCGACCCGTGATGTTTAAGAAGGGAATCCTGGTGGCTGAGCAGTCCATGACATGCAACACTCCACTTACTTAGGCTAGACGGGTGATCGGAGTGGTCCCCTCCGATTAATCGGCTAATCACGTCAAGCCCTAGCACCTAAATGATTGCTGCAACCCTATTGCCTTGATGACAACCCCAGATCTTTTTATATGTGCTAGAAGGCCTTGACGTTAAATATCTGATAGTGAAATTCCAGTTCTGGAGCCCTAGGCATGGGGAGTACCCCTTCATCGCCATTACTCACAGGTCCACTCTGTCCCGGAGTGGTGGTACCTGATAGGGTCCCATTTATGGGTTAAATAGGAGAAAATGAGTTTTTAAAAATGTATTTAAAAATTGGGTTAAAAAATTAAGTACCTATCAAGAATGATGGTTTGGTTGGTTTGTTTTACGGCATATCAACCTCAGTGGGTCATTTACTGCCGATAAAGTTTTGAAATAAATCAATTCTTAATGGATAATACAATTTTTTTATAAATACATTTTTCCATTTAACCCATAGATGGGACCCTAACAGGTACTACCACTCCGGGTCAGAGTGGACCAGGGAGCAATGGTGATGAATGGGGTGCTCCACATTCCCCAAACCTCCAAAACTGGAACCTAACCATCAGATAGAGTTTAACGTCATTCACAGGATATGTAGACTCGTAGCCACTGCCTTCTAGCACCCATATGATAAAAAGGGGTTGGGGCTTGCCATAAAGGCAATAGGGTTGGGAAAATCATATATGTGCTAGGGCTTGAGGTGACCAGCCGATTGATCGGAGGGGGCCTTTCTGACCGCCAGTCTAGCCCAAGATAGGGCCAAAGTGGAGTATTGCATGTCATGAACTGCTCATCCACCTGGGTTCTATCCTTAAGCATCACGGGTCGCCACTCACGGCCAATAGGTGGCCCCATTGGGTGAGTCTTACCCCTCTGCAGAGGTGCAGTCGGTGCATTCTAACGCCCCACCGACAGGGCGGTCAAATATATCTGACCCGGAGTGGTAGTACCTGTTAGGGTCCCATCTATGGGTTAAATAGAAAAATGTATTTATAAGAAAATTGTATTGTCCATTAAGAATTGATTTATTTCAAAACTAAATCGGCATTAAATGACCCACTGAGGTTGATATGCCGTAAAACAAAACAAACAAACAAACAAATAATATTTGAAGATTATTTATTATGGGTGATAAAGATTTTAAAATGAGAAATATTTGGACATACCGGATATATGGTTTGCTATTATCCGCGTTACCCGGCATACGTGGATAACAAGGTCCTATTATATTTTGCTAAAAATGCCACGTTATCAACGACGACAACGACGACAGGTGGAGTGATATCGTTGGCTGGGTTGATTTGAAATGAAAGTGGACGAGAGTAGCGAAAATGTGATTCATTGTCGTTGGTGGGTGATGGGCACTGAATGGTTCTAAAAAAAGATGAAATCGGGAGTGGAAAATGGGAATTAGGGGATGAAACCAAAGAATATCAGTTGTTAATCTGCCATGTCGGGATTTGGTGGGATTTGGTGGTTGTCAGGAAACCACAGAAATACAGAGGATATAGTGGCCAATATGAGAGAGAGAGAGAGAGAGAGAGAGAGAGAGAGTTGGGATAGAAGAGATAGGGGCAGTGAGGGGGATAGGGAGAGAGAGAGAAAATAGAAAGAAGGGGAATAGATAGATTGGTTGATAGAGAAAGGGAGAGGATGAGAAAGTGAAAGAGAATAGCAGAGAGAGAGAGAGAGAGAGAGAGAGAGAGACGGGATGGAAGAGATAGGGGCAGTAGTAAGAGGGTAGGAGAAAGAGAGAAATAGAAAGAAGGGGAATAGATAGATTGGTTGATAGAGAAAGGGAGAGGATGCGAGAGAGAGAAAGAGAGAGAGAGATAGAGAGAGAGAGAGACGGGGTGGAAGAGATAGGGGGCAAAGATAGATCGGTTGATAGAGAAAGGGAGAGGATGAGAAAGAGAAAGGAGGGTAGCAGAGAGAGAGAGAGAGAGAGAGAGAGAGAAAATGAGATAGAGAGGACAGAGAGAGAGGGGGATTTGGAGTTTGATCGAAACTGTAGAAATACAGAGGATATAGTGGCCAATATGAGAGAGAGAGAGAGAGAGAGAGAGAGAGAGAGAGAGAGAGAGAGAGAGCCGGGATGGAAAAGATAGGAGGCAATGATAGATTGGTTGATAGAGAAAGGAAGAGGATGAGAAAGAGAAAGAGAGTAGCAGAGAGAGAGAGAGAGAGAGAAGAGATAGAGATGAACAGAGAGAGAGGGGGGATTTGGAGTTTGATCGAAACCGTATACAGGATATAATGGCCAATATGAGAAGAGAGAGAGAGAGAGAGAGAGAGAGAGAGAGAGAGAGAGAGACGGGATGGAAGAGATAGGGTGCAGTGAGGGAGATAGGGAGAGAGAGAGAAATAGAAAGAAGGGGAATAGCTAGATTGGTTGATAGAGAAAGGGAGGGATGAGAGAGAGAAAGAGTAGCAGAGAGGGAGAGAGAGAGAGAGACGGGATGGAAGAGATAGGGGGCAGTGAGGGGATAGGGAGAGAGAAAAATAGAAAGAAGGGGAATAGATAGATTGGTTGATAGAGAAAGGGGGAGGATGAGAAAGAAAAAGAGAGTAGCAGAGAGAGAGAGAGAGAGAGAGAGAGAGAGAGAGTGAGAGTGATAGGATGGAAGAGATAAGAGAAAGTGAGGGGATAGGGAGAGAGAGAAATAGAAAGAAAGGGGAATAGATAGATTGGTTGATAGAGAAAGGAGAGATGAGAGAGAGAAAGAGAGTAACAGAGAGAGAGAGAAAGAGAGAGTACAGAGAGAGAGGGGGATTTGGAGTTTGATCGAAACCGTAGAGATACAGGATATAGTGGCCAATATAAGAGAGAGAGAGAGAGAAAAAGAAAGAGAGAGAGAGAGAGAGAGAGCCAGGATGGAAGAGGTAGGGGCAGTGAGGGGATAGGGAGAGAGAGAGAAATAGAAAGAAGGGGAATAGATAGATTGGTTGAGAAAGGGAGAGGATGAGAGAGAGAGAAAGAGAGTAGCAGAGAGAGAGAAGAGAGAGAGAGAGAGAGAGAATGAGATAGAGGGACAGAGAGAGTGGGAGGATTTGGTGTTTGATCGAAACCGTAGAAATACAGGATGCAGTGGACATACTAGAAAGAGGCGGGAAACAGACAGAGAGTGAGAGGGAGGAGGGCGAGAGAGGGGGTGGATACATAGATAAATAGATTGATAGAGAGAAAGAGGTGGAGAAAGAGTTAGATAGGGAAAGAGATATATTTATAGAGGAATGAGAGAAAGGGAGAGAGAGGGGTAGATACATAGATAAATAGATTGATAGAAAGAAGGAGGGGAAGGAGAGTTAGAGTGAATGAGATAGGGGGAGAGAGATATTTGGAGCTTGATTGAAACCGTAGAAATACTGGATGCAGTGGCCATACTGGAGAGATATAGAGAAGATAGATAGATAGATAGATAGATAGAGAGAGAGAGAGAGAGAGAGTAATAGAAAATGAGAGAAAGAGAGAAAGAAAGAGGGGATAGAGGGGGACAGTGAGAGAGATGGGGGGGAGAAATAGAAACGGGGGTAGATAGATTGATTAATAAGAAAGAGAGAGGATGAGAAAGAGAAAGAAGTGACAGAGAGAGGAGATATATATATATATATATATATATATATATTGAGTAAGAAAAGGTGGAATGAAAACATCACACAATGCTGTTAAGAAGAAAAACAATTTATAAATATAATCATAGCTGATACTGATCAATATTTCGATTTTACAAAAATCATCATCAAGCTCATTCACTCCGTAGTTGTTTGGGTCGGAGAGGAAAGTCAAAATGAGTTTCCTCTCCGACCCAAACAACTACGGGAGTGAATGAGCTCTGATGATGATTTTTGTAAAATCGAAATATTGATCAATATCAGCTATGATTATATTATAAATTGTTTTCTTTCTTTAACAGCATTGTGTTGATGTTTTCATTTCCACCTTTTCTTACTCATATTGTCGATTCATTTCCTTTCTTTAACTTATTATATATATATTATATATATAATATATATATATATATATATAGAGAGAGAGAGAGAGAGAGGAGAGAGAGAGAAGATTTTATTTTTAATAGGGTTTTGTAAACCCCTATTGTATTTTTATAATTAAACTAGCGGGACCTGTGGATATACCACAGTTTGATGGTTTAATTATTACAACATTTAATATGTTTACTTAAGAGCAATTGCGAAATAGTTCAATATGTAAAAAGTATAATAATCTTACATTTAAATCTCTCTCTCTCTCTCTCTCTCTCTCTCTCTCTCTCTCTCTCTCTCTCTCTCTCTCTCTCTCTCTCTCTTCTTCTTCTTCTTCTTCTTCTCATCTTTTCATTATGTTCGAATGAAACGGATTGGCCATAATAATAATAATAACTAGCAGGACCTGTGGATATACCATAGCATGATAATTTAATTATTATAACCTTTGATATATTTACATAAGAACAATTGCGAAATAGTTCAATATGTAAAAAGTAAAATAATGTTGATATAACTCTGTCTCATAAACATATGAAGCCTTATCGCTTCCATGCGCTCTATTCTTTTCCCCTACTCTCTTTTTTTTCTTTCTTTATTATATTTTTTGGCATAGCATGTCCCTTTTCTCTCCTTTCTTTTTTATAATAAAAACGGAATAGTTCATTATTTAGCTGAAGTTAGAACACATTCATCTTGGAAGATTTAGACGGTCTCATTTGTAACCAGAGTGTGTTGATGATAACAGTCGTATTTTCTAGGAACACCATTATTATTATTATTTGCTCCTTTTGAGTTTTCACATCAGCGTTAGCTGATGGTCTTTCACTGGTGTCTGAGTGACAGCAAGTCTCCTCAGGTCTCGAGGACTCTTCTGAGTATTCTGGCAGATTGCAGCAGTGCAGTGTTTCTGAATGGTTTCAATCCTTCCTCTGATTTCCAAACTTTCCAAACCCTTTTCTAATCCTTTTGAGACCGTTCCAAGTGCACCAACTACAATTGGTATCACCTTCACTTTCATATTCCATAACTTTTTTAGTTCTCTGGCAAGGTCCAGATATTTGTCTATTTTTTCATTTTCCTTTAGCTTCACCCTGTGATCTGCTGGCACTGCAAAATCAACCAGTTGACAAGTTCTTTCTTTTTTGTTAATCAACACTAGGTCTGGTCTTCTTGCTGGGATAAGGTGATCCGTTTTTATTTCAAAGTCCCAGAGAATTTTATGCGTTTCGTTCTCAAGAACAGATTCTGGTTTATGCATATACCATTTTTTTGCATGGTCAAAATTAAATTTGTTGCATAATTCCCAGTGGATCACCATCCCAACCCAGTCGTGTCTAGTTTTGTATTCTCGTTGTGCTAGTTTGCTACATTCGCAGACTATATGGTTTACAGTCTCATCTCTATTACCACAAAGTCTACATTTACTATTTTATTATTATATATACACACCCCCCCCAAAAAAAAATGTTAGAAGGTCCCTGGAGGTCTTAGGGCCTCGATTGAGGACCATTGGCATACAGTACCTGCTATTCCAAAGAGGTCACTCATCGAAGTATTGACAAGTCTCATTTCTGCTTAACTTGTTATTTACTACGAATAGGAATCAAAAGGGTCTAGAGGTAAAAAAAAAAAAAAAGGTTGATAACCACTGCTGTAAAAATCTGGGGTTTGTGCGTCAGACCCAATAGGGCCACCTGTTGGTCGTGGGTGGCGATGCTTAAGGATGGAACCCTGGAGGCTGACAAGCCGCCGTAAAATAAAAAAAAAGCTTAGTAAAGAACAACCCACGACAAGATAGAGTTGCTTAGAATGTAAAAACAACGAAGTATTCTTTGTATTAGTACTTATACTAAGATACTTTTCAGCATTCAGCCTGAATACGAGTTCCCCGCCTTCTAAAAAGCCAGTCTCTTTCTCAGAAAAACGAAAAGTATTTTGAAGTTTTATGTTGAACACTTCAACTCCCTTAGCCATCTTGTTAATATGGAGAAAGTATCTGGCCTAGTCATTTTGCCTATGTCAAGCAGGTCCCTAACCGGTCATCCTTACTTGCAGTATGTTCAATATGCTCAAATATCTATAATTATCCTTGTCTTTACAAGGGTAATATAGTCATCCCTCCCTTAAAGGAAAAATTATTGATGCCTGGCATACCTGACCCATACATGTGTCAATGTGCCAGAAGCACATGTTCATATTATTATGTTTCGCCTTCTATGTCCTCTGTGTTTTATGCCTTTAGTTGCCCATACCGACTGCATGATTTTGTGGCGAGTCGGAAGTTCTTGCTTCAACGGACAGAAGTCGAATGACAAAAATAAATAGTTTGCGCAGGGGATTGCGCACCTTAGTAAAATAAAAATAAAAATAAAAATTTGTACAATTTCAACCAATGGGTCTCCCATTGGTTGAAATTCGCGCCTAAAAGGAAATTTATCAAATAGACCCCTTTTTGGAGCCTACCTTCGGACTATAAAAAAGCCAACTTTTCGGATCCTAACCAGAAAGATATAACTTGCCTAAGGGAATTCACGTCACCCTTTTTAAGAACATTTCGCTTACATGCTGAAGGTATGAACTATCTCTCACTATAAATAACCTACACTTTCGGAGATAAACATTAGATTCATTCAACTTATGCCTGATTGCTTTTGTGTTGACTTTAAACTTCCACCTTTCTTTCTCACTTAGAGATTTATAACATCACTGCTTATATTTTACGTTGAACTTTTCAAAAAGCACCTTTTTACAGAACTTTGCCAAGTATCCTGTATTACCTTTTGTAAACTTCATGTTAATACAATGTTGTTTGTTTTAATTGTGAGTTCTTGTCTTTTATGCCATTTGCTTATTTAATTATATTCTTATAGTGGGATGTGTACTTTGACTAAATAATCAACAAGGTTTTTGAAAACTCTAAAACACCATAATTTCACTACTGTCGATAGCTTAAAAAATTGGAGGATTTGTATGATTTAGTATTTCCTGTAGAAACTCCTATTACTTAATGCAACAGTCCAATTCTACTCTACAAGTTGATTATGAATTTGAGATTAAATCCTTCTATTGTATTTCATTCAGTCTCCTCTTTTTGGTCTCAACTTGTATTTATTTGTTTGGTTTGGTTTGTTTTGTTTTACGGCATATCAACCTCAGTGGGTCATTTAATGCCGATAAAGTTTTGAAATAAATCAATTCTTAATGGATAATACAATTTTTTTATAAATACATTTTTCTATTTAACCCATAGATGTGACCCTATCAGGTACTACCACTCCGGGTCAGAGTGGACCAGGGAGCAATGGTGATGAAGGGGTGCTCCACATTCCCCAAACCTCCAAAACTGGAACCTCACCATCAGATAGAGTTTAATTATTCCCAGGACACGTAGACCCGCAGCCACCGCCTTCTAGCACCCATATGATAAAAAGGGGTTGGGGCTTGCCATAAGGGTGTATTTATTTGTTTTGCTTTGTAAGATAAGAATAAATAATAAAAGAACTCCAACTAAAAGGGGAGAGAACTCGGTTCACTGATAGAAGAAAAAAAAACAAGGCAGTGAAGCCTTACAATTATAGGACTGGCTATCTTCGGGTTGACGCTGATTACTCGAGTGTGTGCCAATCCATCTTAACGAGAAAACGAGATTTTTTAGAAGAGTTGGGGGGGGGTTCGAATTAAAAGTGAAGCTGCAAAATGAAATGAATTTTCTTTCTTTTACAAATCAATTTCCCCAGCCCCTTTTTTTCGCACAGAATCTGCACAGAGCTTCTTGATCCAGGTTTTTGCTGGATGGCCTACACCGGTGTGTCTATATATAGGTGTCCACAGGAGAACGTCAGTTATAAGCTCGTCTTTGCTTCCCCTGCAGTGCCCAGCATAATTTGCTCGTCTTACTTGGATAGTCTGTGTGGCAGGTGATAAGTGGCCGTAGAGTTGTTTTTTGAGGGATGCTGCTTCTAAGATTTGTTCATAACAGGATATAGCATCCTTGTGTAGTTCACATCTAGCTTTTTCTCTACGGTTACAGCTTAGAAGAATTCTCGATCTATCTTATCAGAGAGATCACATTTCCATATGATCGATAATATGTTTATTTTATGCGTATATTGATATCACTTTCTGTAGATGAGATATTACTACCTAGGTATGAGAATTGGTCTACTAATTTCAGAGGTTTACCATTCAGTGTGGAGATGCTTTCATTTTGTTTAAAACGCATGAAATCAGTTTTATTTGAGTTTAAAAAGATACCTTTCTTATGTGTACTAGTACAAAATAAAACACGCCCTCTGGGCGAAGTAAAAATAGATTTTTGAAACATATTGCCTGAGGGGTGGGAGTAAAAAATTCAATGTCAGTGAGTTTGTACCCTAAGTAAGTAAAATCATCAAATTCATTAAAGGATTAAAAAATAAAACAATTTGAAATGTAAACTTTAAATATGTATTAAAATAAAACAAACTATATATAGATATATAATACCAGTCATGTATTTATTAAAACTTGTTTTAAAAAACAATGAGGACTGTCTAATGTTGCATGTTCAAATTTTGAGTGTATGTATTCTATGTTATGACGATTTTGGGTAATTTTACGTCACTGTCTACGTCACGTAAGCAATGACGTAATTTTTGTTACAGACAAAAACCGGAAGCGAATCTCCATTATTAATAGGTATTGACATCACTTTCTATATATTATATATTACTACCAGGTATATGAACTGGTGTAAGTCCAGTCAAATGAAATCTTGAACTAACGCAGATGGGTTTACTAGCTAGTTAATAATACTAACTATATTAACAATATTGTCCTTTTGTATTCATTAATATAATGATTTGGGTTTTGATGTTATACAAAAAAAGGCTCAGTCGGCTGGGGTAGTAAAATACACTGACTGTTCCTCTGCAGAGGAGTAAAATCCCCCCTACCAATAAGGCCACCTTAGGAGCCGGGTTAGCTCAGTCGGTAGAGCGTTCGGCTAGAAACCACAAAGTTCCTAGTTCGATACCCGCCCTCGCCAATTCAGCGTTATGAGTAGCACAGGGATCTGTGCGGTAAAGTAAGGAGCTGATGGTAGGAGTGGCGCTCCACCTCAGACGGTAAAATAATCTCCTTGGTCTAGCGCTAGTGAAAAGGGGATAGACTCCCTTGCTGCATGGCTGATACTGACATTAGGCCGCCCCGACGACTTTACTTTACTTTACTGGCTGTAGGTGGCGATCCCTGATGCTTAAGGACAGAATCCTGGTGGCTGAGCTGTTCATGACATGCAACACTCCACTTTACCTTTACTTGTGCTAGACGGGCGGTCAGAGTTTGATCAATCTGCTGGTTACATAAAGCCATAGCACCAATATGGTTATCTCGACCCCCATATCCTTATGGCAAACTCCCATCCCATTTTATCATATTTGTGCTATAAAGCAGTGGTTGAGGGTCTTGGCGTCATGGGTATGACGTTAAACTGCATCAAGTGGTGAAGTTATAATTCCGGAACTCTGGAGTGTGGGGTGCCCTTTCATCGCCATTGTACCCAGGTCCAATCTGACCCGGAGTGATAGTACCTGTTAGGATCCCATCTATGGGTTAAATAAACCAAGAAATGAGTTTTTAAAAATGTATTTTTAAAAATTGTGTTTAAAGAGAAAAAAAAATAATAGCCAACAAGAACGAATAAAACAAAATGTCTCCGGTATGAAATAACCCGAGAGTTGACATGCCGTACTAACAAACCAACCAACCATAAACTTAATATCACTATTATATATATATATATATATATATATATATATATATATATATATATATATATATTATGTGTGTGTGTGTGTGTGTGTGTGTGTGTGTGTGTGTGTGTGTACATATATATATATGGAAGTAAATATGGAAAATAAATCCGACAATATTAAGAAAATTTGAAAAAACAAGTGTTCCGAAAATAGGATGAATTTATTTATCGATGTTTAAACATTTCGGTTTCTTTAAACCTTCATCAGGATGTATTAAGGGGTGAAGAAATTGATGAATGACTGCAGATGAAAATCTTCTTCGACGTTATATTATATATAAAATATAATGCTGAACAAATACAATTACACAAAAAAAAAAAAATTTCATCTCCTGTCATCTA
>CM042180.1:22988409-23000909 GCA_023376005.1 Doryteuthis pealeii | reverse complement strand
ACATTAATCCCGTCTTTCATTGGTAAATTTTCCTAATTTAACTCTTTACTTAAAATAGGAAGTAAAGGATAATATTACAGTTATTTCTTCTTGTTCATGAATTTCTTTTAAGATTTATCCCAGAGATTTTTGCTCATATTCAATAAGATAAAACCAAACAATTAGAAATCAATAATACTTAGCATATATTTATTACAATCAATTTTTTAAGATCAATATGCAAATTAGCCTTCCCATTCACACTGTAAACCGCTATTTTGTTGTATATATAAATACAATTGCATGTTATTAGTATGTAGATATGGTCAACAGTCTTAATGATGTAAAACAATTTTATTAATAATTGGGTTTTAAATAAAAAATAAAATCATTGAGAATGTGATGTAAATAACAAAGGGAATTGTGATTTGTATAGTAATATAGTTTTGGTTACAGACAGAAAAACTCACAATCTCCATTATAATAAGATTTACATTTTTCTTGTTTGTTTTTTTGTTTTTTTCATGTATGTTCCTTAATATACAGCAATTAAATTTGTGTTGTTTTTCTTTTCAGATTGATTATTTTGTTTCAAAATTCGAAGCCCTATGAGTTAAATGTCTGGACATTTAACTTTAAAGCGTGCCAAGCTCGAGGCTGGAAGCGAATGCTGGTGAGCACATAGAATTTTAAATAAAACTCCATGTTATATGTGTTCTGTAGGAAGCGCGTGGTGTAATGGTTAAAGTCATGGGAAATGGACTCGTCGCCCGAGTTCAAATCCTGGGCGTGGTAATTGCATTTGATTTAGCGCTAATATCATTGGGAAAGGTATGAATCCTACTCTCCCTCCAGCTATGGGTAAATAGTAGGGAAGACTGGGCTCTTTAACATTGGTTAGGCCACCGGTCTAGGAGAAGGAAAACTCTGAATTCAAACCTGTTAAACTCCGCTTAAGAAATTGACCTTGTGTCGCATCCTGCTCGTGCGGAGGGGTTGGTAAATATATATATATATGTGTTCTTTTCATATTCATTTTTTGTAAAAATAATGATTGAGAAATAAATTATAAGATTTTTATAAAGTTTTTTATGAGATTTTTAAAATAGGGAGTTCTTTTACAATCACCCTGTATATTCCATTTTATTTTATTCTATTTTATTCTATTTCAATTTTTATTTTATTTCATTTTAACTAATTATATGCCTTAATTATTAGTTCATCCTTGCTTCTCCGGTAGTGTCCAGCATGTTCGTCTCACTCGGATGGTCTGTGTGATAGAAGGCTGGTGATCGTACAGCTGCTTTCTTGAAGGGTGCAATCTCCACGATTTGTTGAATATCGTGCGCTGCATCCTTTTGCAGCTCCTATCTAGCTTATTTTCTAGGCGCTTCGTTAGGGTCCAGTTGGTGCAGCCATACAATAGCACTGATACAACTCCGGCTTGGAAGAATTGACCAGCTCTGTGCGGATATTGGATAGCAATGAAAAATAGAGAATGTCATGGATATCCGTGCTACTAGTGCGACATGATGATATGCCTTACTTACTTTATCAAAGACTAGCAGGACCTGTAGATATACCACAGTATGATAATTTAATTATTACAACGTTTGATGGGTTTGCTTAAAAGCTATTTCAATAGTTCAATATGCAAAAAGTATGATAATCTTCATTTACTTTCACTCTTTTTTTTTTCTTCTTTTCATCTTTTCATTATGTTCGATTGAAACAGATTAGCGTTATCACCTCCTCACGTTTACCGCTCTCTCTCTCTCTCTCTCTCTCTATATATATATATATATATATATATATATATATATATATATATATATGTGTGTGTGTGTGTGTGTGTTTGTATATTATATATATATATATATTCTATTTCTTTTTCTTTCTTTCTTTCTTATATTTTTCTGTGTAGCATGTCTTTTTTCTTTCCTTTATTTCTTTATAATAAAAACGGAATAGGCCATTATTTAGCTGAGGTGACGACACTAAAAAGAAATAAGAATTCGGCGTATAAGGAACACCAGATAATCAGGATTTACATTTTTGCATTTCCTCTTGGACAATTTGGGTGGTCTCATTTTTAACCAAAGGATGTTGCAAGATGATAACGGTTGGAAGATTAAGGAACAAGCGTATTATTATAAAAGATCATAATAATCTATAAAATGGCCAATTTGAGTTTGGCCTCTAAATGCTTGCTCTAAATTAAACTGTGTTTTAAATATTTTGGGAAAATAAGGTTAAATACCTTCTAGTACTGTTTCCAGGAGTGGGAACAACGTCTTGGTCGGTGTGTGCCTTCCAAAGGGGGGAACTATTTTGAAGGAGATAAAGTTAATTTGTAATTAAGTTAATAATAATAACATTTTTATAGTTTATTTTTATTAAACACAATCAGTCTCATTACTTTAACAGAACGACTTCGCACAACGACAGACTAGTACGAGTATCCTCATCTTGGTTATTTTAGTCACAATGTTTCAACCGTTGTACTCTCCGACCCTCTTCAGGTGTTTGTCAGGGATCACCGACTGCAACAATTCAAAGAAGGTCAGCGGGCACAGCTACCGAAACACTCTGACTATCACCACCGAAATGAAGACACTTAATCCTTGTCTATCAGTGGTATGGTAATTTTAACCTTTTGTCGTCCCGGACTCCTGCCCCAATTTACGCTTTATTTACGCTAATTTACAATCAAAAGCAGATATTTTCCGAGTCGTGTTTCTCACTTTTTTGTAAAAATTCAATCGAGAAAAAAAAATGTTTTAAACGGGAGAGGGTAAAATATCTATATTTGTTGCCGATATAAAGCGAGTGGACTATTGTAAAATATTTACATATATTTGCCGATAAAAAAAAAAGCGGGAAACACAGCACGGTAAATATTTGAAATTTGAGTTTATTAAAATTTGTACAAATTCAATCGAAAAAAAAAAAAACATTAATGTTAAACGCTGGGGAAGGTGTAACATATATAAATTGCTTAGGAGGTTGATTTAGAAGGCTATCACAATGCAGGTGTAAAGAAAAAAATAATAATACGGTAATAATGGACTGCTTCAGTTCTAGCGATCTTTTGAAAAAGAGATTTTATCTCGAAAATTCAAGAATTAAATACAGGTTAACACACAACACCATTGTTACCGTATTATTATTTTTTTTCTTTACACCTGCATTGTGATAGCCTTCTAAATCAACCCCCTAACCAATATATACACAATGCTTCAAGCAAATTATAAAACTCTCTTATATCTAAATTGATTTGGCGATAAAAAGTTAGGGGAGGACATTGTAAGATATCTACATTAATTTGCCGATAAAAAGCGAGAAACACGACCTGGAAATTATCTCCGTTTGGCCGGATTTACACCTGACACCGGCAAGACAAAAATAGTGTAAATTAGGGCAGTAGTCCGGGCCGATATAAGGTTAAAATTACCAATAATATTAATGATGATAATAATAATAATAATAATAATAATCATATTAGAAAGTCAGACAAAAATTGAATTGAATATAATCTTTGCAATGATAATTTTGTAAATATCTTCTTCAGACAAATCAACCACACCTCAGCCTCTTGTGTTTACATTAAAACATGACAAAAAAAGTTAAGTAATTGGTGACAATATTAATATTTTTAATTATTAATTAGTTACGGGTGAGGATTTGGACTGGGACATATATTTGAAGAAAAAAGTGTATAGCATTCCCATGGGTTATTAATCAATTTCTTGATATTATTAATCCTTTTCTAAAAATTATTAATTTATTTTTTGAATAAAATTTATGTTTCTATTAATTATCAATCCAATACTATCAATTATTAATCCACAACAACATCACACTGTGACCTGTGAATATGATAATTTAATTATAACTAAGTTTGATATGTTTGCTTAAGAGCTATTCTATTAATTAATAGTCCTTTAAAAAATTATTAATGTTTTCTAAAAATTATCAATCCATTTTTGAAAATTATTTATCCATTTTTGAGTAAAATTTATTTTCTATTAATTAACAATTCAATCCAATCAATTATTAATCCACAATATCATACAGTTTTTCTATTGATTATTAATCATTTTTCTAAAAATTATTAATCCATTTCTATTAATTATTAATCGTAAGAATACGGGGTAACAAAAAATAATAAAGTAAAAAATATTATAAATCATTTTATTAAAATCACGGCGCGTTAAAGCGAGTGGACAATTTTGCCTTATATGCACGTAATATCCTTGTAAATCGCTCGTATTCACCGACCATATCCCCACCCCACCCCCCCAATCAGAGTCGTTTCGGTTAGGTTGAATCATTCGAATTTTTAAGTGTTTTATGGAAAAATGTTTTCATTTTCAAAAAAAAACGAAAAAACTCCTCGACACGGTGATGTTCTGTTACATAATTATTAGATACCTAATAATTATATAAGGTAGTGTAGAAACATAATGGCGATTAGTGCAGCCCACGGCCTTGAAGAATGAGTGACAACGCTTGACCTCACTCTCACCTTGCCTTCCAGGGATAAATCGTGAGTACCGGAAGGCACAGAAGACCCTGTCTTCCGGTTTAAGTAATAGTAAGTAAGACACAGTTAGAAGGTAGCAGCGAGCTCGAAGGGGTAAGTCGTGTTATACACGCGGTCCCTCATCTGCGCAGATTGTCTGGTTGGGGATTTACCGAATAAAGTAACATTAAAAGAAAATCGAAGTCTTGTGTTTATTACCTAAAAACTAACAATGACACAGGGTTTTTGATAAAGAGAAATCCCTAACAGAAACCAGACCCGAAATCCCCATAGAATTCCAGACCTTAGAAGAAACCAGACCAAGATGTTAGAAGATAGAACCAAAGCCGGCCAGAAGAGAAGACGACTAGAAGTAAGAAGTAAGAAAAGGGTATACAACATTATATCGATTTGGTACCGTGAAAACTTCAGTATATAACAGTTCTTTTCCTTGGCGTCTACTAATTTCTAACGAAAGAGGAAAAGTGTAAAAACTGTTTTTGTTAGTCATAGAAAATGGTTTTGTTAAAATGGGAAAATCAAAATATTGTATAAATTTTGATTCCACTTATTGTGTTTACAGATACAGTCACACGATTAAGGTGATATGTTTATCAAAGTTGTCGGAAATCAAGGAGGTGCCTTGATTTTGGGGGCGAATACCAGTTAATATGGTTAACGATTACAAAATAGCAACATTTTTTTCTATATAAAAACACTCTGAGTTGTTAAAAATTCATTTTGAAGTCTCGTGTATATGTGTGTAGATTCATTGATAAAAACTTAGGATGTCTCTTTGTAATTCTCATGCTTAATATTCAAGATTATTTACATTTAATTATATGTGTGTATATTATTTACATTTAATTATATGTGTGTAGATTATTTACATTTAATTATATGTGTGTAGATTCATTGATAAAAAATCTTTGGATGTCTTTTTGTAATTCTCATTGATATTCAAGATTATTTACAGGGTCTCCATAAAGTCCGTGTGCATTTTTTATGTCTAAATAAAAAAAATCTTTAAAGTGCACACTGACTTTATGGACTTTATATAATCCTAAACTAAAGAAATCAGAGGTAAGCCAAGAAAACAATTCGGGATGAATATTGTTTACATCTTAGCCATATTGTACAAATTCATTTTTAGTCCAGCTTAAAATCATTGTAAGGGTAACTCAATAGTGCATTAACGAGAAACCAACCACCTTTTTAATTTTAAAGAACCCAAAATGTTAGAAATCAGCATTTTTTAAAAATAAAATAAAGTATGCATTATAAAATTCTTTGATTAATTAGTCAGCAGTGAAAATTTTATTAAAATTCAGATTATTTTTTTGTTTTTTGTTTTTTGTTTATGAATCTGTGTTAGTGAATTGTTACTTATTGGCTAAACATATCTCACTAAATTTGTTTTTCTTTAGAGATTAAAAGAAAATATTGTATGTCATAGGAACCACGAGACTTCAAAATTGCTGAAATAAAAAAATCTTTGCCACTAGAAGAAATAGGCCTTGCCGCCATGAAAAACTCCGATAAAAGAAGTGACGTAGTCCATCCATCTTTGCTGAATTACCCAATGTTAATTAACATAGAACAAAATGCCAGACAAAGCTCCTCGTCGTGTCTTTTCTCTCCAACCCAGTGTGCAAAACATATTTCTTTTCGTTATATATAAACCGTTGTTATTGTGTCTTCCAAATGGGGGAACTATTTTGAAGGAGATAAAGTTAATTTGTAATTAAGTTAATAATAATAACATTTTTATAGTTTTTTTTTTAAACACAATCGGTCTCATTACTTTAACAGAACGACTTTGCACAACGACAGACTAGTACGAGTATCCTCATCTTGGTTATTTTAGTCACAATGTTTCAACCGTTGTACTCTCCGACCCTCTTCGGGTGTTTGTCAGGGGTCACCGACTGCATCAATTCAAAGAAGGTCAGAGGGCACAGCTACCGAAACACTCTGACTATCACCATTTCGTTATTGTTAACAGTGTGTTGTCTCGTTCTTGCCAACAACTCCAGCAGATCATTTTCCACTAATTTCCCGACCCGTCACAAAGACGCTTCGACCAAGTAGTGTCAATCCCATATTTGCGGATTAAAGAAAAGCACAACGTGAGCGCAAAAAAAAAACATCTACAGAGCAACTGGCCGGAGACACACGTGGTAGTCACGGAACTAAGTCACTTCATCAAGTACGGTGACAAGCATAGGACTACATAGAGTTGAACATGTAGGAATAAGAAGGAAGAGAGATACGATGAAAGGAGAGAGAAGAGAAAGACAGGTGAGAAAATGAGAACGAAGAAGAAGAAGAAGAAGAAGAAGAAGAAGAAGAAGAAGAAGAAGAAGAAGAAGAAGAAGAATCGTAGCCCACGTGATTGGAGAAGATTCCAAATAAAAGTCACGTGGTATATTCTTCTTGTGAGCAGCCATGATATTCACTGCTCTCAGAGAGAGAGAGAGAGAGAGTCCAATATAAAAAGGAGAGAGAAGAGAAAGTGAAACGAGAAAAGGAAAGGGATGTGAAAGAGGATCGATAAAAGGAGAGAAAAGAAAAGAGAAAGAGAGACAAGAAAAAAGAAAGAAGAGAAAGAGAGAGAAAAAGAGAGAGAAGAGAAAAAGAAAGGAGATAGATGAGAATGAGGGGTGATAAGATGAGAGAGAGAGAGAGAGAGAGAGAGAGAAGAAGAAGAAGAAGAAGAGAAAGAGAGACGAGAAAAAGAGAGAGAAGTAGCTAGAAAGTTCGTTCTCTTCAATAAATTCTTTTATCGCGTGATGAATCCAGACATTATCAAAAATTACAAACTAATTCACTCAAATAATTATACACAATAATTTTTAGAAAGGATTATTAATCTTTAGAAAAAGAATTACAATTAAAAGAAAAAGAACAGTGTGGTGTTGTTGTGGATTAATAATTTATAGAATTGGATTAATAATTGATAGAAAAAATACTAAAAATGTGTATAAATAGTTTTTAGAAATAGATTAATAATAGTAATTGAATGCTAAAAATATAGCATTCCAATTAGCATTCAATTACTATTTTATTAATAAATAAAATAGCAATTGATTAACTCTTTGGCTACCAAATTTCCCCGACGGCTGTACCAAATTTTCTTGGCATTTTTTTTTTTTTTTTTTTTTTTTTTTACCTTTATGTTGCGATATTTTAAATTTCACTATCAATTCACCTCAGAACTCATTCTATTCAAATAAAGTCCTATTATTATTGTAATCTGAGTCCTTTGGCAAGAGCTCCTGCCGGAAGCTTATGGTAGGATGTATGATGGGATATTTCAAAGTTCGCTCTCTATTCACCTCAGAACTCATTCTATTCAAATAAAGTCCTATTATTATTGTATGATGGGATATTTCAAAGTTCACTCTCTTTTCACCTCAGAACTCATTCTATTCAAATAAAGTCATTTTATTATTGTAATCGGAGTAACACTTACGAGCCGCTGCCAACAGTCTACGGTAAGATCGCAGAGGTAGGAGAGCCGCTGTGAGCGTTTTAAAGTAGGCAAAGAGTTAAAAATTATTTCAACGATTTTTTGTTAGAAAATACACCGAAATTCGATTAGAAATAAAATTCATAAAATTTAAATCATAATCTCTGCCTACGAAATTTCCCTCACGGCTATACCAAATTTTCTTGGTATTCTTTAACGGTGTGATGGGATACTTCAAAGTTCACTATCTATTCACCTCAGAACTCATTCTATTCAAATAAAGTCCTATTATTATTGTAATCTGAGTCCTTTGGAAAGAGCTGCTGCCAGAAGCTTATGGTAGGATGCATGATGGGATATTTCAAAGTTCACTCTCTATTCACCTCAGAACTCATTCTATTCAAATAAAGTCCTATTATTATTGTAATCTGATTCCTTCTACTCAATTATAATGAACTAACCATCAGTTTTTGTACTTTGCTTGGGTATGGTGGGAGAGCTGCTGTGAGCGGTTTAAAGTAGGCAAAGATTTCATGAATGTAATGTTTTAATAGTTTGTAAGATAATCGATAATCTATAACTACTGATTAAACTACAAATAAGAATAAATTTAAAAACCATGATTTTTAAGATGCCACTTTATTTTTTTGAAAACTAATTTCAGAGCAGCTGGCTATATAACTTGACAAAGGTAGCGATTTTTCCTCAATGGGTTTAGCTAATTTGCATATTTTGTTTTAGAATCCCTTATTGAAAATAAATCCACCAAAACATTTTGTGATTATAAACATTAAATGAATGAAGAATCAAGATGCACGGAAACTTTGGATTATTATTGTCTAACAGGTTTGAATTCAAAGTTTTCCTTCTCCTAGACCGGTTGCCATACCAAAATTTAAGTACTCAGTCTACACTACCGTTTACCGATAGATGGTGGAAAAATAGTTGGATTTGTACCTTTCCAAAGGTATTAGCGTTATGTGAAATTCAAACACCCTTGTCCAAGATTTGAACTTGGATCATGGGTATTTATTTCCTACGACAATTACCATTATATTCCAAGCACCGCCCGCCCTGTCAGTGTGGCGTTAGAATGCACCGACTGCACCTCTGCAGAGGGGTAAGATTCCCCCCAATGAGACCACCTGTTGGCCGTGGGTGGCGACCCGTGATGCTTAAGGATAGAACCCAGGTGGATGAGCAGTTCATGACATGCAATACTCCACTTTGGCCCTATCTTGGGCTAGACGGGCGGTCAGAGAGGCCCCCTCCGATCAATCGGTTAGTCACGTCAAGCCCTAGCACCTATATGATTTTCCCAACCCTATTGTCCTTATGGCAAGCCCCAACCCCTTTTTATCATATGGGTGCTAGAAGGTGGTGACTGAGGGTCTACATGTCCTGGGAATGACGTTAAACTCTATCTGATGGTGAGATTCCAGTTTTGGAGGTTTGGGGAATGTGGAGCACCCCTTCATCACCATTGCTCCCTGGTCCACTCTGACCCGGAGTGGTAGTACCTGTTAGGGTCCCATCTATGGGTTAAATAGAAAAATGTATTTATAAAAAAATTGTATTATCCATTAAGAATTTATTTATTTCAAAACTTTATCGGCATTAAATGACCCACTGAGGTTGATATGCCGTAAAACAAAACAAACCAACCAAACCATTCAATTTATAACTATGTATGAGGCATCGGCGTTAACACGTTAACATGTTGCCTACGTTTGTTCAAATGTCCGTTTCTCGAGTTTTGAAAGTATTGTTGTTACACGTAGTGGACCAATAATGCACCACGTACGTCTGTGGTATGATATAATACCTACATATGTACAGCAATGATAAATTGACTGTGACACGAGTTAGTACACATTTGGCGCACGTATTTATCTATTATTTATTTATGATCTGTATCTGTTTTATACAATATGATATAATAGCAATATATAATATGAAAAAACCATTTGTAACAGGTTATCAGTTATATAAATAAATAAGTAAATATATAAGTAAAAATATAACAAAAGACTTAGAATTTGTGCGATATAGTCTATTTCAGAAGCTTAAACAAAGTGTCTAACTCTCCCAAATAATCAGATGCGAATGATGAATTCTTTATTACTTTTAATGCATTTGAAAACAGATTTTTTTATTGTCCTGTTAACCCACAGCTGAGAGTAACAGGACAATAACATTTTTAAAAATAAAAAAAATCTAAAAAATAAAAAATCTGTTTTCAAATGCCTTAAAAGTAATAAAGAATTCATCATTCGCATCTGATGATTTGGGAGATTTAGACACTTTGCCTAAGCTTCCTGAAATAGACTATAATGCACAAATTCTAAGTCTTCTGTTATATTTTTACTTATAAATTTGCTCTGTGACTCTAACAATAAGAGCACACATTGAGCTCTGCAAACTGCGACAGTTTTTAAAAAAAATCCTATGTCGTAAGGAAGATGTATTCTCCGGACTTTTGGATTATATATATATATATATATATATATATATATATATATGTATATGTATATATATATATATGTATGTATATATATATATATATATATACTAAGGCTGAGCGAATCATTTGCCTTCTAAAGGCTTTTTTAGTGTTTAGTTTAATGACACGAAAATTATACTAAATTATTCCTTACTTTTAGGATGGATTGAGTTATGTTTGAAAAAAATTACATTTTAATTGGTTCTAATTAGTTTGCAATTAAGTAAAAAAACTGACCAATCTCTTACTTTACATTCTGCCTATCACCTTCTTTTCCTCTGTGTATATGTTGATTACCTCCTCGTTATATATGGTTAGTTTCTCTGGGAGGGTAGAAAGAGAGAGAGATGGGAGAATTTGAAATGTATTTCTATGTTAAATTTCACAAGTAGCAACCCGTAGCTTAAATTAGGTCAAACATTCATTTTCTTAGAAATCTTACAAAATGATTTTAATGTTTTGTCCGGTCGTTTTTTTAGTTTTTTTTAATTAATTTGCTTTGCAAAATTACTTTTCCCTAATCTCAGGGGCTGAATGGGTGACCCAGCGGGTCACGTTTTTTCCAGTTTTTTCCCAGAGCTGAATGGGTGACCTGACGAGTCACGTTTTTTCTACTCTCTCTCTCTCTCTCTCTCTCTCTCTCTCTCTCTCTCTCTCTCTCTCTCTCTCTTTCTCCCCTACACACCCACCCCCCTATTGGCCATGGCAGGTGTTCTGCACGGTATCCAGTATAAATACAGGGCTGATCGATCGGTGTACCTCTATGTAACACAAAGCCTATCTTTAAGCACACTTTAACTGGTTTAAATTCTGAATTTTCCTTCTCCTAGACCGGTTGGCATACAAATGTTAAAGAACCCATTCTGCCCAACTATAATAGATTCCCTGTCCTCTTCAATGGTGTTCGTTTTTATGCATTGGCTATCTTTAATTCTACAAAGTAATTCAATAAATGTCTTTTAACCCACCAAGGATCAAAGGAAAGGTTACTCCAAAAGGTGGCTATCAACCAGGTTGTAAATGATCATTCCTACTAGCTAATAGTTAAAACAAACACAATCCTAAAACAAATTCTAATGGTAAAGTTCCAATACCCATCAGGAATGAATAGAACAAAACGTCTTCGGTATAGAATAATCCATTAAGGGTTGACATGCCGTAAAATCCAATTAATCAAACCAAACCAAACTTTTAAAAAAACTCCAAAGGGTAACTTCACACAAACCTAAACTCTACCGTGTCTGAAACATATGGCCCCACCCATGTCTGAAACATATTGGCCCCACCCGTTGTAACAAGATGGGGATATTATCCTGAGCGAGAACTACTATATTAGAAAAAGAGGAAGAAGAAATGAGACCAGGTGGAGGCTTTGAAAAAGCGTGGAGTGATGAACAATGATTTGACCGGGGCGTAACCCCCGAATGGAGAATTGAGTGTCAACCGGAAGTTTCAGGTGTTGCCCGGAACCGGAAGTTACCTGGTGACGTGGTACGACGAAGAAAAATACCGGTCTCTTTTTGCTTTCGGACGCGTAGGGGAACGGACGGGCCTTTGGTGCCTAGTATGGGGTCACAGTAATTTAACAGTGTTCTCTCTCTCTTTCTCTCTGTCTTTCCTCCTCTCCGATACAGCCAACGAGACGCATGAGACGAGCCCTGGAAATAAAAGCTAAGCTTGTGACGATATATTTCTCGCGCTTGTACTTTTTTTATCCACAAGATGACCGCCACGTGCAGAACGCCTTTTTAGTACGGTGAATATATTGCCACCGCTACGTTACATATATCATTTTGGTACTGTGAAAATACAACAACGTTACACCGTGTCTGAAACATATTTGCCCCACCCAAAATGTAACAAAGGAATCAGGGGGGTCATGTCCCGATAATATATTCTGTTTTAAGTTAATAATCAACCGAATTTGATTCAGCCATCAAAAACCATTTTAGTGAATACAAATTGGATTGACGAAGACAATTAAATGATATTTTGTTAGATTAGCCGCCATCTTTAGAAGT
>CM042180.1:22963409-22975909 GCA_023376005.1 Doryteuthis pealeii | reverse complement strand
TGTGTCAAGCAAACTGTGTAATGATTATTGTTGTTGGAAATGGACACGATGACCCGAGTTCAAATCTTGGACGAGGCTGTTTGAATTTCACATACTGCTAATACCCTCGGGAAACGTATGAATCCAACTAATCTCCCTCTAGATATGGGTAAATAGTACGTCTAACTGGACTCTTTAACCTTGGTTTAGCCACCAGTCTAGGAGAAAGAAAACTCTGAAAGGGACACATTAAATTTCATTTCATGTTAATATTCACCTAAGAATGTGTCAAGCAAACTGTGTAATGATTATTCTTGTTGGAAATGGATACAACGACCCGAGTTCAAATCTTGGACGAGGCTGTTTGAATTTCACATACTGCTAATACCCTCGGGAAACGTATGAATCCAACTAATCTACCTCTAGCTATGGGTAAATAGTACGTCTAACTGGACTCTTTAACCTTGGTTAAGCCACCAGTCTAGGAGAAAGAAAACTCTGAAATCAAACCTGTTAAACTCCGCTTGAGAAATTAACCTTGTGTCACATCCTGCTCTCCGACTGCCTATCTAGTCTAAGTAAGAACCAAAATGGAGTGCTGTATGTTATGGACTGCTCAGTCACCAGTGTTCCATCCTTAAGCATCACAAGTCGCCACCCACGGCCAATAAGTGGCCATATTGGGGGGGGGTCTTACAGAGGCGCAGTGTATTCTAAAGGCCCAGCCGACAGAGGAAGTATTATCTAAGTTTAAGAAGACTGCTATTCTTATTCTTATGATCTTCTCAAGATTTTTTTTGAAGCGATAAATGGAACTTAATAACTTTTAATCTTAACCGAGTTAAATCGAACATTAACGGACCGAAATTCTACCATCGTATGTCACCCCGCCGAAAGAAAAAATACCAAAAATCAGGGAATAAACCAAATTTAATGAAATTTTCAGTGTTGACATATTAATGAATAAAAGATATAATGCACCAGTTATTTTAATTAAAACTTTTACATTTTTTCATGTCAGTTAACTTTGAACCATGGATCTTTAAGAATCTGTGTTACGCCTCAAAGATACGTAGTTCAAAGTTAACTGACCTGAAAAAATGTAAAAGTTTTAAAATAAAATAACTGATGCATTATATCTTTTATTCATTAATTTTTCAACATTGAAAATTTCATTAAATTCGGTTAATTACCTGATTTTTTTGGTATTTTTTTCTTTCGGCTGGGTGGCATACGATGGTGGAATTTAGGTCCGTTAAGTTCGATTTAACCCTTGCCCTATCGTTATTTACTAAGCTTAGCTTAGATATGGCACAAATATGGGGCGTCCAGTGAGAATCTAACTCACAATCGATGGTCTGATAATCTAATTCGCTAACCATTACTTCACGTTAAGAAAAGGAAACCTCAAAAGAGAAACTGAATCACTAATAATTGCTGCACAGAATAATGCCATAAGGACAAACTATATCAAAGCAAAAATTGATAAGACCGAACAAAATAGTAAATGTAGACTATGCGGTGACAGAGATGAGACACAAGCTAAAAATGATGTGTTTGCTTGACTCATATTTACTATGTGAATGTAGCAAACTGGCACAACGGTAATACAAAACTAGTCATGTCTGGGTTGGAAAGGTGATCCACTGGGAATTATGCAAAAAATTTAATTTTGACCATACAACAAAATGGTATATGCATAAACCAGAATCTGTTCTTGAGAACGAAACGCATAAAAATATCTGGGACTTTGAGATAAAAACGGATCACCTTATCCCAGCAAGAAGACCAGACCTAATGTTGATTAACAAAAAAGAAAGAACTTGTCAACTGGTGGATTTTGCAGTGCCAGCAGATCACAGGGTGAAGCTAAAGGAAAATGAAAAAATGGACAAATACCTGGACCTTGCCAGAGAACTGAAAAAGTTATGGAATATAAAAGTCAAAGTTATACTAATTGTAGTTGGTGCACTTGGAACGGTCCCAAAAAGATTGGAAAAAAGTTTGGAAAATCTGGAAATCAGAGGGAGAATCGAGACCATCCAGAATACTGCACTGCTGCAATCTGCCAGAATACTCAGAAGAGTCCTGGAGACCTGAGGAGATTTGTTGCCACTCAGACTCCAGTGAAAGGACATCAGCTAACGCTGATGTGAAAAACTCAAAAGGAGTGAATAATAATAATAATAATAATAATAATAATAATAATAATAATAATAATAATAATAATAAATGACTTAAAATAAATATATATATTGAATAAAAGTTGATAAAAATATATAAAGTATATTTAAAAAAATAAAAAACTTAAAAATAAATCTCTGATCTATATTTATATATAGACTAATAAAAATTATTTTTCTATATAGAAAAATATTTTTCATTAATCTATATATAAATATAGATCAGAGATTTATTTTTAAATCCCGGGCAACACCGGGTAGCTCTGCTAGTTAAGTATATTTCGAATATGACTCAAGCAAACACATCATTTTTAGCTTGTGTAGCAGAGGCCTCAAGCAATAGAAAACATTACCTAACTGTACAGTGACGTTGTTACGGCGTAAAAAGCAAATTAAGCCGACTGGAAAGCGGCTCATCTGGTAAAGACGTTAGAATTTTGTGAACAGTAAGTAAAAAGTAAGTAAAGTCGTCGGGGTGGCCTAAAGTCGGTATCAGCTAGAGAGTCTATCCCATTTTCACTAGCGCTAAACCAGGGAGATTGTTTTGGCGTCTGATGTGGAGCGCCACACTTACAATCAGCTCTTCACTTTACCACACATATCCATGTGCTACTCATACGCTGAGTTGACGAGGGCCGGAATCGAACCAGGCGAATCAGGAACCTCGAGGTTCCCATCCGGACACTCTACTGATTGAGCTAATGAACAGTAAGCAAAATATATTTTACAAGTTTCCGAATGTATGTCCAACCGACTATGATCTATCAAATTTTCTAAATAAATATACTATATATATGTAGTATATTAGGAAAAATGAAAAAAACACAGGTTTAAATGGGTTAAACGACAGCGGAAATAAACCTCAAGGCTGTGTGTGTGTGTGTGTGTGTGTGTGTGTGTGTGTGTGTGTGTGTTGTGACACCTCTCCCCCTACCTCTTACAAATACACACATACACACATACACACACACACACACACACAAACTTAAGGTTTATTTCCGCTGTCGTTTATCGCAAAAGTTTTACACACACACACACAAACACACACACAACCACACACCTAAGAATGCACCATGTTACCTTTCGATACACACACATACACCGTCCCATACTCACGCCGTAAAAAAGAATATTTGACGTCACATTTCAAACCGTCTTCGCTTTTTTCAAACCTCAAAAAATTTTAAACAAGATGAATAACAATAACTACCACTAGCTTTTCTCGTTATTCTGTGATAAAAAAAAATTCTTATCACCTTCCATATGGAACAAATGCTCTGAAGATGATCTAATTAATAGATCGAAACACTGCAGCGTCGGCCAATAAACTCACCAGTTAACCCATTTAAACCTGTGTTTTTTCATTTTTCCTAATATACTACACACACACACACACACACACAAATATATATATATATATATATATATATATATATATATATATATATATATATATATATTAGCAAAAAAATTAGCTCTCTTGTTCCATTAGAACGAATAATGAAATTAAATATTACATTTATTTTTACTTTATTCTAATTGATTTCAATATCAAATTATACATAGGATTACTTTCAATATGTTTGAGAATAAAATAATGATATTATAAATCAATAACACCAAGTAATTACTTATTAAACACGGTTTATTTAAAACCGGTGTGCAAATTATTTACTCCATATACTATGTAAACATTTATTTCTTAATGATATACAGCAGGATTTTAAATACATAAATAACAAAGACTGTTTTGAGGAAAATCTAAACCTTAATAGAGACATTGTTAATAAATAAGATGCTAATCTATTAATAATGGAGATTCGCTTCCGGTTTTTGTCTGTAACAAAAATTACGTCACTGCTTACGTAACATTACCCAAAATCGTCATAATATAGAATAAATACACTCAAAAGTTGAACATACAACATTAAGCAGTCCTCATTGTTTTTTTAAAATAAGTGCGTATGTGTGTGTGTGTCTGTGTATGTGTGTGTGTGTGTCTGATTACCATCACCCAGCAAAACGGAGTTTATTGTAGGGACCATCAAGCGTACGTATTAAGTAGAGATAAAACTACTAAACTCTCTCATCACTTCCATTTGGGAGGATTCCGTGCAGCTGGTGCAAAGATTGGGATCCACAGGAAACCGCGACTTTGGGAAAACGCCGGATATTTGGGGAGGCGCAGCATATCTGAGAAAACCTGGGGTAAAAGCTTTAAAAAATTAATGGGGAAAAAATTCGAAAATATTTTTTTTTTAATTATTTAAAAAGATACTATTTCTCTGAATGTTTGAGATGAGGCTTGAAGATTAGTATTATTAGCGTTATTCGGACTATTGTCCCCATCTTCATTGTTATTTGTACAACGTTTCGGCCGATATACCCTCCGGCTTTCTTCAGGTATTTCTTGTTGGACACATGGCCGAGTGGATTAGGCAGTTAGGTTAAAAGACAGTTCTAAGTGACAGTTATCTCTGGTTCCCAAGTTCAATCCTGAGTAGAGGCAGTTAGAAAAATAATTAATTAACACAACTCCTACCCCAGCTATGGTTAGTGGAATGAGAACAGGATACCCCCGTGGAATAAATAAAGGGTTAGGTTCAAAGTTCCGTGATGGCTCCCGAATACGACAAGAAAGTTCCCGAGTTCGAAAAGAAGGTTCCCGAGTCCGAGAAGGTTCCCGAGTCCGAAAAGAAATACCTGAAGAAGGCCGGAGGGTATATCGGCCCAAACGTTGTACAAGTAACAATGAAGATGGGGACAATAGTCCGAATAACGCAGATAATACTAATCTAAAAAGATATTTCCGAAAAATTTTCTTGCAAAATAACTGAAGTATATACAAATTCCTTTGGAGTACATCTGGTGGTGCACTGGTTAACAAACTAGAGAAAATCAATACTATTGAGTTCGATTCTCACTGGGTGTCCCCTATATTTCGTCCTTCGCAACAACAAAAAATATACAAATTATCACGCATGTATGTCATTGTGCGTATCATCGTGGCGTAATGGTTAACAAGCTAGTCTCGCAGATCCATTACTATTGAATAGTGAGGTCGATCCTTGCTAGATGCCCCCCGCTTATGAGCTTGTGTCAAAACCTACCTGCAGTGAACGGGTTGGGTAAATACTGACCAAATTCTCCGATCTATTTATATCAACATTCATAATTTTTAGAATTAACTAGCAAAGCTACCTGGCATTGCCCAGGACCTAAAAAGTTAAAAAAAATAAAGCTCTTATCTATACTTATATATAGAGTAATTTAAAAAGAGTGTGATAATTTAATTATTACAATGTTTGATATGTTTGCTTAAGAGCTATTGCTAAATGTATAAAGTATAATAATCTTAATTTAACTCTTTAAAATTTCATTAAAATCCGATAATTCCCTGATTTTTGGTAAATTATTTTCTCTAGGGCCCCTCCTTGATGGTCCCTGCAATAAACTCCGTTTTGCTGGGTGATGGTAATCACACACACACACACACACACACACACACACACACATACACACATACACTCACACACGCACGCTCTCACACACATACACACATACACACACACACACACACACATATATATATATATGCACAATGTTTCCTTTCGATACACACACATACATCGTCCCATACCCACGCAGTAAAATAGAATATTTGACGTCATATTGTCATTTTGAATATTTGACGTCATAAAGTCATTTTGTCAAAAATGCAATTTAGTCTCATTTTGGGTATCACTAGTATAGATTTTATTTTTTAATTATTTTTATTGCTTTTTTAATATCTCATTGATTTACATCTCTATTATATTTTTTATTTAGATTTTCTTATGATGTGTAAAAAATGATTTAACTCCCTTTCGGACAAAAATAGGGTGTGGGTTTTATTGAACTTTGGTCTTTGCTGGTTTTCACCAATTTTCCTTTTTAACAGGACGTGCGTTCGGTTGTTATACAGACAGACAGACAGACGGACATAATCTTTCTGATAGATAGATAGATAGATAGATAGATAGATAGATAGATAGATGTGAATTCACCAAGATAGCTATTAAACTAGATAGATAGATTTTTCCCTAATTATATCTCCAATAGGGCCGGATTAGCTCAGTCGGTAGAGCGTTCGGATAGTAACCACATGGTTCCTAGTTCGATTCCGGTCCGCGCAAACTCAGCGTATGAGTAGCACAGGGATCTGTGCGGTAAAGTAAGGAGCTGATGGTAGGTGTGACGCTCCACCTCAGATGCTAAAACAATTTCCTTGGTCTAGCGCTAGTGAAAAGGGGATAGACTCCCTCGCTGACTGGCTGATACCGACTTTAGGCCGCCCCGACGATTTTACTTTTTTTTTATATCTTCAATACTATAAAATCAAAGTCTAAAAAATAAGTGCATTTTTATCAACACGTGTCTTTTATATATCTATTAATCTATTTATCTATTTAGTGGGAGAGAGAGTCTATGGGAGGGGGGAGGGCTGTACTCTACCTTTTTGGGGAGCGCCCACTTAATTTACAGCAAGGGATGAGATCAATCGAACTTAGCAGCGCCACTGTCATAACCCCACCCGTTTAAGTGCAATAGGAAGGTACAGCCTGGGGGTAAGATTCCAGCTCACAGATCACCAGATTGTTCTGATGCACCGGCCAGGGAAATGTACCTTCCTCCCCGGGAAGCCAGAATGTGACTCAAGGTCGAGTTTATTGCAGGGACCCCCATGCGTACATTTATATAGAGATAAAAATTGTTCAGCTCTGTCGGTATTAGCCTTTATGATGCCTCAGGCACCAGGGATTGATCCGGTAAGTTTAATATGGCAGTGCCGCTAGAGGAAACACATCCTCTTCCGGGGATGTGTTATCTATTTACTAGCAGGACCTGTGGATATACCACAGTATGATAATTTAATCATTACAACGTTTGATATGTTTACTTAAGGGCTATTGCTAAATAGTTCAATTTGTAAAAAGTATAATAATCTTGATTTAACTCTCTCTCTCTCTCACTCTTTTTTCTCTCTATCTTTCTTTCCATCTTTTCATTATCTTCAATCGCAACAGAGAAAACTCATAAGAAATAAGATTTAAGTGGATAAGCAATACCAGATAATCACAATTTACATTTTTGCATTTCATCTAGGACGATTTGAACGGTCTCACTTTTAACCAGAGGGTGTTGCAAGATGATAACGGTCGTTCAATTAAGGAACAAACGTATTAATATATAGATTTTTTTTCTTAACCTCTGACCTGTCCCCCATGAAAATCCCTTTCGCTCCCCTGTGAATATGATGTGTATTAATTGTTGTGTGTATTTTTGAAATGAGTCTTGATAACTTGTTTTATTTTTTTTGGACTGCTGTCCTCGTCTTTATTGTTTGGCCGATGTGCCCTCCGGCCTTCTTCATGTGTTTCTTGTCAAACTCTGCAGCATTCATGTCGTAATCGGGAGTCTTCAGTTCCAAGGACTAATCGTAACCCCAGACGAAAATAACATAGAATACTAAACAGCTTAATACTTTTTCTCTGAATGTTTGAGATGAGGCTTGAAGATTAGTATTATCTGCGTTATTCGGACTATTTTCACCATCTTCATTGTTATTTGTACAACGTTTCTGTCGATATGCCCTCCGGCCTTCTTCAGGTATTTCTTGTCGGACTCGGGAACCTTCTCGGACTTGGGAACCTTCTTTTCGAACTCGGGAACTTTCTTGTCGTAATCGGGAGCCGTCACAGAACTTTGAACCTAACCCTTTATTTAGTCCACGGAGGTATCATGTTCTCCCGATTACGACAAGAAAGTTCCCGAGTTCGAAAAGAAGGTTCCCGAGTTCGAAAAGAAGGTTCCCGAGTCCGAAAAGGTTCCCGAGTCCGACAACAAATACTTGAAGAAGGCCGGAGGGTATATTGGCCGAAACGTTGTACAAAGAAGATGGGGACAATAGTCCGAATAACGCAGATAATACTAAGCTTAATACTTGTATTTGGTCATGGTTAAAGGAATAAGAACAATCTACTCCAATGAATTAGATAAAGGGTTCGATTCGAAGTTGCGTGAAGGATTACGACATTGAAGGATTCCGAGTTCGATAAGAAACACCTGAAGAAGGCCGGAGGGTACATCGGTCGAAATGTTGTGTATATAAAAATAATGATGAGGACAACTTTCCGAAAGATCTAAATAATACTAATTGTTGTGTATTAATCATTAATAGATAGTCATCTCGCTCTCACAATACGCACGCCCCACCTACAGAAGACCGGGTCACTGTCATAAATGAAGTTTACTCAAAGGGAGAACACTAGCCCTATAGTTGTGGCTTAAAATGCGGTGACTATATCCCATGCAGAGGGGTAAGGCCTCGCCCAAAAGGGGATGCCCTTGGCATGACATTAAACTGCATCTGATGGTGAGGTTCTTGTTCTGAAGATCTGGGATGAGTGTGAAATATCCCCTTCATTGCTATTACTCCCAGATCGAGGGGTAAGGCCTCGCCCAAAAGGTGGTGCCCTTGGCATGACATTAAACTACATCAGATTGTGAGGTTCTTGTTCTGAAGATCTGGGATGAGTGTGAAATATCCCCTTCATTGCCATTACTCCCAGGTCCACTCTGACTCTGAGTGGTAGTATATGTTAGGGTCACATAATAAATCTGTTTAAAATTATTCGTATTCTTTAGGACAATGTGCAACCAACCCTTCCCAAAATCTATATCTATCTATCTATCTATCTATCTATCTATCGGTCTATCTATCTATCTAATCAACACGACAAAAGTCCAAATTAAAACATAGCAGTTATACACTTTATACAATAAATAAATAAATGAATGAATTACCATGAAGTTATATAGACGAAAAGTATCGAGACTGGATTTTTAAATTAAAGAAAAATTAAATTAAAAAGAAAATAATTAAAAATCAAAATCAACGTGTACAAAACTAAGCTAACAAACTGATGATGTCTAGATTTTGTCGAAACGTCTAGATAAACCAGTATCAATTTTCGATACTTTTTAATCGACAGTTTTTGGAGAAACGCTGAACTGTTGAAGTGCACCCCCACACACACACCTATATTCACCAGATCTAACCCAGTGCCCCTTTTTCTGGTTTCTGGTTTCCTAAATTGAAAATTCATTTCAACTGTCACATTTGAGGACGTGGACGACATTGTAATATATACTAGTAAAGTCGTCGGGGCGGCCTATATTCGGTATCAGCCAGTCAGCGAGGGAGTCTATCCCATTTTCAATAGCGCTAGACCAAGGAGATTGTTTTTGTCATCTGAAGTGGAGCGCCACACCTACCATCAGCTCCTTACTTTACCGCACAGATCCCTGTGCTACTCATATGCTGAGTTGGCGAGAACCGGTATCGAACTAGGAACCTTGTGGTTTCTAGCCGAACGCTCTACCGACTGAGCTAACCCGGCCCCGTATAACTTTACTGCATATAAACAAAAATGAGTTTCAGAAGTGCTTCGACTAATGTTAAACTCACTGGATTAAAAGTGTTTAATGCCTAGAAGGGATAATTTTAAAGAAAAAAGGAAACATATGTTTAATACTAGGAAGCGAGTGGTGTAATGGTTAAAGTCATGGGAAATGGACTCGTCGCCCCGAGTTCAAATCCTGGATGTGGTAATTGCATTTCACTTTGCGCTAATACCCTTGGGAAAGGTATGAATCCTACTCTCCCTCTAGCTATGGATAAATAGTAGGGTGGGCTGGGCTCTTTAACCTTGGCTAGGTACCAGTCTATGAGAAAGAAAAACTCTGAATTTAAACCTGTTAAACTCCGCCTAAGAAATTGACCTTGTGTCACATCTTGCTCGTGCGGAGGGGTTTGGTAAATATATATATGTTTAATACCAAAAGGAAATTAACTGTATATTTGTAAATACGTATCTATCTATCTATCTAGCTAGCTAGCTTAGTATATTCAATATCTATCTGTATACTCATACCCTGTCTATCTATCTACCTAGATACGCGCGGGTATGTGTGTGTGTGTGTGTGTGTGTGTGTGGTGTGGTGTGTTTACCCAATAGACAGGTAAGCGAGGAATGATTCTATTTGGGATCATCCATATCCTCCGTATATTCTCAACGCATGCCCATGCTGATTCACACTGATAGATTTATACAAGGATTCTTTCAAGTCCATAGGAGAGCTTAATGTATGATGATTGATTAATCATATATATATAATATGTATTATATATATTATATAAACACTTTTATATATTATATATAACACTTATATTATATATATATATATATATATATATTATATATATATATATATAAACACTTATATATATTAATTGTGGGCTAAAAAAAGCCATATCATAAAATACATCGCTTGTGTATCTACTTCTCATATATATATATATAAACACACATATATATATAGTGTTTATATATATATATATATATATATATATATATATAAAAGTGTTTTATATATATAAAGTGTTTATATATATATATATATATATATATATATATATATATATAATATATATATATATATATATATGGTCACGAAAAACTAGGAAAAGAATCTACCTCGATATTGTAAAACGCTCTGTGTTGTATAAAATATTTATGTGATCCCAATAACAAATATTAGGAGGAAAGCTTGGATAAACTAATCTGTGCGGTAAAACATCTAAGAACTGACAATAGGTGTGGTGCCCTACTTCAGCAAAACAATCTCACTAGTCTAGCGAAAGCGAAAATGGGATAGACTCCTTCGTTGTTCGACAATAGACCACCCAGCCGACTTTATTTGTGTTTATTTTTGTTGTTTTTGTTGTTGTTTTTTTTATTTTTGTTTTGTTTTTTGGTGTTTTTTGGTGTGTTTTTTTTGGGGGGGTGTTTGTTTGTTTTTGTTTTTTGTTTGTTTTTTGGTTATTTGTTTTTTACTTGACTGATTGTGGAATTGATTTCTTGATAAATAATCAAGATCTAAAAAGAATGGTCTAGCGAAAAGGGGATAGACTCCCTCAATGTTCGGCTAATACCGACAATAGGCCACTACTAGTAAAAAATGATCCGTCTTTAAGATAAAGGGCACCTCACGTGGTGTAATGGTTAACAAGCTACGTTATCAGACCATTGTTAGTGAGTTCGATTCTCACTGGGTGCCCCATATTTCTGGCCTTGTACTACAATTAAGCTAAGCTTAGTACATAACTATACTGTGAAAGACTGAATAAAACAAAATCTTGTTCAATGTTTGTCGAAATGTTTGTCGGTGTGACCGACATTTTTCGTTATGAAATACTCGATGAGAATATACTTACCTGATGTTCGGGAGCCTCAGCCTCTGGACTGGTAAATATAAGATTAATATTGCGATCCCTCCGGGCAACACCTGCACCCTCGATTTAAAGGAGCAGGGCTGAGTTTATTGCCCAGTGCCTGAGGCACTTTAAAAAGAGGAATGCCGAGGAGATACACGTAATTTTTAAACACTAGCCACGCATGAGCTTCAGTTTGTGCGTGGTTCCCCCATTTTAATGATCCTTGTGTTCAACTGACATGATGGGACGCCAATAAATACTTACCCCATAAGAATATACTGTATCAAAATTGAATAAATAAATGAATGGGTGAATAAATAGTCCGAAAGATTCAGAATATGGTTTAATTTTGTGCATAGTTTATTATTATTTAAAATATTTGTTAATAATAAACAACTGATATTTTATTTCTTAGGATGTGTAGCAGTGAATTCTAAAGATGAAAACAATATTTTCGGTTATTTCCTATAAAGTCGTCGGGGCGGCCTAATGTCGGCATCAGCCAGGCATCGAGGGGGTCTATCCCCTTTTCACTAGCGCTAGACCAAAGAGATTGTTTTAGCGTCTGAGGTAGAGCGCCACACCTACCATCAGCTCCTTACTTTACCGCACAGATCCATGTGCTACTCATACGCTGAGTTGGCGAGGGTGGGTATCGAACTAGGAACCTTGTGATCTCTAGCCGAACGCTCTACCGACTGAGCTAACCCGGCCCTTTCCAACATAAAAATGGGGGAATTACTCTGATTGACTGATAAATTATTTATTTATTTATTGATCTACTAGGAAAACAGAAGACAGGTTTAGCGTTAGGGTTTAGGGTTAGGGTTTAGGGTTAGTTTAATAAATAGATAATTTATCAGTCAATCAGAGTGATTCCCCTTTTTTATGTTGGAGTTATAGGAAATAACCGAAAATATTGTTTTCATCTTTAGAATTCACTGCTACACATCCTAAGAAATAATATATCAATTGTTTATTATTAACAAATATTTTAAATAAAAATAAGCTATGCACAA
>CM042180.1:22953409-22958409 GCA_023376005.1 Doryteuthis pealeii | reverse complement strand
AGAGAAGAGAGAGAGGGGCGAGAGAGGGGCAAGAGAGAGGAGAGAGAGGAGAGAGAGAGAGAGAGAGAGGAGAGAGAGAGAGAGAGAGAGAAGAGTCTAAAATCAAGGAATTATTATATTTTTTACATATTGAAACTATTTAACAATAGCTCTTAAGTAAACACGTCAAACGCCTGGCAATAACTAAATTCATCATACTGTGGGTATCCACAGGTCCTGCTAAGTAATAATAATAATAAAATATAAGATTATTTACATAATAATAACTGAAAAAGTGATGGAATATGAAAGTGAAAGTGTACCGATTGTAGTTGGTGGCCACTTGGAAAAGCCCAAAAGGATTAGAAAAGGGTTTTGAAGTTTGGAAAATTCAGAGGAAGGATTGAACCATTCAGAACACTGCACTGCTGTCAATCTGCCAGAAACTCAGAAAGTCTGGAGACGCTGAGAGACTTGCTGTCCACCTAGGACTCCAGCTGAAAGACCATCAGCTAACACTGATGTGAAAACTCAAAGGATGTAAATAATAATATTAATTAATTATAATAATAATAATAATAATCCTACAGGGCTTTTTCTCTGTTATTATTCTTATTCATTGTTTTTAAATAAAAAAAAGAATTTTTTCTTAGAGATCCACTTTATTTCGCAGTCTCCTAGCCGTCGTCGAAAAAAAAAAAAATGGCTACGTTTTGTGTCTGTTTTCTTGTTTCCCGACACCCCCAGGGGATCGAACTTATTGTTTTTAGTGTCACAATATTTTTCGTTATCATTTTTCATAATTTTCTGAGCTCTCGGGCTATTTGTTCATTCATTCATTTTATTTATTCAATTTTACTCGAATGATACAGTTAATTCTCTAAAAGGATATCATAACGGAAAAATGTCGGTCACACCAAAACATTTCGATCAAACATTGAACAAGATTGTTCTTTTATTCAATCTTGCGGTAAAGTTATTTACTAATCTATTGATGATAATTGATGCGTATTTATTTAGTAAATGTAGCTTGAACACAGGCCAAAATAAAAGGGCACCTGTGAGGATCAACTCGCTACTCAGATAGCTACCTTTACGAGGTGTCCCCCTCGCTTAATCATACCTTAGTTTTAACTTTTAAAGTGGAGGTCAGGTCAACTGCTCTGAAAGTAAAGTCCGACGCGGGTGGCCTAAAATGTCCGGTATCAAAGCCAGAACGGCGAGGAGAGTCTTCTCCTTTTCACTATGCGTTAGACCAAGGGTGATTGTTTTGCAAATTTCTGAGATGGAGCGCAAACATCTACAATCAGTGCTCCTCACTTTACTGCAGCAGATCCCTGTGCTTCTCATATGCTGCACGTCTGGCGAGGCGTATCCTGAACTTGTGGTTTTTCTAGTCCGACGCTCTATCGACTGAAGTTGTCATTAGAAAATTACATAGAAAGCTATTTTGGTTGAAGAATAATAAGAAAGTTCCGCAGAAATAGTATATAAAATGGGTTATTTCTATAACTCCAAACATAAAAAAGGAAACCACTCTGATTGACTGATAAATTATTTATTTATTAAACTAAAAACCCTAAACCTAACCCTAACCCTATACCGCTAACCCTAACCCCTAAACCCTTAACTCCGTCTTCCTTTTTTCCCTAGTAGATCAATCATGAAATAAATTAATTCATCAGTCAATTTTTGTGCATAGCTTATTTTTATTTAAATATTTGTTTTAATAATAAACAATTGATATATATTCTTAGATGTGTAGGCAGTGAATTCTAAAGGATGAAAACAATTTTTCGGTTATTTTCCTATAACTCCGAACATAAAATAAGGGGAATCACTCTGATTGAACTGATAAATTATCTATATTATTAAACTAACCCTAATACCCTACCCTAAACGCCCTACGCTAAACCCGTCTTCTGTTTTCCTAGTAAGATCAAGAAAATAAATAATAAGTTATCAAGTCAATCAGAAAGTAATTCCCCATTTTTATGTGGAAAGGGCGCGGGTAGCTCGAGTCGGTTAGAGCGTTCGGCTAGAGATCACAAGGTTCCAGTTCGATACGCCACCTCGCCAACTCAAGCCGTATGATGTAGCACAATGGGATCATGTGCGGTAAGTAAGGAGCTGATGGTAGGTGTGGCGCTCTACCTCGACGCTAAACAATCTCTTTGTCTAGCGCTAGTGAAAGGGGTAGACCCCCTCTGATGCCTGGCTGATGCCGGACAATTAGGCCGCCCCGACGACTTTATAGGAATATAACCGAAAATATTGTTTTCTATCTTTAGAATTCACTGGCTACATTCATCCTAAAGAAATAAAGATATCAGTTTTTATTATTAACAAATATTTAAATAAGTAATAAACTTCAATGCACAAAATTAAACATAATTCTGAATCTTTTCGGACTATTTATTCACCCATTCATTTATTATTCAATTTGATTACATGTATGATTCTTATGGGTAAGTATGTTATTGGCGTCCCATCATGTCAGTTGAATCACAAGGATCATTAAAATGGGGGAACCACGCACAAACTGGAACTGCATGCGTGCTAGTGTTTAAAATTACGTGTATCTCCTCGGCATTCCTCTTTTTAAAGTCCTCCAGGCACTGGGCAATAAACTCAGCCCTGCTCCTTTAAATCGATGGGTGCAGGTGTTGCGTCGGTAGGGATGCGCAATATGTAATCTTATATTTACCAGTCCAGAGGCTGAGGCTCCCGAACATCAGGTAAGTAGTATTCCTCATTCGACGTTTATTTCATACGAAAAATGTCGGTCACACCGACAAACATTTGACAAACATTGAACAAGATTTTGGTTTATTCATCTGTCTTTCACAGTATAGTTTATGTACTAAGCCTTAAGCTTAATTGTAGTACAAGGCAGAAATAATGGGGCACCCAGTGGAGAATCGAACTCACTATACAATGTCTGATAACGTAGCTTGTTAACCATACACCAGCGTGAGGTGCCTTTATCTTAATAGACGATCATTTTTTACTAGTAGTGTCACTATTTGCTCGGTATTAGCCGAACATTGAGGGAGTCTTCCCCTTTTCGCGTAGACCATTCTTTTAGATCTTGATTATTTATCAAGAATCAATTCGACAATCAGTCAAGATAAAAAAACAAATAACCAAAAAAACAAACCAAAAAACAAAAACAAACAAACACCCCCCAAAAATAACACCCCACAAAACACCCAAAAAACAAAACAAAAAATAAAAAAAACAACAACCAAAACAACAAAAAGAGAACACAAAATAACGTCCCGGCTGGGTGGTCTGATTGTGAACAACGAAGGAGTCTATCCGCATTTTCGCTTCGCTGAACTAGTGACGATTGTTTTGCTGAAGTAGGGCACCACACTATTGTCAGTTTAGATGTTTTACCCGCACAGATTAGTTTATCCAAGCTTTCCTCCTAATATTTGTTATTGGGATCACAAAATATTTTATACAACACAGAGGTTTTACAATATCGAGGTGATTCTTGTTCCTAGTTTTCGTGACCATATATATATATATATATATATTAATATATATAATATATATATTATATATTATAATTAATATAAACACTTTTATATATATATATAAACACTTTATATATTATTATATATATATTATATTATATATAACACTATATATATATGTGTGTTTATATATATATATATGATAAGTAGATACACAAGCGATTGTATTTTGATATGGCTTTTTTTAGGCCCACAATTTATATATATATAAGCGTGTTATATATATATAATTATTTATATATATATAATATATATATATATATATATAAAAGTGTTTATAATATATATATATAAAGTGTTTTATTATATATATATATACATATATCTATATATGATGATTTACATCAATCATCAACATTAAGCTCTCCTTATGGACTTGAAAGATCCTTGTATAAATCTATCAGTGTGAAATCAGCATGGGCATGCGTTGGAATATACGGAGGATATGATGACTCCAAATAGACATCATTCCTGCGCTGTACGCTTGTCTATTGGGTAAACACACACAACCACAACATCAACACCACACACACACAGTTATCCCGCGCGTATCTAGGTAGATAGATAGACAGGGTATGAGTATACAGATAGAATATTGAATAATACTAAGCTAGCTAGCTAGATAGATAGATAGATACGTATTTACAAATATACAGTTAATTTCCTTTTGGTATTAAACATATATATTTTACCAACCCTCCGCACGAGTCAAGTGTTGACCAAGGTCAATTTCTTAGGCGGAGTTTAACAGGTTTTAAATCAAGAGTTTTTCTTCTCATGACTGGTAACTAGCCAGGTTACAAGAGCCAGCCCACCCTACTATTTTCTATCTCATAGCCTGGACGGCAGAGTAGGAATTCATATCTTTTCCCAGGGCTATTAGCCGCAAAGTGAAATTTGCAATTAACCACATCCAGGATTTGAACTCGGGCGACGAGTCCAATTTCCCATACTTGTAACCATTACACCACTCGCTTCTAGTATTACATTGTTTCCTTTTTTCTTAAAATTAATCCCTTCTAGGCATTAAACACTTTAATCAGGTGAGTTTAACATTAGCCGAAGCACTTCTGAATACTCATTGTTTGGTTTATATGCAGTAAAGTTTTATACGTGGGCCGGGTTAGCCTCAAGTCGGTAGAGCGTTCGCTAGAAACCACATAGGTTCCTAGTTCGATACGGTCCTCGCCACGTCAAGCATAATGGTTAGCACAGGGATCTGTGACGTAAAGTAAGGAGTCTGACTGTTAGGTGTGAGCGCTCCCACTTCAGATTGAACAAACAATCTCCTTGGTCTAGGCGCTATTGAAAATGGGATAGACTCCCTCGCTGGACTGGCTGATACCGAATATAGGCCGCCCGACGACTTTACTAGTATATAGTTACTAATGTCGTCCCACGTCCTGCAAATGTGACAGTTGAAATGAATTTTCAAATTTAGGTAAACCAGAAACCAGAGAGGAGAAAATATAAACA
>CM042180.1:22948015-22953309 GCA_023376005.1 Doryteuthis pealeii | reverse complement strand
ACAGAAGCCTAGGTTATCATGACATGCAATACTCCACTTTGGCCCTATCTTGGGCTAGACGGGCGGTCGGAGAGGCCCCCTCGATCAATCGGCTGGTCACGTCAAGCCCTAGCACCTATATGATTTTCCAACCCTATTGTCTTTATGGCAAGCCCAACCCCTTTTTATCATATGGGTGCTAGAAGGCGGTGGCTGCGGGTCTACATGTCCTGGGAATGACGTTAAACTCTATCTGATGGTGAGGTTCCAGTTTTGGAGGTTTGGGGAATGTGGAGCACCCCTTCATCACCATTGCTCCCTGGTCCACTCTGACCCGGAGTGGTAGTACCTGTTAGGGTCCCATCTATGGGTTAAATAGAAAAATGTATTTATAAAAAAAATTGTATTATCCATTAAGAATTGATTTATTTCAAAACTTTATCGGCATTAAATGACCCACTGAGGTTGATATGCCGTAAAACAAAACAAACAAGAACCGTATGATTTCTCTATCATAAACTTGTTGACATTTTTTCTTATTTATCAATTTCGTTTTTATCTTTAACCAACATAGATAATATTAAAAGCAAAGTCATAATTATAAAATACTTTCTGATAAACAAATCCCAAATTCCTTTTTTTTTTTTCTTCTATAAAATGAATTTCTATTAAATATTTAGTTTCAAGGAACAAGAATATGTAAATCTTATTATTTCGCTTTTGAGCCGATTATATATCTACGTAAATGGAAAATGAGGTAGAAGGACAAATTGAAACTCACAACTTAAAAAAAAAATAAATATAATCATAATCTTTTTTCTCTCAGATAAGTTATTCATCAGAGGCACACTATCAGCCAAATTACTATCATGTTTATAAAACCCAAGCTTGTTATATATATATATATATATATATATATATATATATATATATATATATATATATATAATGTGTGTGTGTATATTTGGAGGATATGTGCTTAATTGAAGTCATACCTAATTTTGAAAATTAATTAGTTAATAATTAATGAATTTTAGGCGAGCATATATGTTCAAATGTAAGGATAAACAAATTGAGAAAATGTCAATCCCTGAATGTACATTTCAACCTATTAGGTCTCATCAGCAAGGTTATAGACATGGGAGACTGCTCCGTGTGTGACTCGAAACAGTCTGATCTTTACTCTTGGCAGTCTGATCTTTACTAATTAGACGAGGCTAAGAAATGCTGAAATAAATTCATTTTGTTTATAATACTCCTTATATGTGAACATATACACGCAAATCTTTATATGTACGTTTGAGTTCTCAATTTTGGCTGAACCTTATCAAGGAAACACTTGATATCATTTATCTATCTATCTATCTCTCTCTCTCTCTCTCTTCTCTCTCTCTCCTCTCTCTATATATATATATATATATATATATATATATATATATATATATATATATCGCTTTGCAAACTCTCGTTTCCCTAATCCCATTTATCTACCCAGAGCTCAATTGGTGACCCAATGGATCACGTTTTATCTAATATATATATATATATATCGCTAGATAGATAGATAGATAGATAAAGAGAGAGAGAGATAGATAGATAGATAGATAGAGAGAGAGAGAGAGAGAGAGAGAGAGAGAGAGACAGAGAGAGATATGCTGTAGTGGTTAGAATCACTGGAAATGGACACGTCAACCGGAGTTCATATCCCGGACGAGGCTGTTTTAATTTCAAATAGTTCTAATACCCCCAGGAAAACTATTAATTCAACTACTCTACTAGGGCAGACTGGGTTCTTTAACCTTGGCTAGGTAACTAGTCTAGGAGCAGGAAAATTGTGAATTCAAACCTGTTAAACCCTGCTTAAGATATTGACCTTGTGTGACTTCCTGTTCGTGCGGAGGAGTATATTATATATATATATATATATATATATATATATATATATATAGCGTGTGCGCGCGCGTGTGTGTGTGTGTGTGTGTGTGTGTGTGTTCTGTTTAGGTGTTGTTTTTTTTAATTACCTTAAAATAAGAACTCATCTTCAGACGATTACCCATTAATTCAAACGTAGTTTCGGAGCTTTGAGTGAATGGCAACGATTTTACCCCCGAAACCACGTTTGAATTCATGGGTAATCGTCTGAAGATGACTTCTTATAAGTTAATTAAAAAAAACACACCTGAACAGTGCCCGAAGTTACTGTGGCCTGAACGCTGTGTTTATACACCATAAAGATGAGGTCAACAGTCCAAAATATCAAAATCATTCAAAACAACTAAAGTGTTTTAAAATACTTTAAAATATTAAAGATAATTTTAACAGTTCTATTATTTTTTGCTTTTTCTTTAACTTTATTTTATTTTCGATGATGTCGTCTGCAAATTAGAAAGAAAAAAAAAAAAAAAAAAAGAAAAAGAAAAAAAGAAACAGTTTATAAAAATCAATGAGAATGTTCGAAGATTAAAATGCTTTGTTTTTAGATCGTTTGATTTCTTACTTAAACCTTTTTGGTGTTAAAATATTCTGGGAGTAAAATCCAACTTTCATTGATTTCAAATATTGATGTGATGGTTGATACTACTTACGTCTAAATACATTCAAGAATTGCGTAAGTTTATCAATGGGTATTTAATTTATTGTCAAAATCATTAATACATTGAATAAATCTTATTTATTAACGATGTCTATGAAAATCTGAGACTTGCCTCAAAACAGCCCATGTTATTAGTGTGTTTAAAATTAATGCTTAGCATTATTGATTTCTAATTGTTTTGTTTTCTCTTAACGAATCTGAGCAAAAATCTTGGGGATAAATCTTAAAAGAAATCCATACACCAGACGAAAAAACTGTAATTTTATTAAATACTTCATAATCTAACTAAATAGATAAATTAGGAAGATTGAAAGACGGGAGTGATGGAAAATGATGGAAGAGTTAGATTTAAAGCTGTTATATTTTTCGATTATACCCCCCTCAGTTTATCATTTTCTAAATAGTTTCTAATTTGATACAATATTTTATTATATCAAAATCTAAATACTTGCACCCGAAGGGTGCATATATTTGCTAGTTATAATAAAGATTCGGTGTCTGTCTGTCTGTAAGCGAAACTACGTTACTACTTACGTCTAAATACATTCAGGAATTGCGTAAGTTTATCAATGGGTATTTAATTTATTGTCAAAATCATTAATACATTGAATAAATCTTATTTATTAACGATGTCTCTATGAAAATCTGAGACTTGCCTCAAAACAGCCCATGTTATTAGTGTGTTTAAAATTCCTGCAGTGTGTCTCAATCTCAATTAGAGATAGTGCAGGATGGATTTCAATAGAGAAGATACTGCTGAGGGCACCTTGGATAGTGGTAATGATGTAAAGGCCCCGAAACCGCTCTCGACTTTCAGGTCCTCATCTCTAAGTGTTTAAAAAGTTCAAGGGGAACACAATTGAAATGAGATAAAGCCCCTCCCTCAAGCACCCTGTCACTTCCCTACCCCTAAAAAATCAAAATTATATAAAATACCACTTAAATAACCTCTCAATACTCAACATACAAAAAATACAAAAGTTCAACTTTTTACGACTCGTCACAAGTTTAGAATTATCCAATTTCTCTTCAGTTAAAACTAAATCACTAAGTAGTTGTCCTTAGTAAATCATTTCTTGAATGATTTTCAACATCTTCCAATAAAAATCCATTAACTTCAGAAAAATTACATCGAGCGATTTTACCGACTTAATCGGCTAACAACAATTAGTATAGATATCGCCACAGTGCAGGATCAACTACGCTATTAATTTGAACACAATTGGTAAGTCAACAGTATTTCTAAAGTATTAGGTTATTTAACACTTATATTCACCATCCAACCATGCTTAAAAAATCAGTATTTTTATTTTTTATAACACACACACACACACACACACACACACACACACACACACACACACACACACATATATATATATAATATTTTATTTAAGAAATGGATATAAAGTAACCTACTCGAGTTTCATCATCTGAATCGTCAGGGTTACATCCGCTGAATTAATCGAGTTTTCGATTAATATCAGTTGGTACCGACGTATGTCTGTTGAAACGGGTACTGTTGGTACCAACTGATATTAATCGAAAACTCGATTAATTCAGCGGATGTAACCCTGACGATTCAGATGATGAAACTCGAGTAGGTTACTTTATATCTATTTCTTAAATAAATGTTGCTCTACATTGTATTGAGCACTTGTATTTGTTTTTTGTCGGTCTTAACCCCTGGCTACTGTGCGCTTCCAACGATCGTACCCGTACCCACCGGTAAGCCACTACTCATATATATATATATATATATATATATATATATATATATATATACCAAACTTGTTGGTAAATCCTCGCGATGAGAAAAAAAACAACAAATAGTTTGATTGTAAAAATATACTACCAAACATCAACCGGGAAGAAAATAATTTAAAACAAAAAAAGAAAAGACCAAGATAATCGTACCAACAAAAAAATAATCTATTAGTACAATATCTTTGCCAAAAGAAAAAACAATTTATATGCATATATATATATATAAGATATATATATATATAAACCGCCAGGAGACTAAAGATAATAAGTAAAAATTTATTCTTTATTCTTTCTATTTTATAATATAATATATATATATATATATATATATATATTAAAGAGAGGAGAGAGAGAGAGAGAGAGAGGAGAGAGAGAGAGGAGAGAGAGAGAGAAGAGAGAGAGAGAGAGGGGGTGTATGGTGTAATGGCTAGAGTGCTGGGAAATGAGCTCGTCGACCCAAGTTCAAACCTGGACGAGGTTGTTTGCATTTAACCTAGCACTAATACTGCTTTCAAAACACAAAAATGAATATATCATCCCCAATAAAGAATCTTTAAATATACTAGTACAAAAATAAAAAAAACATCCTCCGGGCGATGTAAAAATAGATTTTTGAAACATACTGCCTGAGGGGTGGGAGGAAAAAATTCAATGTCAGCGATTTTGTACCCTAAGTAAGTAAAATGATCAAATTCATTAAAGGATTAAAAAATAAAACAATTTGAAACGTAAACTTTAAATATGTATTAAAATAAAACTATATATATATATATATATATATATATATATATATATATATATATATATATATATATATATATATATATAGTCATGTATTTATTAAACTTGTTTTAAAAAAATGAGGACTGTCTAATGTTGCATGTTCAAAACATTCTATGTTATGACGATTTTGGTTAATGTGACGTAAGCAGTGACGTAATTTTTGTTACAGACA
>CM042180.1:22930515-22943015 GCA_023376005.1 Doryteuthis pealeii | reverse complement strand
AATTACGTGTATCTCCTCGGCATTTCTCTTTTTAAAGTGCCTCAGGCACTGGGCAATAAACTCAGCCCTGCTCCTTTAAATCGAGGGTGCAGGTGTTGCCTGGAGGGATCGCAATATTAATCTTATATTTACCAGTCCAGAGGCTGAGGCTCCCGAACATCAGGTAAGTATATTCTCATGGAGTATTTCATAACGAAAAATGTCGGTCACACCAAAACATTTCGACAAACATTGAACAAGATTTTGTTTTATTCAGTCTTTCACGGTATAGTTATGTACTAAGCTTAGCTTAATTGTAGTACAAGGCCAGAAATATGGGGCACCCAGTGAGAATCGAACTCACTAACAATGGTCTGATAACGTAGCTTGTTAACCATTACACCACGTGAGGTGCCCTTTATCTTAAAGACGGATCAATTTTTTCTAGTAGTAAAGTCTGCCGAGTGGCATATTGTCGGTATCAGCCGAACATTGATGGAGTCTATCCCCTTTTCGCTAGACCATTCTTTTTAGATCTTGATTATTTATCAAGAAATCAATTCCACAATCAGTCAAGTAAAAAACAACAAAAAAAAAAACCAACAAAAAAAAAAAACAACAACAAACAAACAACAAAAATAAAGTCGCCTGGGTGGTCTATTGTCGATATCAGCCGAACAACGAAGGAGTCTATCCCATTTCCGCTTTCGTTAGACAAGGGAGATTGTTTTGCTGAAGTAGGGCGCCACACCTACTATCAGTTCTTCGATGTTTTACCGCATAGATTAGTTTATCCAAGCTTTCCTTCTCATGTGCTGAGTTAGTGAGGACCGGTAACGAATACGGAACGGAATGTTGTGATACCCAGGCGAATTCTCTACTGACTGAGCTAAACCGACCCTTTTCTGTTATCATCATCTTTAAATGTAACATATTTTTTTTTTAGAGAAAATTCAGTAAAACTGAACGAAACAATTCAGGTCTAAAATAATTGAGAATTAACTAAAATTAACACACAAAATACACACACGGGGAAAAATCTGGAATGATACAAAAACATGATTAAACACACACCACACACACACACACACACACACACACACACACACACACACACACACACCAAACAAACATACAACAGAATAAAGCAGATTCTAGCGATAGTTAACTTCTCCCTTTCCAGGGCTCTGTGCTTTCAGAAATCTGACGAAGGGATTTTTTCCCGAAATATTAAGAAAATAAATCAAAGGTAAATGAATATCCTAGTTACCTCATTTTTTTTTACAAATGCATTGTGATAGCCTTTAAAACCAACCACCAAACCAATATAAACACAATGCTTCAAGCAAATTATAAAACTATTTAATTGCCTGCCCGATGTCTAGACTTTGTCGAAACGTCTAGATAAGCCAGTATCAATTTTCGATACTTTTTTATCGGCATAGTTTGACAAGAAACACACGAAGAAGGCCGGAAGGCACATCGGCCGAACAATAAAGACGAGGACAGCAGTCCAAAAAATAAAACAAGTTATCAAGACTCATTTCAAAAATACACACAACAATTAATACACATCATATTCACAGGGGAGAGAAAGGGATTTTCATGGGGGACAGGTCAGAGGTTAAGAACAAAATCTATATATTAATACGTTTGCTCCTTAATTGTACGACCGTTATCATCTTGCAGCACCCTCTGGTTAAAAGTGAGACCGTTCAAATCGTCCTAGATGAAATGCAAAAATGTAAATTGTGATTATCTGGTGTTGCTTATCCACTTAAATCTTATTTCTTATGAGTTTTCTCTGTTGCGAGTGAAGATAATGAAAAGATGGAAAGAAAGATAAAAGAGTGAGAGAGAGAGAGTTAAATCAAGATTATTATACTTTTTACAAATTGAACTATTTAGCAATAGCTTTTAAGTAAACATATCAAACGTTGTAATGATTAAATTATCATACTGTGGTATATCCACAGGTCCTGCTAGTAAATAGATAACACATCCCCGGAAGAGGATGTGTTTCCTCTAGCGGCACTGCCATATTAAACTTACCGGATCAATCCCTGGTGCCTGAGGCATCCTAAAGGCTAATACCGACAGAGCTGAACAATTTTTATCTCTATATAAATGTACGCATGGGGGTCCCTGCAATAAACTCGACCTTGAGTCACATTCTGGCTTCCCGGGGAGGAAGGTACATTTCCCTGGCCGGTGCATCAGAACAATCTGGTGATCTGTGAGCTGGAATCTTACCCCCAGGCTGTACCTTCCTATTGCACTTAAACGGGTGGGGTTATGACAGTGGCGCTGCTAAGTTCGATTGATCTCATCCCTTGCTGCAAATTAAATGTGCGCCCCAGAAAAAGGTAGAGTACAGCCCCACCCCTCCCATAGACCCTCTCTCCCACTAAATAGATAAATAGATTAATAAATATATAAAAGACACGTGTTGATAAAAATGCCCTTATTTTTTAGACTTTGATTTTATAGTATTGAAGATATAAAAAAAAAAGTAAAGTCGTCGGGGCGGCCTAAAGTCGGTATCAGCCAATCAGCGAGGGAGTCTATCCCCTTTTCAATAGCGCTAGACCAAGGATATTGTTTTAGCATTTGAGGTGGAGCGCCACACCTACCATCAGCTCTCTCTACTTTACCGCACAGATCCCTGTGCTACTCATACGCTGAGTTGGCGAGGACCGGAATCGAACTAGGAACCATGTGGTTTCTAGCCGAACGCTCTACCGACTGAGCTAACCCGGCCCTATTGAAGAAATAATTAGGGAAAAATCTATCTATCTATCTAGTTTAATAGCTATCTGGGTGAATTCACATCTATCTATCTATCTATCTATCTATCTATCTATCAGAAAGATTCTGTCTTTCTGTCTGTTTGTCTGTCTGTATAACAACCGAACGCACGTCCTGTTAAAAAGGAAAATTGGTGAAGACCAGTAAAGACCAAAGTTCAATAAAATCAACACCCTATTTTTGTCCGAAAGGGAGTTAAATTATTTTTTACCCATCATAAGAAAATCTAAATAAAAAATATAATAGAGATGTAAATCAATGAGATATTAAAAAAAGCAATAAAAATAGTTAAAAAATAAAATCTATACTAGTGATACCCAAAATGAGACTAAATTGCATTTTTGACAAAATGACTTTAGCTAGGGGGCGGGGGGGGGCTAGAGAAAATAATTTACCAAAAATCAGGGAATTATCGGATTTTAATGAAATTTTAAAGAGTTAAATTAAGATTATTATACTTTATACATTTAGCAATAGCTCTTAAGTAAACATATCAAACATTGAAATAATTAAATTATCACACTCTTTTTAAATTACTCTCTATATAAGTATAGATAAGAGCTTTATTTTTTAACTTTTTAGGTCCTGGGCAATGCCAGGTAGCTTTGCTAGTTAATTCTAAAAATTATGAATGCTGATATAAATAAATCGGAGAATTTGGTCAGTATTTACCCAACCCGTTCACTGCAGGTAGGTTTTGACACAAGGTCATAAGCGGGGGGCATCTAGCAAGGATCGAACTCACTATTCAATAGTAATGGATCTGCGAGACTAGCTTGTTAACCATTACGCCACGATGATACGCACAATGACATACATGTGTGATAATTTGTATATATTTTTTTGTTGCGAAGGACGAAATATATGGGACACCCAGTGAGAATCGAACTCAATAGTATTGATTTTCTCTAGTTTGTTAACCAGTGCACCACCAAATGCACTCCAAACGAATTTGTATGTACTTCAGTTATTTTGCAAGAAAAGTTTTCGGAAATATCTTTTTAGATTAGTATTATCTGCGTTATTCGGACTATTGTCCCCATCTTCATTGTTATTTGTACAACGTTTCGGCCGATATACCCTCCGGCCTTCTTCAGGTATTTCTTGTCGGACTCGGTAACCTTCTCGGACTCGGGAACCTTCTTTTCGAACTCGGGAACTTTCTTGTCGTATTCGGGAGCCATCACGGAACTTTGAACCTAACCCTTTATTTAGTCCACGGGGGTATCCTGTTCTCATTCCGCTAACCATAGCTGGGGTAGGAGTTGTGTTAATTAATTATTTTTCTAACTGCTTTCACTCAGGATTGACTCGGGAACCAGAGATAACTGTCACTTAGAACTGTCTTTTAACCTAACTGCCTAATCCACTCGGTCCAACAAGAAATACCTGAAGAGGGCCGGAGGGTATATCGGCCGAAACGTTGTACAAATAACAATGAAGATGGGGACAATAGTCCGAATAACGCTAATAATACTAATCTTCAAGCCTCATCTCAAACATTCAGAGAAATAGTATCTTTTTAGATAATTAAAAAAAAAATATTTTCGAATTTTTCCCCCCTTAATTTTTTAAAGCTTTTCCCCCCAGGTTTTCTCAGATATGCTGCGCCTCCCAAAATATCCGGCGTTTTCCCAAAGTTGCGGTTCCTGTGGATCCCAATCTTTGCACCAGCTGCACGGAATCCTTCCAAATGGAAGTGCTGAGAGGGTTTAATAGTTTTATCTCTACTTAATACGTACGCTTGATGGTCCCTACAATAAACTCCATTTTGCTGGGTGATGGTAATCAGACACACACACACACACACACACACACACACACACATACGCACTTATTTAAAAAAAACAATGAGGACTGCTTAATGTTGCATGTTCAAATTTTGAGTGTATTTATTCTATGTTATGACGATTTTGGGTAATGTGACGTAAGCAGTGACGTAATTTTTGTTACAGACAAAAACCGGAAGCGAATCTCCATTATTAATAGATTAGCATCTTATTTATTAACAATGTCTCTATTAAGGTTTAGATTTGCCTCAAAACAGCCATTGTTATTTATCTATTTAAAATCCTGCTGTGTATCATTAAGAAATAAATGTTTACATAGTATATGGCGTAAATAATTTGCACACCGGTTTTAAATAAACCGTGTTTAATAAGTAATTACTTGGTGTTATTGATTTATAATATCATTATTTTATTCTCAAACATATTGAAAGTAATCCTATGTATAATTTGATATTGAAATCAATTAGAATAAAGTAAAAATAAATGTAATATTTAATTTCATTATTCGTTCTAATGGAACAAGAGAGCTCATGTTTTTGTTAATATATATATATTATATATATAATTCCTCTATCAAAAAAAAAAAATTCAAAAAAAATTCAATATCAAAAATTCAATATAATATATATATATATATATATATATATATATATATTAGGCAAAAATGAAAAACACAGGTTTTAAATGTGTTAACTGGTGAGTTTATTGGCCGACGCTGCAGTGTTTCGATCTATTAATTAGATCATCTTCAGAGCATTTGTTGGTATAAGGAAGGTGATAAGAATTTTTTTTATCACAGAATAACGAGAAAAGCGAGTGGTAGTCCTTGTTATTCATCTTGTTTAAAAATTTTCAAGGTTTGAAAAAAGCGAAGACGGTTTGAAATGTGACGTCAAATATTCTTTTTTACGGCGTGAGTATGGGACGGTGTATGTGTGTGTATCGGAAGGTAACATTGTGCATTCTTAGGTGTGTGTTGTTGTGTGTGTGTGTGTGTGTGTGTGTGTGTGTGTTGTGTGTGTGTAAAACTTTTGCGATAAACGACAGCGGAAATAAACCTTAAGTTTGTGTGTGTGTGTGTGTGTGTGTGTATGTGTGTATTTGTAAGAGTAGGGGGAGAGGTGTCACACACACACACACACACACACACACACACACACAACCTTAAGGTTTATTTCCGCTGTCGTTTAACCCATTTAAACCTGTGTTTTTTCATTTTTCCTAATATACTACATATATATAGTATATTTATTTAGAAAATTTGATAGATCATAGTCGGTTGGACATACATTCGGAAGCTTCTAAAATATATTCTGCTTACTGTTCATTAGCTCAATCGGTAGAGTGTCCGGCTGGGAACCTCGAGGTTCCTGATTCGCCTGGTTCGATTCCGGCCCTCGTCAACTCAGCGTATGAATAGCACATGGATATGTGTGGTAAAGTGAAGAGCTGATGGTAGGTGTTGCGCTCCACATCAGACGCCAAAACAATCTCCCTGGTTTAGCGCTAGTGAAAATGGGATAGACTCTCTAGCTGATACCGACTTTAGGCCACCCCGACGACTTTACTTACTTTTTACTTACTGTTCACAAAATTCTAACGTCTTTACCAGATGAGCCGCTTTCCAGTCGGCTTAATTTGCTTTTTACGCCGTAATAACGTCACTGTACAGTTAGGTAATGTTTTCTATTGCTTGAGGCCTCTGCTACACAAGCTAAAAATGATGTGTTTGCTTGATTCATATTCGAAATATACTTAACTAGCAAAGCTACCCGGCGTTGCCCGGGATTTAAAAAACTTATATTTATATATAGATTAATGAAAAATATTTTTCTATATAGAAAAATAATTTTTATTAATCTATATATATAGATCAGAGATTTATTTTCAATTTTTTAAATTTTTTTAAATATATTTAATATATTTTTTATCAACTCTTATTCAATATATATATACATTTTAAGTCGTTTATTATTATTATTATTATTATTATTATTATTATTATTATTATTATTATTATTATTATTATTATTCACTCCTTTTGAGTTTTTCCCACCAGCGTCAGCTGATGGCCTTTCACTGGAGTCTGAGTGGCAACAAATCTCCTCAGGTCTCCAGGACTCTTCTGAGTATTCTGGCAGATTGCAGCAGTGCAATATTCTGGATGGTCTCGATTCTCCCTCTGATTTCCAGATTTTCCAAACTTTTTTCCAATCTTTTTGGGATCGTTCCAAGTGCACCAGCTACAATTGGTATAACTTTGACTTTCATATTCCATAACTTTTTCAGTTGTCTGGCAAGGTCCAGGTATTTGTCCATTTTTTCATTTTCCTTAAACTTCACCCTGTGATCTGCTGGCACTGCAAAATCCACCAGTTGACAAGTTCTTTCTTTTTTGTTAATCAGCACTAGGTCTGGTCTTCTTGTTGGGATAAGGTGATCCGTTTTTATCTCAAAGTCCCAGATATTTTTATGCGTTTCCTTCTCAAGAACAGATTCTGGATTATGCATATATCATTTTGTTGTATGGTCAAAATTAAATTTTTTGCATAATTCCCAGTGTATCACCTTTCCAACCCAGTCATGACTAGTTTTGTATTACCGTTGTGCCGCATAGTCTACATTTACTATTTTGTTCGGTCTTATCAATTTTTGCTTTGATATAGTTGTCAATATGGCATTATTCTGTGCAGCAATTATTAGTGATTCAGTTTCTCTTTTGAGGTTTCCTTTTCTTAACGTGAAGTAATGGTTAGCGAACTAGATTATCAGACCATCGATTGTGAGTTAGATTCTCACTGGACGCCCCATATTTGTGCCATATCTAAGCTAAGCTTAGTAAATAATGATAGGGCAAGGGTTAAATCGAACTTAACGGACCTAAATTCCACCATCGTATGCCACCCAGCCGAAAGAAAAAAAATACCCAAAAAATCAGGTAATTAACCGAATTTTCATGGAATTTTCAATGTTGAAAAATTAATGAATAAAAGATATAATGCACCAGTTATTTTATTTTAAAACTTTTACATTTTTTTCAGGTCAGTTAACTTTGAACTACGCATCTTTGAGGCGTAACACAGATTCTTAAAGATCCGTGGTTCAAAGTTAACTGACATGAAAAAATGTAAAAGTTTTAAAATAAAATAACTTGTGCATTATATCTTTTATTCATTAATATATCAACACTGAAAATTTCAATAAATTCGGTTAATTCCCTGATTTTTGGTATTTTTTCTTTCAGCGGGGTGACATACGATGGTGGAATTTCGGTCCGTTCAGTTCGATTTAACCCTTGCCCTATCGTTATTTACTAAGCTTAGCTTAGATATGGCACAAATATGGGGCGTCCAGTGAGAATCTAACTCACAATCGATGGTCTGATAATCTAGTTCAGTTCGATTTAACTCGGTTAAGATTAGAAGTTATTATGTACCATTTATCTCTTCAAAAAAATCTTGAGAAGATCATAAGAATAAGAAATAGCAGTCTTTTAAAACTTAGATAATACTTCCTCTGTCGGCTGGGCCTTTAGAATACACTGTACCTTTGTAAGACCCCCCCCCACAAATGTGGCCAACTTATTGGCCGTGGTGGCGACTTGTGATGCTTAAGGATGGAATCCTGGTGACTGAGCAGTCCATAACATGCAGCACTCCATTTTGGTCCTTACTTAGACTAGATTGGCAGTCGGAGAGCAGGATGTGACACAAGGTTAATTTCTCAAGCGGAGTTTAAAGCAGGTTGGTTTCAGAGTTTTTTCTTTCACCNTTGCGCTCAAGTGTTTTTTATTTATGTGCCATCGGCCCCTTCATAGTTGTTAGCTCGACTTTTATTGCCCTAATTAAAATGATGAGTCCATTTTTGATTATATATATATATATATATTATATATGTGTGTGTGGTGTGTTGTGTGTGGTGTGTGTGTATTGAAAGGAAAAATAATATAAGGAAGAAATGTTGAATGATAAAAATGGTTTAATTGAAATGCCAATACGTGTTGGCATTAAACCATTTTATCCATTCAACATTTTCTTTCCTTTATTTATTTTCCTTTCAACATATATCCGGATTCATTTCCATTTTTCAACTTAGGTGAGTTTAACAGGTTTCGATTCGAGTTTCATTCTCCTTGGTTACGTAAATAGTCCAGTATTCCCTACTATTAACCCATAGCTATAGGAGAATAGTTGGATACATAGATTGATTGGCGTTCATAAAAATGTCTTAACCTGAATATTTGTAAAATTCTTATTTGAAGCTACAAAGTTGCAAACGATATTTGAACAAGAAATATCCAAAGGTTTCACACAAAAACAAACAATGAATATTTCCCTATATTATATAATCGATACAAATAACAGGTCGAACATATTTCAAAAGTTTACTAAAATGTGTATGGGAAAACAAAAACAAGTCTTAAAATTTATTGTAAAATAGATATCTATTTAATAATGAGATTCGGATCTCCGGTTTTTGTCTGTAACAAAAAATTACGTCACTGCTTACGTCACATTAAAAATCGTCATAAACATAGAATAATGTTGAACATGCAACATTAGACAGTCCTCATTTTTTTAAAACAAGTTTTTTAATAAATACATGACTGGTATCATATATATATATAATATATATATATATATATATATATATAATATATATATATATATATAGTTATTTAATACTATTTTAAAATTTACGTTTCAAATTGTTTATTTTTTAATCCTTAATGAATTTGATCATTTTACTTACTTAGGGTACAAAAATCGCTGACATTGAATTTTCCTCCCACCCCTCAGCAGTATGTTTTCAAAAAATCTATTTTTACATCGCCGGGAGGATGTTTTTTTTTCATTTGTACTAGTTAATTTAAAATTCTTTATTGGGATGATATATTCATTTTGTGTTTTGAAAACAGTAGTATAGGCTAGGTTAAATGCAAACAACCTCGTCCAGGATTTGAACTTGGGTCGACGAGCTCATTTCCCAGCACTCTAGCCATTACACCATACACCCCCTCTCTCTCTCTCTCTCGCCTCTCTTCTCTCTCTCTCTCTCTCTCCTCTCTCTCTCTCTCCTCCTTTAATATATATATATTATATATATATATATATATATATAAAATAAAGAAAGAATAAAGAATAAATTTTACTTATTATCTTTAGTCTCCTGGCGGTTTTATAGAATATATATATCTTATATATATATATATGCATATAAATTGTTTTCTTTGGCAAAGATATTGTACTAATAGATTATTTTGTTTTGGTACGATTATCTTGTCTTTTCTTTTTTCGTTTAAATTTTTTCTTCCCGGTTGATGTTTGGTAGTTATATTTTTACAATCAAACTATTTGTTGTTTTTTTCTCATCGCGAGGATTTACCAACAATTTGGATATATATATATATATATATATATATATATATATATATATATGAGTAGTGGCTTACCGGTGGTAGGGTACGATCGTTGGAACGCACAGTAGCCAGGGGTTAAGACCGACAAAAAACAAATACAATGCTCAATACAATGTAGAGCAACATTTATTTAAGAAATAGATATAAAGTAAACCTACTCGAGTTTCATCATCTGAATCGTCAGGTTACATCCGCTGAATAATCGAGTTTTCGATTAATATCAGTTGGTACCAACAGTACCCGTTTCAAACAGACATACGTGGTACCAACTGATATATCGAAAACTCGATTAATTCAGCGGAATGTAACCCTGACGATCAGATGATGAAACTTCGAGTAGGTTACTTTATATCCATTTCTTAAAAAATATATATATATATATAGTGTGTGTGTGTGTTGTGTGTGTGTGTGTGTGTGTGTGTGTGTGTGTTATAAAAAATAAAAATACTGATTTTTTAAGCATGGTTGGATGGTGAATATAAGTGTTAAATAACCTAATACTTTAGAAATACTGTTGACTTACCAATTGTGTTCAAATTAATAGCGTAGTTGATCCTGCACTGTGGCGATATCTATACTAATTGTTGTTAGCCGATTAAGTCGGTTAAAATCGCTCGATGTAATTTTCTGAAGTTAATGATTTTATTGGAAGATGTTGAAAATCATTCAAGAAATTGATTACTAAGGACAACTACTTAGGTGATTAGTTTTAACTGGAAGGAAGAAATTGGATAATTCTAAACTTTGTGACGAGTCAGGTAAAAAGTTGAACTTTGTTTGTATTTTTATTTTTGTTATGTTGAGTATTGAGAGAGGTATTTAAAATGTGTATTTTATATAATTTGTATTTTTAGGGGTAGGGAAGTGACAGGGGTGCTTGAGGGAGGGGCTTTATCTCATTTCAATTGTGTTCCCCTTGAACTTTTTTTTTAAACACTATTAGAGAGATGAGGACCTGAAAGTCGTAGAGCGGTTTCGGGGCCTTACCATCATTACCACTATCCAAGGTGCCCTCAGCAGTATCTTCTCTATTGAAATCCATCCTGCACTATCTCTAATTGAGATTGAGACCACACTGCAGGAATTTTAAACACACTAATAACATGGGCTGTTTTGAGGCCAGTCTCAGATTTTCATAGAGACATCGTTAATAAATAAGATTTATTCAATGTATTAATGATTTGACAATAAATTAAATACCCATTGATAAATTACGCAATTCCTGAATGTATTTGAGACGTAAAGTAGAACTGTTTCGCTTACAGACAGACAGACACCGAATCTTATTATAACTAGCAAATATATGCACCCTTCGGGTGCAAGATTAGATTTTGATATAATTAAAATATTGTATCAAAATTAGAAACTATTAAGAAAATGATTAAACTGAGGGGGTATAATCGAAAAAATATAACAGCTTTAAATCTAACTCTTCCATCATTTTCCATCACTCCCGTCTTTCAATCTTCCTAATTTATCTATTTAGTTAGATTATGAAGTATTTAATAAAATTACAGTTTTTTGCGTCTGGTTGTATGGATTTCTTTTAAGATTTATCCCCAAGATTTGCTCAATTCGTTAAGAGAAAACAAAACAATTAGAAATCAATATGCTAAGCATTAATTTTAAACACACTAATAACATGGCTGTTTTAGCAAGTCTCAGATTTTCATAGAGACATCGTTAATTAAATAAGATTTATTCAATGTATTAATGATTTGACAATAAATTAAATACCCATGATAAACTTACGCAATTTTGAATGTATTTAGACGTAAGTAGTATCAACCATCACATCAATATTTGAAATCAATGAAAGTTGGATTTACTCCCAGAATATTTAACACCAAAAAAGGTTTAAGTAAGAAATCAAACGAATCTAAAAACAAAGCATTTTAATCTTCGAACATTCTCATTGATTTTATTAAACTGTTTCTTTTTTCTTTTTCTTTTTTTTTCTTTTTTTTCTTTTCTAATTTGCAGACGACATCATCGAAAATAAAATAAAGTTTAAAGAAAAAGCAAAAAAATAATAGAAACTGTTAAAATTATCTTTAATATTTAAAGTATTTTTAAACACTTTAGTGTTTTGAATGATTTTGATATTTTTGGACTGTTGACCTCATCTTTATGGTGTATAAACCACAGCGTTCAGGCCACAGTAACTTCGGCACTGTTCAGGTGTGTTTTTTTTAATTAACTTATAAGAAGATCATCTCAGACGATTACCCATGAATTCAAACTGTCGGAGTGTGTAAAATCGTTGCCATTCACTCAAAGCTCCGAAACTACGTTTGAATTAATGGTAATCGTCTGAAGATGAGTTCTTATTTTAAGGTAATTAAAAAAAAAACAACACCTAAACAGAACACACACACCACACACACACACACACACACGCGCCAAAAATATATATATTATATATATATATTAATATTTAAAATTATATATATATATATAACAACTTACAAAGGAATCAACAAGTCAAATCTTAAGCAGGGTTT
>CM042180.1:22915515-22920515 GCA_023376005.1 Doryteuthis pealeii | reverse complement strand
GTGCAAGTATTTAAGTTTTAATATAATAAAATATAATGTTAAATTAGAAAAGCCAAAGAAACTGAATAAGAATTCAGATAAAAATATTTGGAACAGAGGGGGTATGATTTAAAAATAGAACAACTTTGAAACTAACTCTTCCATCATTTTCCCTTACTCCCGTCTTTCATTGGTAAATTTTCCTAAATTAACTATTTAGTTAAAATAAGAAGTAAAGAATGAAATTACAGTTATTTCTTCTTTTTAATGAATTTCTTTTAAGATTTATCCCCGATTTTTTTGCTCATAAATCATTGATATAAAACCAAACAATTAGAAATCAATAATACTAAGCATATATTTATTAAAATCAAATTTTTTAAGATCAATATGCAAATTAGCCTTCCCATTCACACTGTAAACCGCTATTTTCTTGTATATATAAATACAATTGCATGTTATTAGTATGTAGATATGGTCAACAGTCTTAATGATGTCAAAGAATTTTGTTAATAATTGAAGTTTAAATAAAAATAAAATCATGGAGAATGTGATGTAAATAACTTAGGAAATTGTGACTTGAATAGTAATGTAGTTTCGGTTACAGACATGAAAACCTACAATCTCCATTATAATTAGATATATATATATATATATATATATGAGGGACAAGCTGACAAATGATCTGGGCTCTTGAGGGATAAATATTTTGGGGCTTATTTTCCCAACCCACCTGTCCCTATACACAGATCTATGTATCTAACAATTCGGAGAAATCTAAATGAGTTTTTATTTCTAGCGCACTGCAATAACATGGCGAACATATCTGCCGACTACTCTAATAGAAAGACAGGGTTTCGAGAATCATTTTGGTTATTATACAATCATTAATTTAAGACCGTTAAAAAAACTGAGTCTTTCGCTGTTCGGGCCTGGCTCAATCAACCACATACAGGATGGTCTGAAAGTCTGTCACCCCACACATATTTTTAAGAGGTCATTATCGTCATTATGTCATGCTAGTAGTACGGATATCCATGATAATCTTCACCAACTCATTGCTCTTGGGAGGTCCTCCGTGCAGCTTCCAGTATCTGTGCATAGCTAGTCGATTGGCATGCTAGTGTGGCGGCCCACACTCGAATGCCCATGTGCTGGTTTCCATAGGAGAACGTCACTTATTAGTTCGCCCTTGCTTCTCCTGCTGGGTCTAGCATGTCTTGTTCGTCTCACTCGGCTTGTTTGTGTGATAAGGGGTAGGTGGTCGTACAGCTATTTTCTTGTAAGGTGCTGCATCAACGATTTGTTCAATATTCTGCGCAGCATTATTGTGCATCTAGCTTATTCTCTAGCGCTTCATTAGGATCAAAGTTGTGCCGCCATACAGTAGCACTGATGCAACAACGGCTTGAAAAAATTGTCAAAATAATACAAACCGAAATTCGGGAAAAATAATTTTTTAAAGGTAAGATGATTACATAAATCCTATAAATTATATTATTAAAACACAAAACAATGAAAATCAAAACAATATGAAGAAATGACAAGACTTTCGGACCTGCCTTAATATATATATATATATATATATATATATATATATATATATATATATATATATATATAAGGCATCATATATATATATATATATATATATATATTATATTATATATATATATATATATGTGTGTGTGTGTGTGTGTGTGTGTGTGTGTGTGCTTAATTGAAGTCATACCTAATTTTAAAAATTAATTAGTTAATAATTAGTGAATTTTAGGCAGGCATATGTTCAAATGTAAGGCTAAACAACTCGAGAAAATGTTTAGCCTTACATTTGAACATATATGCCCGCCTAAAATTCATTAATTATTAACTAATTAATTTTCAAAATTAGGTATGACTTCAATTAAGCACATATCCTCCAAAAATTGTCGGCTAAAAAGGCCATATCAAAAATAAACACATCGTTTGTTTACTTACTTTCATATATATATATATATATATATATATATATATATATATATATATAAAGCATTATTCGTCTGTTCTTTACAGACTGGAGTTCTATAGGTGATCGTAACATACATCTACCGATATACGTATTTATCAGTTAAAATGTTCGCCTCTTACTGACAGCTATGGACGGCTGAGAGGAAAGGGGTCGGACTGTGGAAAAGTCAGTCAGGTTTTGTTCTCGGCTACAAGTTGCTGTTACGTCTAGCCACATTGATGAGACGTAAAAGTCGAAACACAGTGTCTGTCGATGAGATATATATATATATATATATATATATATATATATATATATATATATATAGGAGAGGGATAACTCTGAATACAAAATTCCTGAGGTCGGTCGTTCATTGGGTTTGTGGCAACCCTTGATGCACCAATTCTTTCTTATCGACTGTGCCAAAAAGTGTGGATGGTCTAACACAAACCTTCACCACTATAAACAAATCCCTGTGTGGAGTTCATTGTGTCTATGAACCCTCATACGTCGAAAATCGACGGAGAGTCCATTATATATATATATATATATATATATACATATATATATATATATGTGTGTGTGTGTGATGTGGGTGGTATATTCATAAGTAAACAGTGCTCAATATCATTGATTGAGCGTTTATTTCTAAGTTAAGTTTGCGTGGAATGGAGTTATCAGAATAATAATTAAGTAGAATAATTTTTTTTAATTGTGTAAAAGAACTATAATGGTTAATTTTTAAAAAAATAACAATAGTACCGTGTACTCGCTTGGTTACCTCATTTTAGGAATGACCTTAGGAGTATCAGAATCTTTTTATAATATTACAATTTTTCCTTAAGGGGACCCCCTCCATTTTCGGCATATATCTCCGAAACATAAATTCCGACCTCTCTCTGCATCTCTTCATGTTTGATTATAAGTCTATGGATATATATATATATATTTACCAAACCCCTCCGCACGAGCAGGATGTGACACAAGGTCAATTACTTAGGCGGTGTTTAACAGGTTTTGAATTCAGAGTTTTCCTTCTCCTAGACCGGTTGCCTAACCAAGGTTAAAGAGCACAGTCTGCCCTACTATTTACCCATAGATGGAGGGAGAGTAGGATTCATACCTTTCCCAAGGGTATTAGCGCAAAGTGAAATGTAATTACCGCATCCAGGATTTGAACTCGGGACGACGAGTCCATTTCCCATGACTTTAACCTTACACCATGCGCTTCCTACTATGTCTATGGATATATAAGCTAATTCTTTTTGTTCACCTAATTTTGAATATCAGATGAAACATTTTCTTTCTTTTTTTTTTTTTTTGATAATATGTGATATTGATTTTTCACAAATTTAGTTTGGCTCAAGGCCAATATTATGGAGCGCTCAGTGTTAATTGATGTCACTGACAATGGTCAGTGTGCTAGCTCTACTGGTTAACCACAAGCAGAAAATGGATACAGTATACAAAGAACCGAATAATTGAATAGATGTAAAGGATATCTTGTTAATTATTTCAATTCAATATTTGATGGCCGACACTATGAGCGACATCCAGGTTGACTTTACTTCCCCACTCCAAAACACACACACACACACACACACACACACACACACACACACACACACAAGCCCAGGCGTGCTCACGTTAAGCGTCGGGGGGGGGTCAAAATTTAGTTACTGGACCTGTATGCCGAAAAGGTGGGATGGTTCCTTAATGAAAAATTGTGATTTTATTTTCCTAGTACCCCACTTATACCAGGTTAGGCACAAAGGCCCTATTAACGTGGGACCACCCACAAACCGAAGTTCATGGGGTGGCAGGTGAAAAATTGCGTTGATCCCCTCGGCATTCCCCCTCAGGCGCTGGGCAATAAACCCAGCCCTGCCCCTTTAAATCAAGGGGGCAGGTATTGCCTGGGGGGATGGCCCCCTGGAATCGACGCTATTAATTCAACACACCGGTCCAGCGTGTGATGTTGTGAAAAGTACCTGGTAACTATTTCTTAAGCATAAATTTTATTATCGTGATGTAGATATAATATAAATAATTCATTTATATATGTAGATAATAAATCAAAATAACTCATAATAAACTATTTCATTTTCTTTCAAATACATATAACGATGTTATTGTTTCTATTAACTTTAACATTTAACTTAACTAATCAAGTCATTTTATAATTTAATAAAGATATACAACTCATTCAACTGTGGCCTCCTCTGATCAATCGGCTAGTCACGTCAAGCCCTAGCACCTATATGATTTTCCCAACCCTATTGCTCTTATGGCAAGCCCCAACCCCTTTTTATCATATGGGTGCTAGAAGGCGGTGGCTGCGGGTCTACATGTCCTGGGAATGATGTTAAGCTCTATCTGATGGTGAGGTTCCAGTTTTGGAGGTTTGGGGAATGTGGAGCACCTCTTCATCACCATTGCTCCCTGGTCCACTCTGACCCGGAGTGGTAGTACCTGTTAGGGTCCCATCTATGGGTTAAATAGAAAAACGTATTTATGAAAAAAATTGTATTATCCATTAAGAATTGATTTATTTCAAAACTTTATCGGCATTAAATGACCCACTGAGGTTGATATGCCGTAAAACAAAACAAACCAAACCAAATCAACTGTGGCATATGGAAATCTAATAGATTGCAATTGAGTTATCAGAATAATAATTGATTAGAATAATTTTATGTATTTTATTATTGTCAAAAAGAACTACAATGGTTAAATTACAAAAATACTAATAGTAGTAAGTACTCATTTGGTTACCTCATTTCAGGAAAGAAGTCGCCACCTTTAGAGGTGCCACATACTTTTTACAATATCGTAATTTTTTTAAGGGGACCTACCTTTTCGACATACATATCCATTATTTAACCTTTGACCCCCTACCACATGGTAACGTGTGTGTTTATGAGATACGCTAGATTTAGCTCTGCCATGATGACAGATATATCAATTTCTGACTGAAAAGAACACTCGACTACACACACACACACACACACACACACACACACATTATATTAGG
>CM042180.1:22888015-22903015 GCA_023376005.1 Doryteuthis pealeii | reverse complement strand
AGAAGTAGGGGTAGATAACAAATAGAATTAGAAACTACTTAGGCATGACTGAAGTGTAAATTCACAGACAGACCGTAACTTTTGACTTAAAAAAAAAGACAAGACTAAGAAACTAAAGTTTATCTATACATATATAAAGGACAGTTGGTGTGTATATATGTCCGGAGGAAACTAGTAAAATAAAACAATTAACAACAAATAAATGTGTAAATACATTCACTATCACCGCAGCATGCTTTTTGTGCAAAAATAATAAAGATTTTGTTTATATTCGTGAAGGTATTTAAAAATTCGATTTGGAATAGTAATAGAAAGTCATTGCTGATGTTCATGATTATTTGGTTTGTTTTGTTTTGTTTTACGGCATATCAACCTCAGTGGGTCATTTAATGCCGATAAAGTTTTGAAATAAATCAAGTCTTAATGGATAATACAATTTTTTTATAAATACATTTTTCTAATTAACCCATAGATGGGACCTTAACAGGTACTACCACTCCGGGTCAGAGTGGACCAGGGAGCAATGGTGATGAAGGGGTGCTCCACATTCCCCAAAACTGGAACCTCACCATCAGATAGAGTTTAACGTCATTCCCAGGACATGTAGACCCGCAGCCACCGCCTTCTAGCATCCATATGATAAAAAGGGTTGGGGCTTGCCATAAGGGCAATTGGTGTTCATGATTAAAACATAAACAAATCAATTATGGAATACAAAAAAAAAACAATAAATGGATCTACAAGACTAACTTTTTTTTAAATCTCCCCTCTACCCAGGCAACGCCTGGTATCTGCTTCTAGTACAAAATAATTAAAATACAGAAAAAGTAATCGGAATAATTCCAAGCCAGACTAATTCCCATGCGAACAAGTTTATATAAAATGTAGCAACCTAAATGTTTTAATTCTCTTGAAGAAGGTGTACCTAGAACATCGAAACCGTGAGAAAAACTTATTACTACAACTATAAATTAAAAGTAAAATCGACGGGGCAGCCTAAAGTCGGTATCAGCCAGTCAGCGAGGGAGTCTATCCCCTTTTCAATAGCGCTAGACCAAAGAGATTGTTTTGGCGTCTGAGATGGTGTGCCACACCTACCATGAGCTCCTTACTTTACCGCACAGATCCCTGAGCTACTCATACGCTGAGTTGGCGAGGGCCGGTGATTTCTAGCCGTACGCTCTACCGACTGAGCTAACCCGGCCCTACAACTATAAATACTCTATAAACACTATTTTTTACGAAATATATTGAGCACTTTTGGTTTAACTACTAACGATACTACGATGAAAACGTAGTAGCAGCATTTGAAGAATATATATATATATATATATATATATATATATAGTTAGGATAGTGTAGGCACAGAGCTAAAGGCAGTTGGCAGTTTTTAGTTTCTCGCATATTCGATCGTCGGACCTAGGTAGTTAGACTCTGTGTCTAGGCTATCTTAACTTATATATATACTAGAAGCGACTACCCAGTGTCGCCTGGGTAGAGGGGAGAAATATATTGTGTATTGATTTGTTTACTTTTGAGATTTACGAATGCTGGACATTTTTAAGTAGAATTTCAATGCTATTTTTATGTACATTTTAATTTTTAAACATCTTCGTACATAAATCAAATCTTCATAATTTTTGCACAACAAGCAAGAACTGGTGATATTTAATGTGCATATATATTTACTTTGTTAATTGTATTATTTTCGTAGTTTCATCCGAACATACATACATACATACAGACAGACAGACAGACAGACATACAAACCAATTGCCCTTGATATATGTATTGATAGATTGGTTGAAAATCCATTAGAAGTGATTACCGATAATTTAAAAATCAATATAACATCTTAATACTTTTGTAGGCCATATACTATAATGGCACCCAAAAATTAAATATGAAAGTACAATTAATACCATTCCCTAACATATAGGTATAAAATGACCCTAGACGGGTTGATATGCCGTTAAAAACAATCAATAAACCAAGGGTGGGGTAAAAGTTTAGGTATCGGGCATGTATGCCGAAAATGGAGGGATGCCCTGAAGGAAAAAATGTTATATTGTAAAAAGTACCTGGTACTCTAAAAAGGGGTCGGTCATTCAAAAAATTTTCAACATACCTAGATATGTATGTACATATCTAGGTATATTGAAAATATTTGTACGACAGTACTTTCCCCTTTCTTATAAAGAATTTAAAATTGTAAAGTTTGATTTGGTTTGTTTGTATTACGGCATATCAACCCTTTTCGGGTCATTTAATGCTGAAACAAGTCATTTTGATAAAAGTTTTTATGTTTCAAGTTCTTAATATGTTCAAATTGGTATATATATTTACCAACCTCTCCGCACGAGCAGGATGTGACACAAGGTCAATTTCTTAAGCGGAGTTTAATAGGTTTGAATTCAGAGTTTTCCTTCTCCTAGACCGGTTGCCTAACCAAGGTTAAAGAGCCCAGTCTGCCCTACTATTTACCCATAGCTAGAGGGAGAGTAGAATTCATACCTTTCCCAAGGGTATTAGCGCTAAGTGAAATGCAATTACCACGTCCAGAATTTGAACTCGTGTTGGCGAGTCCATTTCCTATGACTTTAACCATTACACCACGCGCTTCCTACAAATTCAAATTGGTATAAATAATTTTCATTAACTTCATTTGATTTTGGTTGGTTCGGTTTGGTTTGTTTAATGGTATAATAACCCTGTGGGTTATTTAATGCCAAAAACTGTTAGAGGGTGAGATAAAAGCTGGTGCTCAATTTTCCTTTACGGATATAATTTTTGTAGATGTATTTCGTAGATCTATTTTATATCTGATTCATAATTTTCAAAATGTCCTAAAATAAACAAACCAAACCAAAAATACACAATTTTTTCCGTATCCAAAAAAATCTTAAGGAACAACTACACACAAATTGGTGCCGTTATAGTATGTGGCCTACCTTTTTGATTCTGTTATAGTATGTGGCCTACCCACTTTGAATGTGTCCTACCTCAGTAAGAGTATATTTATAGATATAAGTAGTAGGCAATTTATTGAAATTAATTATTTTTCACATATATTCAATCTCAAGGAATGCAATTCAGTCATAAACTGTATATAATAATTAAGAATAATTAAAAAAGAATTTATCCATAATTTACATGAATCAAAGATCTATTTAATTCTAAAATATTCTACAATTCTGAAATAGGGTTAGGGTTAGGGTTAGGGTTAGGATTAGGGTTAGGGTCAGTAGTTATCATTATAACCTTATAGCATGCTTTTTATGGTTGGCCACATACTATAAGAGAGACATAATTGCGTAGGCTACATTCAAAACGTAGGCCATATACTATAATGGCACCCAAAAATTAAATATGAACGTATAATTAATACGATTCCCTAACATATAGGTATAAAATGACCCTAGACGGGTTGATATGCCATTAAAAACGATCAATAAACCAAGGGTGGGGTAAAAGTTTAGGTAGCGGGCATGTATGCCGAAAATGGAGGCATGCCCTGAAGGAAAAATGTGATATTGTAAAAAGTACCTGGTACCTCTAAAAAGGGGTCGTTCATTCCAAAAATGAGGTAACCAAGCAAGTACATAGTACTATTAGAATTTTTGTAATTTAATCATTTGGTGAGGACCGGTATCGAACTAGGAACCTTGTGGTTTCTAGCCGAACGCTCTACCGGCTGAGCTAACCCGGCCCGTTATACCTTAAAGAAAAAAAACGAAAAAAGTCAATGATAAATATTATTGTAAAAATTGGAACCTTGTATTAAATTTACTCCACATGACGTTAGAGCAGTGGTTCTCAACGGGGGTCTAATTGTCTCTGGGGGTGTCCATATAGGATTTTGAGAGGTCCACACACGCCTAATAACATGTTGAGGGTCCACAATAGTATTTTAGTCGTCAACATATTTATGACTTATTTTACTAATGAATATTCATTTTCCATAGAATTTACTTGTTAAAGTTTACGTGTAATAAATTAGTTATACCTCTACATTTGGTTTGGTTTGGTTTGGTTTGGTTTTACGGCATATTAACCTCAGTGGGTCATTTAATGCCGATAAAGTTTTGAAATAAATCAATTCTTAATGGATAATACATTTTTTTTATAAATACATGTTTTTCTATGTAACCCATAGATGGTACTACCACTCCAGGTCAGAGTGGACCAGGGAGCAATGGTGATGAAGGGGTGCTCCCCAAACCTCCAAAACTGGAATCTCACCATCAGATAGAGTTTAACGTCATTCCCAGAACATGTAGACCCACAGACACCGCCTTCTAGCACCCATATGATAAAAAGGGGTTGGGGCTTGCCATAAGGGCAATAGGGTTGGGGCAATCATGTAGGTGCTAGAGTTTGACGTGACCAGCCGATTGATTGGAGGGGGTCTCTCCGACCACCCGTCTAGCCTAAGTAAGGGTCTATATACTTCTACAATATACAAAATAATCTATCATATTTTTCATACAATTCCTGATAATATTTAATTATAAAAATACAATAGGATTTTTTAAATATCAAATGGCTCTGGGGCAATCCAGCAGAGTAAAATCGGAATCAAAGAAGTTCCCAGATTAAATAGGTTGAGAACCAATAGTGTAAAATCTGTTGTAAAATCAAATTTAAAAGTTTGTATATTGTTCGACAAGAAGGTTCCCGAGTTTGAAGAGAAGATTTCCGAGTCGAAGAAAGTTCTCAAGTTTGACTAGTAACGCCTGAAGAAGGCCGGAGGACACATCGGCCGAAACATTGTGTATATAACAATAAAGATGAGGACAACAGCCCGAAAAGTCCAAATAATAGAAATTATCAAGCTTTATCTCAAAAATGCAGATAGATAATTCCTAATATTTAATTATAAAAATGGAGTAGGATTCTTTAAATATCAAATGGCTAAGGGGGAGGCCACCAGCATAAAATAGGAATCAGAAGGGGCCATAGCTAACAAAAAAAGTTTGGGAACTACATGTTCGAAGATGTGCTGATAAGTTCTCGGCCCAAACAAGAAATGACTTTTAAAAAATGATCTAATTTTTGAATTTCTTTTCTTTTTTTTGGGGGGGGGGTAGGTTTAATTCAACTTGTTTATTTTCTTTCTTGGTTTGACCGAGAATTTTTCAACATCCTTGTCGTTAGGATTTTATTTAATGTTTAGATTATATGCTAAGTAGTGCATTCATGATGTTTTACTTACGGTCCTCTTTCATATCATTGAACCAATTTGGTTTAATTCATTCAGTTTTTATCCAAATTTACATATATTATTATTATTATTATTATTATTATTATTATTATTATTATTATTATTATTTACTCCTTTTGAGTTTTCACATCAGCTAACGCTGATGGTCTTTCACTGGAGCCTGAGTGACAGAAAGTCTCCTCAGGTCTCCAGGACTCTTCTGGGTATTCTGGCAGATTGCAGCAGTGCAGTGTTCTGAATGGTTTCAATCCTTCCTCTGATTTCCAAACTTTCCAAACCCTTTTCTAATCCTTTTGGGACTGTTCCAAGTGCACCAACTACAATTGGTATCACTTTCACTTTCATATTCCATAAATTCCATTATTATTATTATTATTATTATTATTATTATTATTATTATTATTTCACTCTATTCGTGTTTTTCACACCTGCAGAAGCCGGTGGTTCACTGGAGGCTGAGTGACAGGAAGTCTCCTCAGGTCTCCAGGACTCTTCTGAGTATTCCAGCCGTTCTCAATAATGCTGTAGTCTGGAGGGCCTCGGATCTTCCTCCGATTTTCAATTCATCCAGACTCCTTTATTATTATTATTATTATTATTATTATTATTATTATTATTATTATTATTATTTATACTCTTGTTTCTTAATCTTCCGACCGTTATCATCTTGCAACACCCTCTGGTTATAAACGAGACCGTCCTAATCGTACAAGATGGAATACAAAAATGTAAATTTTGATTATCTAGTGTCGCTTATCCGTCGAATTCTTATTTCTTATGAGTGTCGTCACTTCAACTAAATAATGGACTATTCCGTTTTTATTTTAAAGAAAGAAAAGGAAAGAAAGGGAAAGAAAAGGACATGCTACACAGAAAAAATATAATAAGAAAGAAAGAAAGAAAGAAAGATAGATAGGGGTTGAGTGCGCGGAAGTGATAACGCTAATATCTTTCATTCGAACATAATGAAATGATGAAAAGAAGGAAAGAAAGAAAAAATAGAGTGAAAGGCAGTTAAATCAAGATTATTATACTTTTTACATATTGAACTATTTACAATAGCTCTTAAATAAACATATCAAACGTTGTAATAATTAAATTATCATACTCTGGTATATCCACATTTCCTGCTTGATATTATTATTATTATTATTATTATTATTATTATTATTATTATTTACTCCTTTTGAGTTTTCACATCAGTGTTAGCTGATGGTCTTTCACTGGAGTCTGAGTGACAGCAAGTCTCCTCAGGTCTCCAGGACTCTTCTGAGTATTCCGGCAGATTGCAGCAGTGCAGTGTTCTGAATGGTATCAATCCTTCCTCTGATTTCCAAACATTCCAGGCCCTTTTCTAATCCTTTTGGGACCGTTCCAAGTGCACCAACTACAATTGGTATCACTTTCACTTTCATATTCCATAACTTTTTTAGTTCTCTGGCAAGGTCCAGATATTTGTCCATTTTTTCATTTTCCTTTAGCTTTACCCTGTGATCTGCTGGCACTGCAAAATCCACCAGTTGACAAGTTCTTTCTTTTTTGTTTATCAACACTAGGTCTGGTCTTCTTGCTGGGATAAGGTGATCCGTTTTTATTTCAAAGTCCCAGAGAATTTCATGCGTTTCGTTCTCAAGAACAGATTCTGGTTTATGCATATACCATTTTTTTTGCATGGTCAAAATTAAATTTTTTGCATAATTCCCAGTGGATCACCTTCCCAACCCAGTCGTGTCTAGTTTTGTATTCTCGTTGTGCTAGTTTGCTATATTCGCAGAGTATATGGTTTACAGTCTCATCTCTATTACCGCAAAGTCTACATTTACTATTTTGTTGGGTCCTATCGATTTTCGCTTTGATGTAGTTTGTCCTTATGGCATTATTTTGTGCAGCAATTATAAGTGATTCCATTTCTCTTTTGAGGTTTTTATTATTATTATTATTATTATTATTATTATTATTATTATCAATTTATTTATTTATCAATTTGTTTATCTTTAAACTTCAATTTTTCTCTGTGTCTGAACAAACAAATCGAACATCGATCATAACCCGATTGCTATTTTGTGGTTCAGGAGGGAAAGGCGAAAGAAACATGGCCGATGACCCAATAGTTCTTTGTTTTGTTATGTAGGGGAGAAATCCTCGTTATGTCGTGACTAACGTGCAAGACTGCGACATCATAGTAAACAAGTTCGAACTCCAGTCGCGCTATTATGTTCACTTTCGTATAAATATCCTTGGGAAATGTATGAAGCTCCCCATCCCCATCTATGGGTTATATAGTACCATTACTGTTCTTCTACAAGTGAGGAAGTCCCCGTGGCGTAGTGGCTAGCGTGCTGGACTACGATATCGCACTAAGAATTCGAACTCCAGTTGCGTTATCATGTTTACTTTCGGACTCTTGGGAAAGGTATGAATCACTCGGTAGAATGTTCGGCTCGAAACCACAAGGTTCCTAGTTCGATATCAGCCCCCGCCAACTCAGTGTATGAGTAGCACAGTAATCTGTGCGGTAAAGTAAGGAGCTGATGGTTGGTGTGGCGCCCCACCTCAGATGTTAAAATAATCTCCTTGGTCTAGCGCTAGTGAAAAGGGTATAGACTCCCTTGCTGTCTGGCTGATATTGACATTAGGCCGCCCCGACGACTTTACTTTTTTTTTTGGTACCACTACTATTATTCTACAAGGATGGCTTTTGCATTAAATAACACACAAAGATGATATGTCATTAAATAAAGAAAATAAACAAACCTTATCCTCCAACTACGTGTTAAATAGTACCACTTCTATTCTTCTACAGGGATGGCTTTGGTATTAAATAAACCATTACGGTTGATATGCCATTAAACAAAGAAACCAAGCTAAACCAAATATTTCCTCATATATAAGATTCAACATGACTATATTTATCGGTAATGACACCTTACCTCACTACAGTGTGATGAGAGATTCTGTTGCTATGGTAACATGATTCATTACTCTAGAGACATTTTTGCTGGGGGTGGGTGGCATAGTGGATAGAGTGCTTGACTGAGACATCGTAAGAAACGAGTTTGAACTCCAGTTACGCTATTACATTCAATTTTGGACTAATACTCTTAGGAAAGGTATGATTCCCTATCATCACCCCCAGCTATGGGTTAAATAGTACCACTACTGTTCTTCTACATGGATGACTTTGGCATTAAATAACCTATGAAGGTCGATATGCCATTAAGCAAACAATTAATTACACCTTGCAGCAACATGGCTTCCAGTAGATTTAAGAGCCTTTTATATTGAGAGCTCCCTATTTCCTATGAGATAGTAATATCTTTCTTTAAGACCTTTTTCCGAATCCAGTAAATATGCATTGTAAATTTCGTTGCTTCCCAGTGAATTGTGTGGTCATCTATAGAGACAGACAAACAAACACTTCCTGTTACATAATTCATAGGAAACCTATCAATTGTGAGCGGTAGTGTAGATTAAAATCAAACTAACGGTTTTGTGAAAAAACACAAGGAATTTGATTAACAGATTTGATCTGTGTTTTGACTCGTTTTGTCATTGGGCGAGCCAACGTGAGAAAATTAGTTTAGGAAAACCCGTTTTTGGCTGGGCGCCAAACGGGAAGGAAGTATAGTGTCTCTCCCGCTGGAGACCAATTTCTCACACACATGTTTATCTGACTGGGCATATTTAATAATAAAGAGCACTAAAAACACAAAAAGGTCTGTGTTCGTTACTAAGAACTAAAAAAACAGACCAAGACACAGAAGATGTATCAGATCTAGAATAATAAAAGAACAAGTAGCTCAGAGAAAGATGCAGCTAATAAGTAGATAAGATAACAGTTACCAAACCCAGATCCACAGAAAAAGATAAGTATTGAGGATTAGTATACGTCGACGAGTATATTCGACAACAATCTACAGGGTGATTGAAAAGTAACTCCCTATTCTAAACTATTTATATCTTTTTTATATGCAGTTACGTTTTTCTCAATTCTTTAATGTATGTTCCTTTGACAATTAAATCTGTGTTGCTGTTTGGTGATGCTCCTGCACATATTGATATTGTTCATAAATGGCTGAATCACCATTTTCCTGGGATATGGATGGTTAGACTGTTTGGTTTGTTTTGTTTTACGGCATATCAACCTCGGTGGGTTATTTAATGCCGACAAAGTTGTGAAATAAATTCATTCTTAATGCATAATACAATTTTGTTTATAAACTCATGTTTTTCTATTTAACCCATAGATGAGACCCTAACAGGTACTACCACTCCGGGTCGGAGTGGACCAGGGAGCAATGGTGATGAAGGGGTGCTCTACATTCCCCAAACCTCCAGAACTGGATAGAGTTTAACGTCATTCCCAGGACATGTAGACCCTCAGCCACTGCCTTCTAGCACCCATATGATAAGAAGGATTGGGGGTTGTCATAAGGGCAATAGGGTTGGGGCAATCATATAGGTGCTAGGGCTTGACGTGGCCAGCTGATTGATCGGAGGGGGCCTCTCCGACCGACCGTCTAGCCTAAGTAAGGGTTTAAGTGGAGTGTTGCAGGTCATGGACTGCTCATCCACCAAGACTGGATGGTTAGACGTGGACCAGAAGCTCTGATTTAGCACCCTGTGACTTTTTTCTTTGGGGTTGGTTGAAGGAGCAAGTCTACTCTATGAAACCAATGATTTTAGAAGAACTTGATAGACGAATATGAGAATGTATTTCTACCATTTCACAAGAGTTCCCGGGAAGATAAATTGATAAAATTCCCGAGCGGCTTGAGAGGCTGGAGGTGAAAACTGTTGTCCATATAGAATTTTAAATAAAACTCTATGTTATTGGTATTCTGCTCGTATTTATTTTTTTGTATGAATAATGATTTAGAAATAAATTATGAGATTTTTAATATAGGTATTTTCTTTACTAATCACCCTGTACAATATACAACATACGTCAATAAGCATATATATATATATATATATATATATATATATATATATATATATATTCAAACACAAATATATATATATATATATAAAATCAAAGATTAAATATAATGGATTTAATATCACATAACTACAGTTTCATGCATTGAGCACCTTCATATACTAATACTTTTCACATTCATTCCCTATTATATATATATATATATATATATATATATATATATATATATATATATATATATATATATATATATATTGCTGCATTGATGCAGTTGAAATAAATTATTACAATGAAGCAAATTTTAAGATTTTACCTTCATTTATTCAATATATATTAGTAATATATACATATATATATATATATATATATATATATATATATTATATGTATATATATATATATAGTAATATATATATATATATATATTACTAAATCACAAACACACACACACACACACACACACACACACACACACATATATATATATATATATATATATATATATATAATGAATATGCAACATTCCCAATATTTTCCCTGTCGGTGAGGCTTAGAATACGCTGACTGTACCCCATCGCCTGCAGTGGGGAAAGAACCTCTCTAAATGGCTGTTTTGGTTATGACACTAAACTGTATCTGATGGCAAGGTTCCAATTCTGGTGATTTGTGAAGTGTGGAGTACCCCTTCATTGCTATTACTGGTAGGTACCTTTGACCCGGAGTGGTATAAGCTAGTTGGGTCAATATATAGGTCAAATATAAATATTATATATATATATATAAAAATATTATATAAAAATTATTCCTACTCGATAAGAACGTGTGCAAAAAATCTTAAGAAACTATTACAGAAAAATAGTATGAAAAAGTAAATATGAACGTACAATGAACGCGATTACCTAACCTATTGTTATAGAATAAAGGTAGACTAGGTGACAATCAATCAATCTTCCCAATATATATTTATATATTTACCAACCCCTCCTCACGAGCAGGATGTTACACAAGGTCAATTTCTTAAGCAGAGTTTAATAGGTTTGAATTCAGAGTTTTCCTTCTCCTAGAAGGGTTGCCTAGGGTTTTCTATAAAAATGCATTAGACAATGATTTTACCATGAAAACGTATTGGACAATGCTTTTTGCTATAAAAATGTATTGGACAATTATTATTACTATGACAATGCATTGGACAATGATTTTTACTATGAAAATGCATTGGACAATCCCTTTTATTATAAAAATGCATTGGACCATGATTTTATCATAAAAATGCATCAGAGAATGATTAACACACACACACACACACACACACACACATTGTTGAGGATGTATGTAAGATAGTCGAAACTACCCGTACTTGGGCTACACTAAACAGATTTTAAACAACCTACAACCACTGCTGCGACAAATCGTTCGGCAATAAGATAAGCTGAATAAAAAGCTAAACACTAAATCCTTCTCTTTTATCGATAATAGAATATGCCTACGGGAGAATCTGAAGGCTATATATATATATATATATATATATGTGTGTGTGTGTGTGTGTGTGTAGAATTAAAATTATATATATATATATATATATTATATATATATAATATATAAATTAATATAATATATATATAATGTATATATATATATATATATATATATATATATGTGTGTGTGTGTGTGTGTGTGTGTGTGTGTGTGTGTGTGTGTGTGTGTGTGTGTGTGTGTGTGTGTGTGTGTGGAATTAAAATTAATTAAAATTAGAATAAAAAAACTAAAAAAAAAACTGGAATACATCACCCCTGATGATGGCACTTCGAAGTGCCGAAAGTACTCGGGAACTGAACTTTGGTGGACTTATCCACCAATTCCACCCAAATATTAAAAAGTTGGCCAGAAAATTAAAAAGATCAAAAATAAAATTATTAAACAGGAGATGTGCCTTTTGTTTAATTCTACATGTATAAATGAAAGAATGCTACCCAAACACACACACACACACACACACATACACACACACACACACACATACATATATATATATATATATATATATATATATATATATATATATATATATATATAATGATTGAAGAGGCTCAAAGAAGAAGAAAAAGAAAATTTTAAAAGTGTGCTCGATGCTATTATAACAGTGTTAGTATAAAACACATAATGGACGTTCAGATACATAGATAAAAATAAGTTAAATATTTATTTTTAAGTAAAAAAAAGAGCGGTGTATTGTATAAAAGCATAATAAAATAAAATGCAATGGATTATGAGCTGGAATATGTTTTAAAGTGGTTTTGCTTTTTAATAAATAATATTTTTATCTGGCATAAGAAATTTGGAAACTTAAACATAAGCGTATCTGAAGGACTTTCTTAAAGAAACTACTATTAGACTAGAAAAAATAAGTGCGTGGGTATATATATGTGCGTGGTTTCTTTCATGAGTACGATTTGTTTAGCCTTACATTTAAATAGGTGAATCCCGCCTAATTAATTATTAATGAATTAACTTTCATAAAATTAGGTTCGACTTCAATTAAGCACATATTCTCCCAAATATTGTCGGCTGAAAATAGCCATATCACAAACATTGTCTGTTTACTTCTCGTAAGTTCGTGTAGAGGTCACTTAAGAGGAATATAAACACCTACTACTTAACAAAACAAAGAAATCTTTCTAAGTCCGTTTGGTGTGGAGGTAAGACGCTTGCCTGTCGATTTGACAGATGGGTTTCGAGTCACACACGGGGCGGTCTTCGTATCTATAGCTCTGCTGATGAGGCCTAATAGGCCGATATATATATATATATATATATATATATATATATATTGAAGTAAAAAAAAAAGTAAAGTCGTCGGGGCAACCTAAAGTCGGTATCAGCCAGTCAGCGAGGGAGTCTATCCCCTTTTCAATAGCGATAGACCAAAGAGATTGTTTTTAGCATCTGAGGTGGAGCGCCACACCTACCATCAGCTCCTTACTTTACCGCACAGATCCCTGTGCTACTCATACGCTGAGTTGGCGAGGACCGGTATCGAACTTGGAACCTTGTGGTTTCTAGCCGAACGCTCTACCGACTGAGCTAACCCATATATATATAGTTGTAAGGATTTCGCGTATGCTTCTAGATTAGTTGGTCAAGAATATATAAGAACAAATTATTTACTTATTGTTTTCGAAGCATGGGTGAAATAAATATTAAAAAAACGAAATTAAATAAGAACACATAAAAAGATTACACATATCTTAATTATATTTTAATTGGTTTCTATATAAAATCATTCATGTGATTGATTTTAATATGTTGGAGAATAAAACAATAATATTAGAGATCAATAACACCAAGTAATTATTTATTAAACACGGTTTTGTCAAAACAAGCATGCAAATTAACCACACCATATATTATGTAAATCTTTATTTCTTAGTGATATATATGACATATTGCAGGTTTTTAAACGCACTAATAACATGGGCTGTTTTGAGGCAAATCTAACTCACATTTTCATAGAGACATCGTTAATAAATAATAATTGTTCTTTTTATTAATGATTTTGACTATAAATCAAATACTCATTGATAAACTTTTTAAAAGTTTTCCTTCGTTAATGTGTGTATACATGTGTTTTTCTTTATCAGGGGATAGGGCAAGTTTATATATATATATATATATATATATATATATATATATATAAGATAATCTAATGAGTCAGACGAACCTACTATTAGTTTCGCATAAAGCTCTTCAGGGCTAAAATCCGACTCAGATTTTAACCCTGAAGAGCTTTATGCGAAACTAATAGTAGGTTTGTCTGACTCATTAGATTATCTTTATTATTTGGCTCTACTTAGGTATCGAGCACTTTTTACATATTAGCTTTCTCCTAGCGGTTATATGAATATATATATATCTTATATACATATATATACATATAAATTGTTTTTTCTTTTGGCCAAATACTGTACCAATAGATTATTTTTTGTTGGTACGAATATCTTGGTCCTTTCTTTTTTTGTAGTATATATTTTTACAATCAAACTTTCTGCTGGGTTTTTTCTCTCCGCAAGGATCTACCAACACGCTTGGTATATTAAATTATATTATATATATATATATATATATATATATATATATATATATATATAAATGTTTTTCTGGTTCCAACGGGAGAAAATTCAATATTTTATTTAAAAAAGGAAGGTCCGCAAAATGTATTTTGTTCTCAGAAAATTTTTTTTAAATTCTTTTTGTTTTACATATGCAACACTTGTTTCAGATCCTCTGGTATCTTCTTCAGGCTTTGATTGATATATATATATATATATGTGTGTGTGTGTGTGTGTGTGTGTGTGAGTATGTGTGTATATATATATATATATATATATATATATATATATATCAATAAAGGAAGAACTCAATACAGTAATCCCATAATAAATTTATTTCGACAAAAATTGGGGCCCATATAAATCTAAGTTGATTTAAACCGGCTCCCCAAATCAGATGGGTCTCAATTCACTTATCTATATATAAGATAAGTGAATTGAGACCCATCTGATGAGGCGAAAATTTGGGGAGCCGGTTTAAATCAACTTAGATTTATATGGGCCCCAATTTTTTGTCGAAATAAATTTATTATGGGATTACTGTATTGAGTTCTTCCTTCCTTTATTGATAAATATTGCTCTGTATATAATCTAAAAGGTTATTTTACATTGAGCTCTCTTTAGTGATTTAATGATTCACTGTATTTATACATACTGGATCATCAATATTAGTACAGTGGATCTTAGAAATCACATATAGAATCATTCCCTACTACCATCTCTCTCTG
>CM042180.1:22886675-22887915 GCA_023376005.1 Doryteuthis pealeii | reverse complement strand
AAAGGGTGGAAAAGGAAGAGATTAGAAAAACTTTGGAATGGTTTTTAGACGGGAAACCAGAAGCCCTGATTTTTAGCAACCCTGTGACTTTTACTTTGGGGCTGGTTGAAGGAGCAAGTCAACTCTATGAAACCAATGATTTTTAGAAGAACTTGATAGACGAAATATGAGAATTTATTTTACCATTTCACAAGAGTTCCCGGAAGATAAATTGATAAAATTCCCGAGCGGCTTGAGAGGCTAGTGGTGAAAACTGTTGTCCATACAGAATTTTAAATAAAACACTATGTTATTGGTATTCTGCTCATAACTCATTTTTTTGTATGAATAATGATTTAGAAATAAATTATGAGATTTTTAAGATAGGTATTTTCTTTACTAATCACCCTGTACAATATACAACATACGTCAATAAGCATATATATATATATATATATATATATATATATATATATATATATATATAAAATCAAAGATTAAATATAATGGATTTAATATCACGTAATTACAGTTTCATGCATTGAGCACCTTCATATACTAATACTTTTCACATTCATTCCCTATTATATATATAATATATATATATATATATATATATATATATATATATATATATTGCTGCATTGATGCAGTTGAAATAAATTATTACAATGAAGCAAATTTTAAGATTTTACCTTCATTTATTCAATATATATATATATATATATATATATATATATATATATATTACTAAATCACACACCACACACACACATATATATATATATATTATATATATATATATAATGAGTATGCAACATTCCCAATATTTACCCTGTCGGTGAGGCTGACTGTACCCCCCCCTGCAGTGGGGAAAGAACCTCTCTAAATGGCTGTTTTGGTTATGACACTAAACTGTATCTGATGGTAAGGCTCCAATTCTGGTGATTTGTGAAGTGTGGAGTACCCCTTCATTGCTATTACTGGCAGGTACCTTTGACCCGGAGTGGTATAAGCTAGTTGGGTCAATATATAGGTCAAATAGATGTTTGATAAAAATTATTCCAACTCGATAAGAACGTGTGAAAAAAATCTTAAGAAACTATTACAGAAAAATAGTAGGAAAAAGTAAATATGAACGTACAATGAACGCGATTACCTAACCTATTGTTATAGAATAAAGGTAGACTAGGTGACAATCAATCAATCTTCCCAATATATATTTATATATTTACCAACCCCTCCTCACGAGCAGGATGTT
>CM042180.1:22864175-22876675 GCA_023376005.1 Doryteuthis pealeii | reverse complement strand
ACTTAAAAATGTCCAACATTTGTAAATCTTCAACGTAAACAAATCAATAAACCGGGTCTTTTTTTACCCCTCCTCGACAGTGGATAGGTGGTTCTAGCTAAATAGTTTCATATATATATATATATATATATATATATATATATATATATATATATATTATATGAGAAGTAAACAAACAGACGATGTATTTTGATATGGCTTTTTTAGCCGACAATTTTTGGGAGAATATGTGCTTAATTGAAGTCGTACCTAATTTTTGAAAATTAATTAATTAATAATTAACGAATTAGGTGGGAATACCTATTCAAATGTAAGGCTAAACAAATCGAGAAAAATCAATCTCTGTATGTACATTTCAGCCTATTAGGCCTCATCAATAGCACTATAGACAGGAAGACCGCTTTGTGTATGATTCGAACCCTAAATATATATATATATATATATATATATATATATATATATATATATATATATATAAACTTTAATATATTGTTTATTCTTTCAAATACATATATTAGAAATAGTCCACTGGAGAGATCAATACATGAGAATTTGGCAATATTTGTAAATTTCAAATAGGAAAAACTTAAAATCCAGTCATATTGGTTATTATAAATATTTTTTAAACTAGATTCAATTTTATAAAAAAAGGTTTAGTATTTTCAGGGTGCCAGAAATTATTTTTTTTTAAATAATGCATATCTTTTACTGTGGACACTTCTCTCTGATTTAAAAAAAGATTCATTATTTTATACATTTTAATTTTATATATATGTCTTAGTTTGTATTTTGTGTCAATGAGTTGATGGTAGTAGGAGCTAGTTACTGTATATCTTTTTACTTTGATGTAGCCTCATTATATGTATATATAATTTTTCCAGAATTAATAATCATATATATATATATATATATATATATATATATATATATATATTCCTTTAATTATTTAATTTTATTATTGTATTATTCACAGCAGATAACCCTGATGATCAAAACGGGATGAAACCCGGGTAGGCTAAAAAATCAGGTAAAAATCAAGATGTGGTGGTAGTTAATGTGTATATGTATTTACTTTGTCGTTGATTCTTTTTATTTTCCTCCGGACATACACTGCCCTTTATATATATATATATATATATATATATATATATATATATATATATATATACATACATATACATACATACTTATATATATATATATATATATATATATATATATGTATATATATATATATATTGATACACACATACCCCCCATATATATATAGAGAGAGAGATAATAGATAGATAGAGACAGACAGACAGACAGACAGACAGAGACAATAAGACGAATAAATTAGCCAAGAATTGTAATCTATCTATCTATCCATCTATCTATCTATCAGATTCTTTTCTCATATATCTATTTATCTATGTTTCTCATTCTATTCAAATGCATCTATCTATCTATCTATCTATATATATATATATATATATATATATATATATATATATATATATATATATATGCGTGCGTGCGTGTGTGTATGTGTGAATGTGTGTGTGTGCTGTACATCTCTGTGCGTGTTTTAGTGAGTGTGGGTGTGTATACATGCAAGTGCGCGTGTGTGTCTGTGTTTATATATAAATAATGAAGGTGTACTATTAAGTATTATTAACAGGTCGGTCAAGCAAATCCTAACTATTTGATAGTGAGTTTGATCCTCACCGTGTGCTTTGTGTGACGGCGAATTGTAACAACTTGAATGAGTATCAATCAATTTCAATCAATACAAGATCATATATATTGATCAATACATTCATAATAATAAGGGTTGTTTTAACAATGCATAGACCCCAGTCTGATATTGGAAGGAGACTATAATCACTATTTTCGTTTCAGTTGGGTCTATCTGACATATATATATATATATATATATATATATATATATATATATATATATATATATGGGCGTGTGGCCTTAACCCAGGAAAACAGCACACCTCTGTGTGATTTTTGCAAGAGCAAAACCCTTAAAATGTTCATAACGGATAAAGCAAATTCCACTCCAATAATAATTTTGCGGTCTATCATACAAATTCCCAATATATCAGAGATAAATAAAATTCTAATCAGAATCCTGTACTCCTTCCTAAATAGAAGTATCAGTATCATCAAGGACCGCTGTTACAACACTTTCACAAATTAATTATTTGGTAACTATATATCTAGGGTTGACCTGTACACGAGATCGACGTATACACGGGGAGATACGGTTATCAGTAACTGGTTAACAGAAATAGAATTAATAATTTTAAAGGATAAATGACAGTGGTAACTTGACTTATAAATACTTTAACTTACGAGTTTTCCAAGTTGTCACGCGGTAGATTTTTTTGCTTTATGTTGAGAGCTAAAATTTGAGGTACGAGCAAGATTCAGATAACCTTATGTTGATAAGTTCTCTAAAAAAGTTTCCAAATTTATTACCCTAAAGAAAAATATTATTTATACATGCAAAATAAAAAACACCCTCTGGGCGACGTAAAATAAATATTACCTGAGGGGATGGGAGTTGAAAATTTAATATCAGAGAGTTTGTATCATAAGTAAAGTAAAATCATCAAATTTATTAAAGAGTAAAAAATAAAATAAATTCATTAAAGGAGTAAAAAAACAAAAAAATTGAAATGGAAACTTAGTTCTGATAACTTTAAATATATATTAAAATAAAAAAAAAACTATATATAGATAGATAATACCAGGTATGAATTTATTAAAACTTGTTTAAAAAACCAATGAGGACTGTCTAACATTGCATGCTCAAATTTTGAATGTCTTCTATTTATGACGATTTTAGGCAGTGATGTAGTTTTTGTTACAGACAAAAAACGGAAGCGAATCTCCATTATTAATTTATATATAATAAACATTAAAATATATTACGGCACATAATTCATTACATTCTATTTTATTTTGTTTTTCTTATTTAAATAACATAGGGTGTTTTGGAGGAGTTGTCACTGTTTTGAGAGCTAAAATTTAACGTACGAGCTTCAGATTCTATGTTAATAAGTTCACTAAAAACATTTAAGTTTCCAAATTTATTACGTCAAAAATAAATATAATTTATAAAAAAAAACATAAATATAAAAACATATTACAGCACATATTTCATTACATTCTATTTTCTTTTTTTTTTTTTTTTTTCAATACAGTGATATTTTTCTTATTTAAACAAATCTAACGAAAAATGTGTGCTAGCAGGGCGGGACTTGAACGGATTAATGACATTTCAGTTTATTTCAAAGGGGAAAATTGATTTGATATACAAGGAAATTGAGTTAAGAGTGAAACAAATTATATTTGTAATTTAACTAATCTTTATTTACTAATTAATGATAATTCATTACTAACTAAGCTGAGCTATTCGGCGTTGTCCGGGATTTAAAAGATTAAAAATAAATCTTTTATCTATATTTATGTAAAGATTGATAAAAAGTCTTTTTCTATATATTTGTTTTATTTTTTATATATTCTTGTTTTTAAATTGTTTATTATTATTATTATTATTATTATTATTATTATTATTATTATTGTTGTTGTTGTTGTTGTTGTTGTTATTATTATTATTATTATTATTATTTACTCCTTTTTAGTTTTTCACACCAGTGTTAGCTGATGGTATTTCACTGGAGTCTGAGTGACAGCAAGTCTCCTCAGGTCTCCAGGACTCTTCTGAGTATTCTGGCAGATTGCAGCAGTGCAGTATTCTGAATGGTTTCAATCCTTCCTCTGATTTCCAAATTTTCCAAACCCTTTTCTAATCCTTTTGTGACTGTTCCAAGTGCACCAACTACAATTGGTATCACTTTCACTTTCATATTCCATAACTTTTTCAGTTCTTTGGTAAGGTCTAGATATTTGTCCATTTTTTCATTTTCCTTTAGCTTCACCCTGTGATCTGCTGGCACTGCAAAATCTACCAGTTGACAAGTTCTTTCTTTTTTGTTTATCAACACTAGGTCTGGTCTTCTTGCTGGGATAAGGTGATCGGTTTTTATTTCAAAGTCCCAGAGAATTTAATGCGTTTCGTTCTCAAGAACAGATTCTGGTTTATGCATATACCATTTTGTTGTGTGGTTAAAATTTAATTTTTTGCATAATAACCAGTGGATCACCTTCCCAACCCAGTCGTGTCTAGTATTGTATTCTCGTTGTGCTAGTTTGCTACATTCGCAGAGTACATGGTTTACAGTCTCATCTCTATTACCACAAAGTCTACATTTACTATTTTGTTGGGTCTTATCAATTTTCGCTTTGATATAGTTTGTCCTTATGGCATTATTTTGTACAGCAATTATTATTATTATTATTATTATTATTATTATTATTATTATTATTATTATTATTATGTTTTTATACAATACAGTTCTATTTTTCTTATTGCTCAAAAAACCTGAAAAAATGTGTATTTTGGGGGATGGTGGTTGAATGGATGATTGACATCTCAGTTTATTTCAATATGGAAAATTGATTTATTATGCATGGAAATTGATTTACGAGCGGAATGAATTAAACTCGTAAGTTAAAGTACCTCTGTATATATTTTGATGGGAATAATAAAAGTAAGTAATGTTGACGGAGTGGCCTATTGTCGGTATCAATAATAATAATAATAATAATAATAATAATAATAATAATAATAATAATGATAATAATAATAATGAAATTTATTGTGTACAGTGCTCAGGTGCACCACAACTCATCAAAGTCTTATGTCAAGTACACAGAATAATGTTGTGTCAGGAACATGAAAAGTTCACAGTAGTAATATGCATGTATGTGTGTACATGTGTATGTGGAGAGTGGCATCAGGTATAGTGTTGGCGGACTACAGGAAGCATGGAGGCTTTGAAAGATTCAGTGCTCCGGCAGCCTACTTTGATGGGAATAATAAAAGTAAGTAAAGTTAACGGAGTGGCCTATTGTTGGTATCAGCCGAACAGCGAAGGGGTCTATCTCCTCTTCGATAGTACTAGACAAGAGAATTGATCTTTTAGAGGTGGAGCACTACACCTACCGTCAGTTCCCCATTTTACCATACAGATCAGATTATCAAATCTGTGCTACTCATGCCTTGGATTGGTATCGAAACCGCAACCTTGCAAGTGCTAAGCAGCTGCTCTACCGACTAAGCTAAACCAGCTTGCGCTAATTTTTTTTCATTTTTTTTTTAAATCGAAATCAAATAAAAGAGCGGCTATTTTTTTTTAGAGAGAAAATCTATTTGTATGTTAACAATCTATCGCCCCCCCCCTCAAGTCGACTCACTCTCCCTGGAGGAAAGGGGTGATATCGCCCACAATAGAACGGAAAAAGATCGACTTCTTCTTACATCACTAAAAAGATTTTTCATTAGTTTCAATTCTGGTTAGTTTTAACCCCATCATCATCATCATCATCATCATCATCATCATCATCATCATCATCATCGCGGATACCGTATATACTCGAGTATAGGTCGAATTTTGAAAGACTGGCATCGACCTATGAAAGTGAAAAGGACATGCTACACAGAAAAATACAACGAGAAAGAAAGAAAGAACGAACGAACGAAAGAAAGAAAGGGAGTAAGTGAAATATATAGAGAGGGGGATGCACGGAAGCGATAACGCTAATCTGTTTCAAGTGAGCTTAATGAAAAGAAGAAAAGCTTTTCGTCTTTTGATGTGAGAGAGAAATTTAAATCAAGATCAATATACATTTTACATATTGAAGTTATGTAATAGCTCTTAAGTAAATATATCAAGCGTTATAATAATTATATTATCATATTGTGGTATATCTAGATGTCCCACTAGTCCAAATACAAATAATTTACACATAGTAATGACTATACTATAGTAATGACTCTTCTAAGGTTGAAATTCTAACATAATTTAACGATTTTTATAATTTAGATTTTTCAGTACACCCTCGAACATATCGTGTCACTTTAAAGTCTCAAACTTTGTTTTTATCTTTGGACCCTTTTGATTTTGATTTTACTCTGATGAACTACTTATAGCCATTTGATATTTTTGGTTTGGTTTGGTTGGTTTGGTTTTACGGCATATCAACCCCTTGGGTTATTTTATGCCAAATACTTCTATTGGTAAAAATTTTTTAATGCTAACAAAGTTTTGAAATAATTTCATTTTTAATGGATAATACAATTTTGTTTATAAACTCATGTTTTCTATTTAACCCATAGATGGGACCCTAACAGGTACTACCACTCCGGGTCAGAGTGGACCAGGGAGCAATGGTGATGAAGGGGTGCTCTACATTCCCCAAACCTCCAAAACTGGAACCTCACCATCAGATAGAGTTTAACGTCATTCCCAGGACATGTAGACCCCCAGCCACCGCCTTCTAGCACCCATATGATTAAAAAAATGATTATATTGGGGTTGATATTTTTTTAAATCATATTGTATTGTTATAATGAAATATTATCACGAATTATTTATCTGAATTTTTGAGATGAGGCTTGATAATTTTTCTATTTGTTATATACACAACGTTTCAGTCGACGTGCCCTCAGGTGTCCAAGGTGTGTCAAAAAAGTATCGAGATTTTTTTGTACTTTTTGACACACCTTGTATTCTGAAAAGGTTAACGTTCCATTCATTCTTCATTCCTATTTTGGTAAATACAGCTTCAATCTCGATACTTTTATGACACACCTTGTATATAATAATAAAAATTATTAGGACAACAGCCCGAAAAATCTAGATAATACAAATTATCAAACCTCATCTCAAAAATTCTGACAAATAATAATAATTCTTGAATATACCATGAATAATAATTCTTGACTTAAATAATTAATTCTACGAATTACTCATTCTGTTATTATAAATCAATGGTCGATTTTCGATTCCTACCTTTAAAACTAGAAGCGGCTACCCAGCAACGCCTGGTTAGAGGGGAGAACACAGGTGTATTAATTTGTTTACTTTTGAGATTTACAAATGCTAAATCATCATCATTATCATCAGGTCGCACTAACAGCACGGATATCCATGACTCTCTCTCTCTCTCTCTCTCTCTCTCTCTCTCTCTCTCTCTCTCTCTCTCTCTCTCTCGATGAGAGGTTTCGATATCTCCCTCGGGGAAAAATGTTATAACCTTCACTTGGCTCCAATAAGTAGGCATATCAAATTTGTCACCAGCTATGAAAAACATATAAATAAACTCTTCCCAATTATATATATATATATATATATATATATATATATATATGTGTGTGTGTGTGTGTGTGTGTGTGTGTGTGTGTGTGTGTGTATTCATACGTGTGTGTACATACATATATCTCTCTCTCTCCAACCATCCCTATCGGTCATTGCCCCGGGGAGATCCTCCGCGCAGCATCCAAAATCCGCACAGTGCTGATTGATATATGTTTTTGCTGGCCGACCATACTGCGGTGTCCAATAGTCGGTGTGTCCACTAGAGAACGTCACTTATGAGTTCGTCCTTGCTTCAATAGCTGTGTTCAATATGTTTTGTTCGTCTTGCTTGGGTGTTTTTTTTGGGGGGATAGGGAATAAGTGACCATACAACTGTTTTCTTGTGGGGTACTGCTCCCAAAATTTATTTAAAAGTAATGGGGCAATTTTAAGACAAAAAAAACATATAGGCTAATTTTGTTATAGTTTTAAAAAATATTTTTTGTTAAAAGAAAACAAACAAAAAAATGTTGATAACATTGTGTACATAGATACACTCAAAACACGCACGTGTGTGTATAGGGGTGCTATAGATATAAGATATTCATGTAAATAAATACGTATATATAAATATATGTGTGAGCTATTACATATAAATAATCTTTTAAACTTCTTGCCTACTTTAAACCGCTCACAGCAGCTCTCCCACCACTGCGATCAAAGTACAAAAAACTGATGGTTAGTTCATTATAATTGAGCAGAAAGACTCAGATTACAATAATAATAGGACTTTATTTTAATAGAATGTGTTGTGAGGTGAATAGATAGTGAACTTTGAAATATCCCATCATACATCCTACCATAAGCTTCTGGCAGCAGCTCTTGCCAAAGGACACAGATTACAATAATGATAGGACTTTATTTGAATAGAATGAGTTCTGAGGTGAATAGTTAGTGAACTTTGAAATATCCCATCATACAGGTAAAAAATACAAAGAAAATTTGATGTAGCCGTGGCTACCCAGCATCGACTGGGTAGGGTGGACAAAAAATTCTGGTGTATTGATTTGTTTACTTTTGAGATTCACAAATGCTGGACATTTTTTAGTAGAATTTGAATGATATTTCTATGCATATATTGATTTTTAAATATATTCGAATATAAGTCAATTCTTCATAATGTTAGTACAAAAATCAAAAACTGGTAATATTTAATGAGTGTATATATTTACTTTGTTGTTAATTGTTTTATTTTGATAGTTTCATCCGGACATACATAAACACGCACCAACTGCCCTTTATATGTGTATAGATTAAAGTATTTGTATTTTGTAAAAAAATGTATTTTCTGATATTATTTTTGATTGCATGAGATGAAATCTTAAATTGTAAAGTAGTTTTTGTGGCATAAAAATGTGGTAGGCAAAGAGTCAATTGAATTTTAATTTTTAACCGAATTATAATCTGAGTCTTTCTGCTCAATTATAATGAACTAACCATCAGTTTTTTGTACTTTGATCGCAGTGGTGGGAGAGCTGCTGTGAGCGGTTTAAAGTAGGCAAGGAATTTAAAAGATTATTTATATGTAATAGCTCACACATATTTATATATACGTATTTATTTACATGAATAATGTTAAAAATATTGGGAATTAATTTGAAATTTAAAAAAATGAACTATCGGTAAATTCTTTTTAAGGTGTTTCTTTAAAAGGATTAATATTTGCTATCAATCATGCTAGATTAGCAGATCATTGTTAGTGAGTTCGATTCTCACTGGGAGCCCCATACTTCTGACCTTGTGCCACAAATAAGCCAAGATTACTAAAAAAAATATAATATGTATCAGTCGGTTCATATCTATCTATCTATCTATCTAGTACATACATTTAAGTGTCGTATCTCTCTCTCTCTCTCTCTCTCTCTCTCTCTCTCTCTCTCTCTCTTCTCTCTCTCTCTCTCTCTCTCTCTTTCTTTGTATTTCTCTGTATCGTGAGTAAAAATAATACCATTTTACAAACGACATTTATCTAATAAACGACATTTAGTGAGTTCGATTCTCACTGGGAGCCCTATACTTCTGACCTTGTGCCATTAATAAGCCAAGCTTTCTAAAAAACTATAATGTGTATCATTCGGTTCATATCTATCTATCTATCAATACATTTAAGTGTCGTATTTCTCTCTCTCTCTCTCTCTCTCTCTCTCTCTCTCTCTCTCTCTCTCTCTCTCTCTCTCTCTCTCTCTCTCTTTGTATTTCTCTGTATCGTGAGTAAAAATAATACCATTTTACAAACGTCATCTATCTATCTATCTATCTATCTCAGTCTCTTCATTATCTATCTTTTCCTCTTCATCTATCTATCTATCTATCTATATATATATATATATATATATATATATATATATATATATAGTAGTCTCTTCATTATCTATCTTTCCCTCTTCATTTATCTATCTATCTATCAATCTATCTATCTCAGTCTCTTCATTATCTATCTATCTATAAAAAAAGATTTTTAAGTAATATTTAAATTCATCTACTCAGCGTTAAATATTTTCTTATTTTTCCTAAATGCGCATATGAATACAAATTGTTTTAAGATAAACCAAATTAATCACATTATTCTCAAAGCAAAAAATTTCAATATAAAATGAATTATAAAAAAAAAATATTTATCTTATAAAATCTCTCAAATAAATTCAAAAAAAAATTTCAAGAACTATTTTAGTCTTTTAATTCTAGTTTTGCATGTCTTTCATATTTTAAAACTAGAAGCGGCTACCCAGCAACGCCTGGTTAGAGGGGAGAACATCTGGTGTATTGATTTGTTTACTTTTGAGATTTACAAATGCTGGACATTTAAGTAGAACTTCAATGCTATTTCTATGTATATTTCAATTTTTAAATATCTTCAAATATAAATCACATCTTCATAATTTTTCCACAAAACGCAAGAACCAACGACACTTATTGTGTATACTAGTACAAAATAAAAAAACACCCTCCGGGCGATGTAAAAATAGATTTTTGAAACATATTGCCTGAGGGGTGGGAGTAAAAAATTCAATGTCAGCGAGTGTGTAACCTAAGTAAGTAATATCATCAAATTCATTAAATGATTAAAAAATAAAACAATTTGAAATGTAAACTTTAAATATGAATATGTATTAAAATAAAACAAATTATATATAGATATATAATACCAGTCATGTATTTATTAAATCTTGTTTTAAAAAACAATGAGGACTGTCTAATGTTGCATGTTCACATTTTGAGTGTATTTATTCTATTTTATGACGATTTTGGGTAATGTGATGTAAGCAGTGACGTAATTTTTGTTACAGACAAAAACCGGAAGCGAATCTCCATTATTAATAGATATATTTACTTTGTCGTTAATTGTTTTATTTTCTTAGCTTCATCCATACATACATACATCCATACATACATACATATAAACTGCCCTTTATATATGAATTAGAAGCGGCTACCCGGCGCCGCCTTGGTAGAAGGAGAGGAAGATCCATTATTAATGAATCGTGAGTTGGATCCTCGCAGGATGCCCCACCAAACTCCTTACATAAAAAAAGTCCCTGCGTTGGTTCAGCCTGGTGGGGTGTCAGAAAAACTAAGTGCACATATACTCTGAAAAGAAAAATTAATGTCTCCTATTTAAAATATTAAATGCAAAAAAAAAAATTCATGCTGTTACTATTTAAATTCTATTTTTTAATTATCTTCACGAATACAAATCAAATCTTCATTATTTTTGCTCAAAAAGCAAGATCAGGTGATAGTGAATGTGTATATATATTTACTTTGTCGTTAATTGTTTTGTTTTCGTAGTTTCAGACGGACATACACACATATACACAAACAATTGCCTATTATATGTATAGATCATTATCAGTTTATTTCTATTTTAGATACTTAAACATTATTAAAACAATCAAATTTTAGGCCTCTGAATTTAATATGTAATTTTATCACTTATCTAATAATGTATTAAAAAATACCATATAAGTTTATATAATGTCTAGTTTTTGGAGGATATGTACCAACTTTTTTGAAAATTAATTAGTTAATAATTAATGAATTTAGGCGGGCATATATGTTCAAATGTAAGGCTAAACAGATCGAGAAAATGTCAATCCCTGAATGTACATTTCGACCTATTAGGTCTCATCAGCAAGGTCGAAATGTACATTCAGGGATTGACATTTTCTCGATCTGTTTAGCCTTACATTTAAACATATATGCCCGCCTAAATTCATTAATTATTAACTAATTAATTTTCAAAAAATTAGGTACGACTTCAATTAAGCACATGTCCTCCAAAAATTGTCGGCTAAAAGCCATATCAAATAAACACAGTGTTTATTTACTTACTTTCATAATTTCTTGTGTATGTACTCGCTTATGTAATTTAAGAGTTTAAAGGTTTGGGTCGTAGTTTGTTTTTTTACAATCATTGCCAGGTTAAAATTTACAAATCTTACAAACTGTAATTGTTACTGTAACACGTGTGTGTGAGTGTGTGTGTGTGTGCGCGCGCGCTCGTGTGTGTGTGTGTGTGTGTGTGTGTGTGTGTGTGTGTGTGTGTGTGTGTGTGTTTCTATGTATCGTAGGTAATCAATAATTGAATTTTAATAAAGACATATCTATCTATCTCTTTTTTATTTGACTATCTATCTATCACTTTTTTTTACATTGGGTTGTTATCTATCCATCTATCTATCTATCTATCTATCTTTAGCACCTTAGTTATGGAAAAAATCTTATATAATATATATATATATATATATATAATATATATATATATATAATATGATTGTAAAAATATACTACCAAACATCAACCGGGAAGAAAAAAAATTTTGTAAAAAAGAAAAGACCAAGATAATCGTACCAACAAAAAATAATCTATTAGTACAATATCTTTGCCAAAAGAAAAAACAATTTATATGCATATATATATATATATATATAAGATATATATATTCATACAAACCCGCCAGGAGACTAAAGCTAATAAGTAAAAAGTGATCAATACCTAACTAGAGCAAATAATAAAGATAAATCTAATGAGTCAGACGAACCTACTAAAAGTTTCGTTTAATGCTCTTCAGGGCTAAGAGTCAGATCTTAGCCCTGAAGAGCATTAAGCGAAACTTTTAGTAGGTTCGTCTGACTCATTAGATTTATCTTTTATATATATATGTGTGTGTGTGTGTGTGTGTGTGTGTGTGTGTGTGTGTTGTTATATTTAAAGAAACAATGGTTAGTGCAAAGTTCAATT
>CM042180.1:22854175-22859175 GCA_023376005.1 Doryteuthis pealeii | reverse complement strand
TCACTAAAGAGAGCTCAATGTAAAATAACCTTTTAGATTATATCAAAGCAATATTTATCAATAAAGGAAGGAAGAACTCAATACAGTAATCCATAATAAATTTATTTCGGCGAAAATTGGGGCCCATATAAATCTAAGTTGATTTAAACCGGCTCCCCAAATGTTCGCCTCATCAGATGGGTCTCAATTCACTTACGTAAGTGAATTCAACTCACTTACGTAAGTGAATTGAGACCCATCTGATGAGGCGAAAATTTGGGGAGCCGGTTAAATCAACTTAGATTTATATGGGCCCCAATTTTCGCCGAAATAAATTTATTATGGGATTACTGTATTGAGTTCTTCCTTCCTTATATATATATATATATATATATATATATATATATATATATATATATATGCGATACATTTTTTGCGCCAGTCTCTATCTGGAACTTGTTTGTTAATAACCACAGACAACATTATTTTTGAATAAAAATCTTTTCGTCTGAAAATATTTTTTTCAATACTCTTTAAATGTTTGTTTCACTGATGTCAATAAATTGTGTGCGAATTTTTTTCTATCTTCATAGAATATTTTCAAATGGAGTGAAGATTTTTTTCCCCAATGTCCCGTTTTTTTAATATCAGAGATATATTCTTTCCAGAGTGTGGAGCGATGTTTAATATGTGATTATTTTTTTTTGTGTAAAACCTGTCCTCATCTAAGAAGTCTTGTTAAACAAGTAAACAATTGTCAAAAAAGAGTTTGCTTGTATTTTTCAACGGATATATTTATATATATATATATATATATATATATATATATTATATATATATATATTATATATATATATTGGAAGATTATTTGCTTAATTAAAGTCATACCTAATTTGATAATTAATTATAATTAAATGAATTAGGCGTGCATATCGGTTTAAATGTAAAGCGTAAACAAATCGAGAACACGCTTTACATTTAAACCGATAAGCACGCCTAATTCATTTAATTATAATTAATTAATTAGGTATTACTTTAATTAAGCACATAATCTCGCAAAAAATTGTCGGCTGTCGCCATTTCAAACACATTGTTTGTCCACTTCATATATATATATATATATATATATATATATATATATATATATATATGGGAGAATATGTGCTTTTTAATTTTAGTCAGACCTAATTTTTGAAAGTTAATTCATTTATGTTTTAATATATATATATATATATATATATATATATATATAATATATATATATATATATATATATATATAATATATTTGGAGGATATGTGCTTAATTGAAGTCATACCCAATTTTGAAAATTAATTAGTTAATAATTAATGAATTTAGGCGGGCATATATGTTCAAATGTAAGGCTAAACAAATCGAGAAAATGTCAGCCTTAAATTTGAACATATATGCCCGCCTAAATTCATTAATTATTAACTAATTAATTGTCAAAATTAGGTATGACTTCAATTAAACACATATCCTCCAAAAATGGTCGGCTAAAAAAAGGCCATATCAAAAATAAACACATCGTTTGTTTACTTACTTTCATATATATATATATATATATATATATATATATATATATATATATATATATATATGGTGTGTGTGTGTATATGTATATATATGGATTATATCTAGTGTTCTTTGATAGGATTCTACCAAAATTCTGAACTCAAACGTACATATAAAGAATTGCGTAAATATTCTTTTACCAATACAGTGTATTATAAATAAATGAATAAATATATACAATCAAATTTGAAGAATTCACACCTGGTTTTATTGGCATGATTTTCCCGTCTCAATGAAAACGGGAAGATGATACCAATATAACCAGGTGTAAGTTCTTCAAATTAGTAAAAATTAGACTAGGGAAATTAAGAAAAAATCTCTAATAGACAGCTAAGTCGGGGATGGTTCTATCTGGGATCTCTTTATCCTCTGTATATCGACAATTCATACCCATGCAGATGAACACATATAGATTTATATATACTTATGCTGATACACGCCTATAAATCCTGAAATAAATTTATAATAGCCAAATGACCGTTGGTCAGTTTTTCTCTTTTATTGAAAGCGTATATATATATATATATATATATATATATATATATATATATATATATATATCAAACTTGGTAAATCCTCGCTGTGAGAAAAACCCTGCAAATAGTTTGATTGTAAAAATATACTACTAAACATCACCCGGGAAGAAAAACAATTTTGAAAAAAAAGAAAAGACCAAGATAATCGTACCAACCAAAAATAATCTATTGGTACAATATTTGGCCAAAAGAAAAAACAATTTATATGTATATATATATATATATGATATATATATATATTCATACAAACCCACCAGGAGACTAAAGCTAATAAGTAAAAAGTGCTCAATACCTAAGTAGAGCAAATAATAAAGATAAATCTATTGAGTCAGATAAACCTACTAAGAGTTTCGCTTAATGCTCTTCAGGGCTAAGATCCGACTCATTAGTCGGATCTTAGCCTTGAAGAGCATTAAGCGAAAATTTTAGTAGGTTTATCTGACTCATTAGATTTATCTTTATATATATATATATATATATAATATATATATATATATATATATATATATAATATATATACAAATGAACAGAAGAGTTGAAGGTGGGAATGATTCTGTTCAGGACTCAGGACCCTTTTCCATATAATTTTATATATAAAAAATCATTTTATTAATTTCTTTCACACAGACACATTAGAAAATTTATATAAATATATATATATATATATATATATATATATATATATATTCAATTTTTACTTGAAGGCACTTACAACGCATGTATCGCATAAAATTCGATACTTTTTTCTTATAGAAAATGAACTTGACAAGTGTAATCCCAGCAAAGGATATATATATATATATATATTATGTGTGTGTGTGTGTGTGTGTGTGTGTGTGTATGTATATATATATATGTATGTACACACACACACACACACATACACACACATATACACACACACTTAAAGAAGAGTCAGTTTATGTAAAACCTAAAGAGAAAGAGTGATGACCCTCGAAATAAATAAAAAAGAACACAATATTCTTCATTTTGTTTCTGATCTTCATTTTTTTGTGCTCCTAAAACAACCAAATTTTTCTATAATATATAGCACGGAACAAATGGACTTGCTACTACTAACACACTCTTCTACCCGGATTTTAATAGCATGTCAAACCCTCAAAAACACTTCAATGTTTATAGTTCTTCTATAATGCTCCCTTTCTAATAATCTATAAACAATTTCTTCAAATAAGAAATTTTCTCCTGACGATGACCTAAGGTCGAAACTAGTTGAGAATAAACAACATATAAGAAATATTCCTGCTTGTCTTAGTACTTTCTGTTCATACGATATATATATATATATATATATATATATATATATATATATATATATATATATATATATATATATATATATAGCCGTTATCCAGCAAAAAAGTGCATTTAATCGAATTATTTTCATAGAGCAGTATATTTAAAAAGTCAGAAAATAAGACAATTTCATGTTGAATTTGCAAGTGGGTCATCATTTTAATTTTTTTTTTTTTTTGTATTCGTTTCTATCTATTTTTTTTTTTTAAATCAACCAAAATATTGATATTATGGGGATAACTATTACATACGAATTATTCATTACTTCCTAAATAGATGCGTCACTATCACCATGGGCAACGTAAACAAAACTGGTCCACGGGGTGAATAATAATAATAATAATAATAATAATAATAATAATAATAATAATAATAATTATTATTATTATTATTATTATTATTATTATTATTATATATGATTTTTCTTCTTTTTTTTTATTGCAAAACAAAATTGCGCTCATGTGCCTGTGTTTAAACTATATAGTCTAAAATTCCAAAATTGGATGCTATCAATATAAAATAACCCCACAAAGTTACCCCATCTTATACACGAAACGTTTTTGTTTTGTTGATGGAGTTCAATAACAATTTCTTATTTACGATTTATTTGATTTACATGATTATTGTCTGATAATGTCTTTACACATTTTCAAATTTGAAAAGTCTAAGCTAGACACTTTTGGTGAGACTAATAAAGTATAATTAGATACCTATCACCTCTAAAAATTTCATTTCAACTTTATTTTTTTAATTCTTTCATTGGTTAGTCTTTTCCCACATTTATCACAACTTACCTTTAATAGTCTGAAAATTCAAGGTTAGATTTTTTAACGGTTAAAATTCATAAAACTGAAGGATAGAATGAGAGTTTTGAGGGTCGACCGGTTAGAACGCATTAAGAAAAAGTTTGAAGAATAAGTTGATTTATGAATAATAATAATAATAATAATAATAATAATAATAATAATAATAATAATAATAATAATAATAATAATAATAATAATAATAACAAAACAAAAACATAGACAATTACCTGGGATTTGTCAGAGAATTGAAAAGAAAAAACGGTGGAATATGAGGGTGAAAGTGATACCGATTGTAGTTGGTGCACTTGGAACAATCCCCAAAAGTTTATTAATCAGAGGAACAATTGAGACCATCCAGACAACAGCATTGTTAAGATCGGCTAGAATACTCAGAAGAGTCATGGAAACCTGGGGAGAGTTGTTGTCACTCAGACTCCAGTGAAAGACCCACAGCTTACGCTGGTGTGAAAAACTCGCAAGGATTGAAATGATAATGATAATAAAAATAATAATAATAATAAGTAATTATTATTATTATTATTATTATTATTATTATTATTATTATTATTATTATTATTATTAAACAATATTTGTTTTATTAAAAATAGGTTTTATTATTATCATATGCCGAATACAATGGTGTACGTTTGTCTGTCAATACCGAAGAAAACAAATATACATTGACTTTTGATGACATCATCATCTTTGGCAACAATTTCAAATAATAATAATAATAATAATAATAATATAATAATAATAATAATAA
>CM042180.1:22829175-22851675 GCA_023376005.1 Doryteuthis pealeii | reverse complement strand
AGGTCGTTTAGAGCTGGAACATACGATGCTGCCTCTTGCGTTTTCTGTAATGCTCACGTTGCCACTAACCGAACAGTCTTGTTGTTTTTCCATCATCCTGATCTGTTCGTTCTGTCTCTCTTTTCCTCTTTTGCTAGCGACCAGCCACCCTTCCCTCCCTCCCTTCATGCCTTCCTTCTTTTCTTCCTACCTTCCTTCCGTGCTTCCTCCTCCTTGTCTATCCTTTCTCAGCGCCTGCCTCACTCCTCTTTCTCCACCTCCTTCTCTCGTCAAACTTTCAAACCACTCCCCGCTCAGCCACACACGTGCGCTAGAAGAAAGCTTACGCACGTACTCATACGCCTACATATATATATATATATATATATATATATATATATATATATACATACGTGTGTACGCGCGTGCGCGGCCAAGTCTTCCTCTTTAATCTCTTCCTCCCACTCCCTCTAAGTCCATCATTTCCCCCCCTCCCTTTTTAATACATCTATAAACACCGGCGACCCCCCTGTTCTTTCTACTTCAGCAATTTCATTTCTCTTTAGTAGCAATCCTTATCACTTTTCCTTCATCTAAGTGTCTACTTTTACTTTCAGTTTCACTTTCAGAACCCAATTTACTTTTTTCAAACCTTGATTTTTTTACGGATTTGTTATTGTTTTATTTTAACTTGCATTTTTTCAACTTTTTTATTTATCCATTTTTTAAACCGTTTTCTTTTCTCATATCAGTCCACCTTTCAAAGCCCCTTTACCTATTTCCTTCAAACTATAATCGCTGTTATCTTTACTCCAAACCAACTTTTACCTACCTTTTTATGCCACCTTTACTCGACTTTTTAGAGTTTATCTCTGATGCCTCCTTCTAGCTTTAGTTTTCCAAACTCAGTAACTTCGCATAGATATATTTTCACTTCTTTCCGTATCTTCCGTTGGGGCCGGCTTAGCTCAGTCGGTAGAATGTTCGGCTAGAAACCACAAGGTTCCTAGTTTGATACCGGTCCTCGCCAACTCAGCGTTATGAGTAGCACAGGGATCTGTGCGGTAAAGTAAGGAGCTGATGGTAGGTGTGGCGCTCCACCTCAGATGCTAAAAAAAACAATCTCCTTGGTCTAGCGCTATTGAAAAGGGGATAGACTCCCTCGCTAATTGGCTGATACCGACTTTAGGCCGCCCCGTCGACTTTACTTTACTTATATATATATATAATTTAATATACCAAGCGTGTTGGTAGATCCTTGCGGAGAGAAAAAAACCAGCAGAAAGTTTGATTGTAAAAATATACTACCAAACATCAAACAAGGAAGAAAAAATTTTTTGAAAAAAAGAAAAGACCAAGATAATCGTACCAACAAAAAATAATCTATTGGTACAGTATTTGGCCAAAAGAAAAAACAATTTATATGTATATATATGTATATAAGATATATATATATATATATATATATATATATATATATATATATATATATATATTCATATAACCGCTAGGAGAAAGCTAATAAGTAAAAAGTGCTCGATACCTAAGTAGAGCCAATAATAAACATAATAATAAAGGCGAAACTAATAGTAGGTTCGTCTGACTCATTAGATTATCTTATATATATATATATATATATATATATATATATATATATATATTGGGAGAATATGTGCTTAATTGAAGTCGTACCTAATTTTGGAAGTTAATTAACTAATAATTAATTAATTAGGCGGGCATACCTATTTAGATATAAGTCTAAACAAATTGAGAAAAATCAATCTTTGTATGTACATTTCGGCCTATTAGGCCTCATCAGCTCATTAGGCCGAAATGTACATACAGAGATTGATTTTTCTCGATTTTTTTAGCCTTACATTTAAATAGGTATACCCGCCTAATTAATTAATTATTAGTTAATTAACTTTCAAAATTAGGTACGACTTCAATTAAGCACACATTTTCCCAAAAATTGTCGGCTAAAAAAAGCCATATCATAAACACACCGCGAGTGTATTTACTTCTCTATATATATATATATATATATATATATATATATATGAGAAGTAAACAAACAAACAATGTGTTTTGATATGGCTTTTTTTCTTAGCCGACAATTTTTGGGAGAATATGTGCTTAATTGAAGTCGTACCTAATTTTTGAAAATTAATTAATTGATAATTAATATTAGGCGGGCATACCTATTCAAATGTAAGGCTAAACAAATCGAGAAAAATGTAATATATATATATATATATATATATATATATATATATATATATGCTGATGAGGCCTAATAGGCTGAAATGTACATACAGAGATCGACTTTTTCTCGATTTGTTTACGCTTTCCATTTAAACCGATATGCATGCCTAATTCATTTAATTTTAATTAATTAATTAACAAATTAGGTATGACTTTAATTAAGCAATGTTTGTCCACTTCATATTTTATATATATATATATATTATATATATATATATATATATATATATATATTATATTTAATGTCCAGTCACGCCATGACTTTCATTTTCGGACTAATATCCTGGGGAAAGTTATGAATCCCTCACCTCCCCAGCTATTGGTTAAATAGTACGACTGTTAGGATGGATTTGGCTTTAAATAACCCACGAAGGTAGATATACCTTTAAACAAAGAAAATGTTGCCTTCAAAATTTAATGATAACGTGACCCTAAATCTAGGTCGATTTATACACAATAAAATAAATAAATCTTAATCTATATATTAATACTCGTGTTCACCGTACAAATCGTCCAAGAAATGCAAAAATGTAAATCCTGATTATCTGGTGTTGCTTATTCGTCGATTTCTTATTTCTATGAGTTCATCACCTTAGCTAAATAATAGACCATTACGTTTCTATTAGAAAGAAAGAAAGAAAGAAAGAAAGAAGAAAGGAAGGAAGAAAAAGGACATCCTTACACAAAAAAATATAATAAGAAAGAAAGAAAGAAAGAAAGAAGAAAGAAAGAAAGAAAAAGGACATCCTTACACAGAAAAATATAATAAGAAAGAAAGAAAGAAAGAGGGAAAATATATAGAGAGGGTAGGTGAGCACGCGGAAGCGATAATGTTAATCTCTTTTAATCGAATATAATGAAAATATAAAAAGAAGGAAAGAAAGAAAAAAGTGCGAGGGAGAGTTAAATCAAGATTAGTATACTTTTTACTTATTGAAGTATTTGCAATAGCTCTTAAACAAACATATCCAACGTTGTAATAATTAAATTATTATACTGTGGTATATCAACAGGTCCTATTAATTACAAAATAATACATAAAGGGCCGGGTTAGGGGCCGGGTTAGCTCAGTCGGTAAAGAGTTCGGCTAGAAACCACAAGGTTCCTAGTTCTATACCGGTCCTCGCCAACTCAGCGTATGAGTAGCACAGGGATCTGTGCGGTAAAGTAAGGAGCCTCATGGTAGGTGTAGCGCTCCACCTAAGACGCCGAAAAAAATCTCCTTGGTCTATCTATTGAAAAGGGGATAGACTCCCTCGCTGACTGGCTGATACCGACTTTAGGCCGCCCTGACGACTTTACTTTTATATATATATATATATATATATATATATATATATATATATATATTACTGTAGTATATAGATAGATATATAGATATCAGAGATTACTTAGGAACAATTGAAAAATGAATATATATATATATATATATATATATATATATATATATATATATGAATACAGAGTGACAAGACAAATATATATATATATATATATATATATATATATATATATATATATATATATATATATATATAGTTTAATTTAATTAATTAAGTTAATTTAAATAATGCCAGATACAACATGTAGAAAATTAATCTAAATTATTTCTGAAAAGGCATTTATTTAAACTAGCAAAAAAATGCACCTTCCGGGAACAAGTATTTAAGTTTTAATATAATTAAATATTATACTGAATTAGAAAGACTAATAAAATTAAATACAAACACAAAAAAGATAACACTTATTTTTACTTTATTTCTAACTGATTTCAGAATTTTATGGATTATTCGGACTATTTTCTCCATCTTCATTGTTATCTGTATAACGTTTCAGCCGATGTGCCCTCCAGCCTTCTTCGGGTATTTCTTGTTGGACTCGGGAACCTACTTTTCGAACTCGGGTACCTACTTGATGTAATCGGGAACCTTGAATTAACTGATTTCAATATAAAATTATACATAGGATTGTTTTTAATACATTTAAGAATAAAACAATATTAGAAATCAATAACACCAAATAATTATTTATTAAACAAGGTTTTGTTAAAACTGGTATGCAAATTATTCACACCATATACAATGTAAACATTTATTTCTAATTGATATATAACACACATTATAGGATTTTAAGCAAATCTATCTCAGCTAGACCTTAATAGAGATATTGTTAATAAATAAGATGCTAATTAAGATTAAACAATGATTATTTAAAACCATTGAGAATATGACGTAAATAACTAAGGGAATTGTGACGTTGGTGATGACATAGTTTCAGTTACAGACACACACACACACACACACAATCTACATTATGGATTAGAATAATATATATATATCTTAAAGTATAAAGTAAAACATTATCAGAGCTACCCGGTCTTGCCCGGGAGTTAAAAAGTTAAAAATAAATAAATCATCTATTATATATACATCAATAAAAATTATTTTTATATATATTTGTCTTATTATCTTTTATTCTTTATATATTCTATATTCTATATACTAGCAAGTATATGCACCCTCCGTAGGGTGCAAGTATTTAAGTTTTAATATAATAAAATATCATATTAAATTAGAAAGGCTAATGAAACTGAATAAGAATGCAGATAAAAATATTTAGAACAGAGGGGGTATGATTGAAAATTTCAACAACTTTGAAACCAACTCTTCCATAATTTTCCATTACTCCCGTCTTTCATTGGTAAATTTTCCTAATTTAACTGTTTAGTTAAAATAAGAAGTAAAGAATAAAATTACAGTTAATTCTTCTTGTTAATGGATTTTTTAAAGATTTATGAAGAGATTTTTGTCATATTCATTAAGATAAAACCAAACAATTAGAAATCAATAATACAAAGCATATATTTATTAAAATCAAATTTTTAAGATCAATATGCAAATTAGCCTTCCCATTCACACTGTAATCTGCTATTTTGTTGTATATATAAATACAATTGCATGTTATTAGTATGTAGATATGGTCAACAGTTTTAATGATGTAAAACCATTTTATCAATAATTGAGATTTACATAAATGTAAAATCATGGAGAATGTGACGTAAATAACGAATGGAGTTATGACTTGTATAGTAATATAGTTTCGGTTACAGACAGACAAACCCACAATCTCCATTATAATAAGATTATATTAATATCATATTCTATTCTTGTTTTTAAATTGTTTATTTTTATTCTTCTTTTGTTTGTATTTTTCTTTTATTTGCCTTTTTTGCTTTTTATCATGTTTCACCTTTTATTAATTTGTTTTCATTTTTAATCATCTTTAAAATTAATTGTTGATATATCATTGATTTATATACTTATCTTATTGTAATTTTGCTTTTCTTGTGGAAAATGGGGAGAACCCCCTATCGGACAAAAATAGAGGGTTGATTTTAATGAACTTTGCCTTTGCTGTCCTATTTTGCTTTTATAAAATCACGTGCGTTTAGTCGTTGTAAAAACATACAGACGCACTGACTCTCTCTCTCTCTCTCTCTCTCTCTCTCTCTCTCTCTCTCTCTCTCTCTCTCTCTCTCTCTCTCTCTCTCTCTCTTTATATATACTAGCAAGGAGTACAAACATACATCCCTCTCTCTCTCTCTCTCTCTATATATATATATATATATATATATATTTTAACAATGGAAAGGAGTAACCTACTCGAGTTTCATCGGTTGATTCTTCAGGGTTACATTAGTTAAATTAATCGAGTTTTCGATTAATCTTAGATGGTATAATACATGCCCGTTGGAATGGGACTTATCTTTAGTAGAGGAACGCTTATTTATATCATCGAAAATATAAATAAGCGTTTCTCTACTAAAATAAGTCCCATTCCAACGGGCATGTATTTTACCATCTAAGATTAATCGAAAACTCGATTAATTTAATTAATGTAACCCTGAAGAATCAATCGATGAAACTCGAGTGGGTTACTCCTTTCCATTGTTAAAATAAATGTTTGCTCTACATTGTATTGAGCACTTTGTATTTGTTTTTTCTCAATCTTAACCTCTGGATACTGTGCGCTTCCAACGATCGTACTCATACCCACCGGTAAGTTACTACTTATACATTAACAAATATATATATATATATATATATATATATATATATATGTTACGGAGCTTTGCTAATCTACGAAGCAAATAAATTTACTTCTGGGTTAATACAAATCTATTTAAAAAGTGCTCAATGAAAAGAGCTAAATATACGTTTTTTTTTTTAAGCGGATGTTATAAAATATTCCAACTGCAGTTTCTTACCGTAGAAATTCTTCAGGGAATTCCCTGAAGAATTGCTACGGCAAGAAACTGCAGTTGGAATATTTTATAACATTCGCTTAAAAAAAAACGTATATATATATATATATATATATATATATATATATATATATAGGTGGATGATATCAAGTGTTTCCTTGATAGGATTCAACCAAAATTGAAAACTCGAACGTACATATGAAGATTTGCATATATATTTTTACATATTATATTATATTATATTAGTATTATAATAAATGAATAAATGGATATTGTATAAATTATTTCGGCATCTCTTTGCCTCTTCAGTATTTAATAAACGCAGAATGGGGAATTTGAAATAAAGTGGAAAAAAATCACCAAGGGACCCATTTATCCATATATATATATATATATATATATATATATATATATATAGTCATCTACAGACACCGTGTTTCGACGTTTCACGTCTCTTCAGTGTGTCTGGACTCAGCAATTACTTCTAGCCGGGAGTGAACCCGACTGATTTTTCATCAGTCTGGTTCCTTAACCCCTCGGCCATCTTCCGCTGCCAGAGAGGAGCGAGTTTTAACTGATAAATACATACACTGGTATATATTTTTACGATCACTAGAGAGCTCAAATTCGTAAATAACAGACGAGCCTTTCTTTTTTTTTTTAAGCTAACGGTGAAATCAGTTAAAGTCCCTCCTAGAGAGGTCTACCGGGTTTTGGGAGATATATATATATATATATATATATATATATATATATATATATATTGTGTTATATTTTTAAGTAAATAGTGCTCAATATTGTTGATAGACCATGTATATCTATGTTGGAGTAACGTGGACATTAAATCAATGGCGCTTAGTCACAAGAGTTTTTTTCTCCACACCGTCTTATCGAATATTAATAATCTTTAACCACATCTATCTGACTAATAAATGAAACCCTAACACGTACTACTACTCCGGGCATAGTTGACCTGGGAGTACTGGCAATGAAGGGGTAACTCACACTCAACAGATCCCCATAACTGGGGCATCACCACCAGAATCAGCTTTAAACTAGATGCAGGTGTCATACCCAGGATATACCTTTTTGAGGGGTCTTGCCCCCTAGCAGGGGGTCCAGTCAGCGTATTCTAAACCCCACTGACAGGGTAATGGGGGCCCCAAAGTTAAACAACCCTATTTCTCTCAATGACAAACCCCAACCATTTTCGTCATATATGTGCTGGAAGGCGGTGGCTGGGGTCTTATTATTCTAGGTATGACGTTAAAGTTCCAGTTCTGAAGCTCTGGGGGATGTGGAGTACCCCTTCATCAGCATTACTTCCATGTCCTCTCTGACCCGGAGTGGTAGTACCTGAGTTCTAAAAAATGTATTATTTGGATTATTCGGACTATTGTCCTCACCTTTATTGTTATCTGTACAACTTTTCGGCCGATGTGCCCCCCGGCTTTCTTCGGGTATTTCTTATCAGACTCGGGAACCTTTTTTTCGAACTCAGGAACCTTCTTGTCGTAATCGGGGGCCATCACGGGACTTTGAACCCAACTCTTTATTCAATCCACAGGGGCATCCTCTTCTAATTCCACCAACCATGACTGGGTACAAGTGTTAAGCTGCGTTAATTATTATTCTATGTTACTGTTTCCCTTGACGAGGATTGAACCTGCAGCCTAGAGATAACTGTCACTTAGAACTGTCTTAACCCAGCGCTTTTATCCACTACGCTATAAAACGTGTTTGAAAAACTGAGTACCCATCAAGAATGAATAAAACAAAACGTCTTCGGTATAAAATGTCCCCAATGGTTTGACATGCCGTAAAACCCAACAAAACAACTGTACCTTACATATTTCTACCTTTATTTAGTTCACATCTATATATTTTCAATGGGTACCATGCATTGTGTAATGGTTGACAAGCTAAATTAGTAAACAATTACTAGGGAGTTTGAGTCTCACTGGGTGCGTCATACAATTTTTGTGGAAAAATTGTGCACCCAAAGTGATTGATTGATTTTAATGACATGTCAATCCGTCTAGGGTTATTTTATGCTGAGAGGTTAGGGAATCGTATTCATTGTATGTTAATATTTACATTTTGTGTGTAGTCGTTTCATAAGAGTTTTTCCCACATAGTCCTATTGAATACGAATCATTTTTAAACAGGTATATTTGACACAAAGAAACTGGGTTTTATTAGTATTAACTAAACCGTTACTAATGAGTTCGAGTCTCACTGGGTGTCATATACACACATCCGATCTAGTGCCGCGACGAAATAAACTCATTAGTAATGATATGTTAGCCTAGTGGGGTGCCCTCTTGGTCAGGCCTTAATATTATATCCTATTCCCCCCTCACCAAATCCATATCATAGATGCCCTTTTCTGCTGTAAAGTAATCAGTCTGGGGTTGTAGAATACGCCTAATGCACCCCTGCTGAGAGATAAGACCCCAACCCCAATCTATTAGCCGTTGGTGGCAACTCGTGGTGCTTAAGGACGGAATCCTGGTGGCTTAATAGTCCATGATATGTAACACTCTACTTTGGTCCTTACTTAGGCTAAACGTGCGGTTTGAGAGGCCCCTTCCGAGCAATCGGCATGTCACATCAAGCCCTAGTGTTGCAGATTGACTGTTTGTTTTGCGCGGGAAGTCGAAAAGACAAAGGAAAATTGAACTGAGAAGACAATGTCTAAAGGTAGACAGAGGGTCTGGTGTGACAAAGGACTCATCTGGACAAACGCGAATTTGAACAAAGAGAAAGGACTTCCGGTCAAGGAACAAAAGGATGTGTGGGCGGTCGTCAGTACTTAAGCGGTCATCGAGGAGACCCCAGAGAGACGGCGAACAGAGCAGTCAAGGTGAGAGACAGGACGAGAACGTGCGTGACCGCGCTGGTCACGCACCATCGCAGCCAGCGTCAGTGAGGTTCAGTCACCCCTCTTTGCCTCAGATCCTAATAGTAACAGCAGTAGTAGTTTCCATGGTCCAGCTCGTCCACCCACACGCACCCACCACGAGATGAAAGAAATAAACGTTAAAAGTCTTACTACTACATATGTCTACGTGTGAATCCTTATACTCCATTACTAACACATACGACCCAGCAACAGTATATAACATGTACGATTTTGTGGCCTGAGTCGAGCCCTATGCTACACTAGAACCTATATATATACTTACCAACCCCTCCGCACGAGCAGGGTGTGACACAAGGTCAATTTATTAAGCGGAGTTCAACAGGTTTGAATTCAGAGTTTTCCTTCTCCTAGACCGGTTGCCTAACCAAGGTTAAAGAGCCCGGTCTGCCCTGCTATTTACCCATAGCTGGAGAGAGAATTGGAGAATTTCCCAAGGGTATTAGCACTAAGTGAAAATGCAGTTACAGCATCCAGGATTTGAACTCATGGCGACAAGTCCATTTCCCATGACTAAGAACCTATGTGATTCCCTGACCCTATTACTCTAATGACACCCCCATCATTTTTATCATATATGTGCTAGAAGACAGTGGCTGAGGGTCTTAATGTCCTGGGTATTATGTTAAACTGCATCTAGTAATGAGGTTCCAATTCTGGAGCTCTGGGGAATGTGGAGTACCCCTTCATCACCATTACTCTCAGGTCTACTCTTGCCCGGAATGGTAGTACCTGTTAGGGTCCCGTCTGTGGGTTGAATAGATTAAAAATGAATTTATATACCCAATAAGATTTGGTTTGTTTGGTTTGTTTTGTTTTACTGCATATCAACCTCAGTGGGTTATTTAATGCCGATAAAGTTTTGAAATAAATCAATTCTTAATGGATAATACAATTTTTTTATAAACTCATATTTTCTATTTAACCCATAGATGGGACCCTAACAGGTACTACCACTCTGGGTCAGAGTGGACCAGGGAGCAATGTTGATGAAGGGGTGCTCCACATTCCCCAAACCTCCAAAACTGGAACCTCACCATCAGATAGAGTTTAACGTCATTCCCAGGACATGTAGACCCGCAGCCACCGCCTTCTAGCACCCATATGATAAAAAGGGTTAGGTGCTTGCCATAAGGGCAATAGGGTTGGGAAAATCATATAGGTGCTAGGGCTTGACGTGACCAGCCGATTGATCGGAGGGGCCTCTCCGACTGCCCGTCTAGCACAAGATAGGGCCAAAGTGGAGTATTGCATGTCCTGAATTGCTCATCCACCTGGGCTCTATCCTTAAGCATCACGGGTCGCCACCCACGGCCAACAGGTGGCCCCATTGGGGGAGTCTTACCCCTCTGCAGAGGTGCAGTCGGTGCATTCTAACGCCCCAGCCGACAGGGCGAGCCGATTTTTAGTAGTTGTTTAAAATCAAGATGGAATTTGAAAACAAAATTATCTTTGTACAAATTATTTTAAAGTGAACATCGTTTTAAAATGTAAAATTACGTTTTAAATCAGTCGGCAGAACACTCGCCTTGAGAACCACCAGGTTTTGGTTTCGATATCAACTAAGCGCATAAGCTTGGATCTGTGCGATAAAGTGGGGAACTGATGGTATGTGTGGTGCTCCATCTCAGACAGTCTAGCTCTAGTGAAAAGGGGATAGATTGCGACTCCGCTGATTTAACTTTATGGTCTGGTTTAGTTTAGTCGGTAGAGCATCTGCCTACGAATCACTATGTTCCGGGTTCGATACTGACCCTCGCCAACTCAGTGCAATAGTAGCACATTTTGTGTAATCTGATACGTTTGATAAAGTAGGGAACTGACAGTAGGTGTGGCTCTCCACCTCAGACACCAAAACAATCTCTTTAGTTTAGCTCTACTGAAAAGGGGATAGACTCCCTCGCTGTCCAGCTGATACCGACAAAAGGCCACTCCACTTTTTTTAACTCAAATAATTTTACATCAGATTCTTTCTCCATTTTTTCCAATGAAACAAAGTTTACAATAAATATCAATCTTTTTTTACAAGTTATGACGTTTTATCAACATTTGAAGGTTCTTATACTTTTAGTTTGGCTTGGTTTCTTTGTTTTAATGGCATATCAACCTTCGTTGGTTATTTAATGCCAAATAAATACATGTATGTATTTACCCAGGTACATTTTTAGCAGAGTTTAACAGGAGAATTCAGAGTTTTCCTTTTCCTAGTCAGGTTGCCATACCAAAGTTAAAGAGACCAGTCTGCCCTACTATTTACCCATAGCTGGAGAGAGAAAAGTTGGATGTATACTTTCCCCAAGGGTATTAGCGCTATTTGAAATGCAAACAGCCTCGTCCAGGATTTGAACTCTCACCGTGTCCATTTCCACGACGAACGCTTCCATTCTTGTAGAAGAACAGTAGTGGTACTATTAAACCCACAGTTGGGGGGATGAGGGGGTTCATACCTTTCCCAAAAGTATTATTCCAAAAGTTAAAGTAATAGCACTACTTGAATTTGAACTTGTTTACTATGATATCACAGTTCAATACGTTAGCCACTACGCTATGGGAACTTCCTAATCTCATATTTTTGTGAGGGTCGCAAATTTAACAGTTCTTAGAGGATAGTTCAGGTAAAAAAACGCAGTAATTACTTAATTGTCATGTTTTGCTAATGAATTTAACTAACAGGAACTGTAGATATACCACAGTATGATAACTTAATGATTACAACATTTGATATGTTTATTTAAGAGCTATTGCGAAATAGTTCCATATGTAAAAAGTATAATAATCTTAAATATCTCTCTCTCTCTCTCTCTCTCTCTCTCTCTCTCTCTCTCTCTCTCTCTCTCTCTCTCTCTCTCTCTCTCTCCTCTCTCTCTTCTTCTTCTTCTTCTTCTTCTTTTCATCTTTTCATTATGTTCGAATGAAACGGATTGGCGTTATCACTTACGCGCACTCACCCTCTCTCTCTCTCTCTCTCTCTCTCTCTCTCTCTCTCTCTCTCTCTCTCTCTCCCCTTTACTCTTTCTTTCTTTTTTTTTTTTTCTTTCTTTCTTACTTTCTTTCTTTCTTTCATATAGTATTTTTCTGTGTAGAATGTCCTTTTTCTCCCCTTCTTTCTTTAAAATAAAACGATAATAAAAATAAATCCATCATTTAACTCATAAGAAATAAAAATTCGGCGGGTAAGCAACACCAGGTAATCAAGATTTACATTTTTTGCATTTCATCTTGGACGATTTTGACTCTCTTATTTTTAACCAGAGGGTGTTGCAAGATGATAACGGTCATGAGAACACGAGTATAAATGTATAGAGGTATAATAAAAAAAACACGAAATATTACATTATAAAAGAGGAAAGCATGATATTAATCCATGTTCGTTTTTGTTGTTATTTTGTTTATGTCCTTTGGTATCCCACGTTGTTTGAGTATTAATTTGGCGGGAACAGGTGATATGTTGTAGAAGACTGGTTGTAAATTAACAGTATGAGACTCGTGAATTAAAATAGTTTTGTAAGATTCAAAGTGAATATTTGAAGAACATACAACTCCGACAAGCGTTGAGGGACAATACATTTAATAGATAACAGCACATGAATACAAAGGATACATAATCGAAGAGTACATGGATACATAAGATACAAATACAAGAGTAGATAAACCTACATATATAAAAGGACTGGAGCGTCCATAGATAGAAATGACTTACTAGGAGGGGGACCGGAGCCCCTCCGAGAAAGGGGTAGACTGTGTCTAACCCATGTGGTCTCGTAGCGAGGAAAGAGGTAGAAAAGAGGAAGAGAAGTTTGAAATAGCCGCTTAAATACCAGAGTTCTCCTAGTGGGAACAAACAACAACCGGCGGGTATATAACTCCTCAGGCAAATGGGAAAATAACCCCAACAGTTTCTACGCAGCAACAAGGTGACTGGAAGAATTGGAAAAGAAAGGTTCGTTGGTTGGTTGGTTGGTTCGTACGTTCGTTTGTTGGATTTTACGGCATGTTAACCCCACTGGGGTTATTTTATACCGAAGACGTTTTTGTTTTATTTATTCTTGATGGGTACTAAATTCTGTTTAACTCAATTTTTAAACTAAATTTTTTAACTCATTTTTTTCTATTTGACCCACAGTTGGGACCCTTACAGTTACAACCACTCTGAGTCAGAGTGGACCTGGGAGCAATGGTGATCAAGGGGTACTCCACATTCCCCAGAGCTCCAGAATTGGAACATTATCACTAGATGCAATTTAACGTCATACCCAGTACATTAAGACCCTCAGCCACCGACTTCTAGCACATATATTATAAAAAGGAAGCGCGTGGTGTAATGGTTAAAGTCATGGGAAATGGACTCGTCACCCCGAGTTCAAATCCTAGACGTGGTAATTGCATTTCACTTAGCGATAATACCCTTGGGAAAGATATGAATCCTACTCTCCCTCCAGCTATGGGTAAATATTAGGGCAGACTGGGCCCTTTAACCTTGGTTAGGCAACCGGTCTAGGAGAAGGAAAACTCTGAATTCAAACCTGCTGAACTCCGCTTAAGAAATTGACCTTGTGTCGCATCCTGCTCGTGCGGAGGGGTTGGTAAATATATATATATATATATATATATATATATATATAAAGATAATCTACTGAGTCAGACGAACCTACTATTAGTTTCGCATAAAGCTCTTCAGGGCTAAAATCTGACTGTCAGATTTTAGCCCTGAAGAGCTTTATGCGAAACTAATAGTAGGTTCGTCTGACTCAGTAGATTATCTTTATTACTTGGCTCTACTTAGGTATCGAGCACTTTTTACAGATTAGCTTCTCCTAGCGGTTATATGAATATATATATATATATCTTATTAACATATATATACATATAAATTGTTTTTTTCTTTGGCCAAATACTATACCAATAGATTATTTTTTGTTGGTACGAATATCTTGGTCTTTTCTTTTTTTCAAAAATTTTTTCTTCCTGGTTGATGTTTGGTAGTATATTTTTACAATCAAACTCTCTGCTGGGTTTTTTTCTCTCCGCAAGGATCTACCAACACGCTTGGTATATTAAATTATATATATATATATATATATATATATATATATATATATATATATATATATATATATATATATATGATAAAAAGGGTTGGGGCTTGTCATAAAGGCAATAGGATCAGAACAATCATATAGGTGCTAGGGCTTGACGTGACAAGTCGATTGATTGGAGAGGGCCTCACTGACCGCCCATCTAGCCTAAGTCAGAGCTAAAGTGGGAGAAGAAAAGAAGAATTGTGACCACTGCACTGTTCAAATAAGTTAGAACACTTAGAAGAGTCCTGGAATAAGAGAATTTCATTGGTTGATGAATAAAACCTCTCGACCTCCTAAGCGATGATTACACTTATCAACCACTGTAATAACAATGGTTTAATCGAATAAGGTCCACACTGTGACTGGAGCTGTAGAATATACCTACTGCACCTCTGCAGAAGAGTAAGACCCCTATGAGACCACCTATTAGTTGAGGGTGGTGACTGGTAATACATGAGGACAGGATTGTGGTGGCTGAGCGGTCAGACTTTAATCATTTTCACTCCCAGTTTCCACTTCTTCATTTATTTCGTCCATCAAACCAATTTTGGGAGACTGGAGACCCGATGATGATGATGATGATGATGATGATGATGATGATGATGACAGGATTGTGGTGGCTGAGCGGTCAGACTTTAATTAGTTTTGATCACTACTCTTTCTATTCTGTATTTTTCGTTTCATTTTTCATTCTTTTCTTTTTTTTCTTTAATTTTACTTTTGTAATTGCAAACCCGTGGATATACCACAGTATGATAATTTAATCATTTCAACGTTTGATATGTTTTCTTAAGAGCTATTGCAAAATAGTTCAATACGTAAAGACTATAATAATTTTGATTTTACTCTCTCTCTCTCTCTCTCTCTCTCTCTCTCTCTCTCTCTCTCTCTCTCTTTCATCTTTTCACTTGTTTGACTGAAACAGATTAGCGTTATCGCTTCAGCGCACTCACCCCCAACTCTCTTTCTTTTTTTTTCTTTCTTTCTTTCTTTCGTTTTTATGATATTTTTTCAAATGAGCTCAAATTTCAACTGCATGTGTAAAAACAACTCAAAATTCTATGTTTAATATTGAAATGATTTTTCTTTTTCGTTGAAAAGAAAGAAAAAACATAAAATATTAAACATAGAAATATTAAACATTTCAACACATGCAGTTAAATATGAAATAATTTTATTGAGGATTGGTCAAGTTATTAGATTATGAAATTATATCATTTTTTTCTGAAACACCCTGTATATTTCTAGTCTTTCTTTCTTTTTCTTTTTGGGTTGTTATTTATTTCTTTCTTTTTTCCTTTCTTTCTTTCTTTCTTTCTTTCCTTCTTTTTCCTTTGCTCAGTTACTTTTTTCACTAATCTTTCTTTTTCCTTTCTTTCTTTTTCTTTTTGGGTTGTTCTTTTTTTCTTTCTTTCTTTCTTTATTTATTTATTTCATTCTTTCTTTCCTTCCTTCTTTCCTTTGCTAATTACTTTTTTCACTAATCTTTCTTTTTCCTTTCTTTCTTTTTCTTTTTGGGTTGTTCTTTCTTCTTTCTTTCTTTCTTTCTTTCTTTTCCTTTGCTAATTACTTTTTTCACTAATCTTTCTTTTTCCTTTCATTCTTTTTTTTTTGGGTTGTTCTTTCTTTCTTTCTTTCTTTCTTTATTTTTTATTTATTTATTATTTATTTATTCATTCTTTCTTTCCTTCCTTCTTTTCCTTTGCTAATTACTTTTTTCACTAATCTTTCTTTTTTCTTTCTTTCTTTTTCTTTTTGGGTTGTCCTTTCTTCCTTTCTTTCTTTCTTTCTTTCTTTTCCTTTGCTAATTACTTTTTTCACTAATCTTTTTTTTTTCTTTCTTTCTTTTTCTTTTGGGTTGTTCTTTCTTCTTCCTTTCTTTCTTTCTTTTCTCTTTTTTTCCTTTCTTTCTTTCTTTCTTTCTTTCTTTCCTTCTTCTTTCCTTTGCTAATTACTTTTTTCACTAATCTTTCTTTTTCCTTTCTTTTTTTCTTTTTTGGTTGTTCTTCTTCCTTTCTTTCTTTCTTTCTTTCTTTCTTTCTTTCCTTCCTTCTTTTCTTTGATAATTTACTCTTTTCACTAATCTTTTCATTTTCCTTTCTTTTCTTTTTCGGCTATTTCTTTATTTCTTTTTTAAATCTTTTCTTTCTTTACTCATTTTAGCCCAAAGAGGATTGATCGCTTGCAAAACAAAAAAAACAACAATATGTGTTTGAACTCTCTTCCTTCTTTTTTCTTTCTTTCTTTTTCTTTCTTTATCTTTTTTCTTCTAATCTTTTTTTTTCTTTACTCGTTTCATGATGCAGCATCCCCCGAAGAGGATTGACGCTTTCCAGAAGCAAGTTCAATCTCTTTCTTTCTTTCTTTTCCATTTTCTATTTTATTTTCTTAACTCGTTAGTTTTTAATTTTCTTCCTTAAAGACAACCCCGCCCCCTTGTAAACCATCTGAATCATTTTATGCTGAACTCTTCCGTAAACGACGTGATTCTAAATTTATTTGGTCCCTATCTTATGTTACCTATTCATATTGTTAGTATAACTGAAAGCATTTCTCGATAAAATTGTTTCTAAACTTTCCTTACATCAATAAATGTGAAACGGATGTAGTAGGGAGCAGACATGTGAAAACAAAAACTACTTTTTGTAACCAATAATAGTTGACAGAAAAAGTCTAAAACTTTGGTTGCATTAGCGCTAGAAATAAAGAAATTAAACTGGCAAGTCTGTATAAAATTAGCTAAGAAAGCTTCACTAGCAATCAGTCAGATCAATGCTACCATTTATCAAACAACAAGTACCGAAAATCGAAAATAAAATGTAAAATAATAATAAATAATTAATTTTTGGAGATTTCTTTTTTACTCATTTCGATAATTATCTAATTGGCTATTATCTTATAAAAGAAAAAAATTATGCATCGATATTTTTTCTGCTTAAAAATAGGGGTACATTTTCAATCGAGTTTTTCTTCAAAAAGTATACTTTGATATAATAAAATAAGGTTTGCATTAAATAGATATTTATTTCTAGAATCTAAAAATATAACATTTTAAACTTAACATCAGGCTTTTCATATTTTAAATGAATTTTATATATTAATTTTTCATAGCAAAAATACTAAATTAAAGTTTTGAAATAAAATAACTGATGCATTATAAAACTTATTAATTGATAAATCAATACTGAAAATTTCATTAAAATCGGATAATTACTTGATTTTGGTAAATTTGGACAACCCGAATGAAATAAAAGTGAAGATTCTCACCAAAATAAGTAGTTTATCAATAACCAAAAAGCAAAAAAGACACATCATACATGCATACAAAAGACATTCATTACGACTTTTGCCCTCATCTCTAAAATATACATGAACATAAAAGACCTTCCACTTGTTATCACAAATATTCCATTTTATACAATAAATTTGTTATTATTGTAAACAGGTTTCTCAATTTTATTTCATCTCATTTATACATCCTTGGTATTCTCTCTCTCTCTCTCTCTCTCTCTCTCTCTCTCTCTCTCTCTCTTCCCTTTCTAAATATATTTCCAAGATCTTCCTCTTGCCTGTTTTTCCTCTCTCTCTCTCTCTCTCTTCTCTCTCTCTCTCTCTCTCTTCTCTTTTCCTTTCTAATATATTTCAGATCTTCCTTTGCTGTTTTTCCTCTCTCTCTCTCTCTCTCTCTCTCTCTCTCTCTCTCTCTCTCTTCCTCTCTCTCTCTCTTCTCTTCTTTCCTAATATATTCCAGATCTTCCTCTTGCCTGTTTTTCCTTTCTCTTTCACCCCCCTCTCTCTCTCTCTCTCTCTCTCTCTCTCTCTCCCCTTTCTAAATATTTCCAAGATCTTCCTCTTGCCTGTTTTTCCTTTCTCTTTCACACTCCCCCTTTCTCTATCTATCTCTCCAATCTTTTCTATGTCCTCTCTCTCTCTCTCTCTCTGCTTCTCTCTCTCCTCTCTCTCTCTCTCTCTGTCAACCTTTAGCTTGTATAAATAACTTAAATTAAATTTCGCATTTGTTTAACTTTAATTTCTTTATTTCGATCGTTAATATTTAATTCTAAGAGATACTTTCGGCTAAGAGCTGGTTTACATTAGTCGATAGATTGTTTTGGTTTGAATTGTTTTACGGCATATCAACCTCGGTGGGCCATTTAATGCCGACAAAGTTGTGAAATAAATTCATTCTTAATTCATAATACAATTTTGTTTATAAACTCATATTTTTCTATTCAACCCATAGATGGGACCCTAACAGGTACTACCACTCCGGGTCAGAGTGGACCAGGGAGAAATGGTGATGAAGGGGTGCTCCACATTCCCCAAACCTCCAAAACTGGAACCTCACCATCAGATAGAGTTTAACGTCATTCCCAGGACATGTAGACCCGCAGCCACCTCCTTCTAGCACCCATGATAAAAATGGGTTGGAGCTTGCCATAAGGGCAATAGGGTTTGGGAAAACTATATAGGTGCTAGGGCTTGACGTGACCAGCCGATTGATAGGAGGGGGCCTCTCCGACCACCCGTCTAGTCCAAATTAGTCGATAGAGAATTCGCCTAGGAACCACAAAGTTCCGGTTTCGATACGGGTCCTCACCACCTCAACGCATGAAAAGTACAGCTTGGATCTGTGCGGTAAAGTGGAGAGCTGATGGTAGGTATAGCGATCATCCTCAGATGCAAATACAATCTCCCTGGTTTAGTGCTAGGGAAAAGAGGATAGACTCCCTCGCTGTCCGCTGACTTTACTTCCTTTCGGCTAGGTTACCCTAACAAACATTGGCCTGTTTCAAGGGATTGGAATCTTTTCAGGAATCTTTAAGGTCAGAATTGGTATGTTGCGCATTGAACAACATAGTAGTTTTTCTTTCTTTCTCCTGACTTATATATAGTAATATATAATATAATATATTATATATATATATATAATAATTTGTTAATGTATAAGTAGTAGCTTACCGGTGGGTATGAGTACGATCGTTGGAAAGCGCACAGTATCCAAGGTTAAGATTGAGAAAAACAAATACAAAGTGCTCAATACAATGTAGAGCAAAAATTTTTTTTTTCAATGGAAAGGAGTAACCTACTCGAGTTTCATCGATTGATTCTTCAGGGTTACATCAGTTGAATTAATCGAGTTTTTCGATTAATCTCAGTTGGTATAATACATGCCCGTTGGATAAAGGATAAGTCCAATTCCAAACGGGCATGTATTATACCAACTGAGATTAATCGAAAAACTCGATTAATTCAACTGATGTAACCCTGAAGAATCAATCGATGAAACTCGAGTAGGTTACTCCCTTTCATTGTAAAAAACGAATATATATATAAATATATATATATATAATGTGTGTGTGTGTGTGTGTGTGTGTGTGTGTTGTGTGTGTGTAATTTGGGCAGCATTCTTTCATTTATACATGTAGAATTAAACAAAAGACACATCTCCTGTTTAACAATTTTATTTGTGATCTTTTCAAGTTTTCTGGTCAACTTTTTAATATTTGGGTGGAATTCGTGAATAAGTCCACCAAAGTTAAGGTCTTTGTACTTTCGGCACTTCGAAGTGCCATCATCAGAGGTGATACTAGAAGCTCTATACATAAAACAATACAAACCATCCTCAAACAAAATTAATTTCCAATGCAGTACATACATTTTAAAATGCCTATAACAACCTTTCTCACAATTCTTCTCCTTCCAGCCTCGCCACATGAATATAATTTTTAACAAACTGGAACACTTCACCAGCTGATGATGGCATTTCGAAGTGCTGAATGTACTCGGGACCTGAAACTTTGGTGGTCTTATTGCATGAAATTCCTCCCAATATTAAAAAAGTTGGCCAGAAACAGTCGAAAAGATCAAATAAAATTGTTAAACAGGAATGTGTCTTTTGTTTAATTCTACACACACACACACATATATATATCACACACACCACACACAGACACAACACACACATATATATATATATATATATGTAAACAAATCTAACTATTTTTCAGCGAGCAGTTTTGGGAGAATATGTGCTTAATTGAAGTCAGACCTAATTTTTTTGAAAGTTAATTCATTAATGATAATTAGGCGGGATTTAACTACTTAAATGTAAGCTAAACAAATCGAGAAAAAATCAATCTCTGATTGAAAATGGTCGAAATGTACATTCAGAGATTGATTTTTCTCGATTTGATTAGCCTTACATTTAAGTAGTTAAATCCCGCCTAAATTATCATTAATGAATTAACTTTCAAAAAAAAAATTAGGTCTGACTTCAATTAAGCAATATTCTCCATATATATTATATATATATATATATATATATATATTATATATATATATATATATATATAAGTATATATATATATATATAATATATATATATATATATATATATTATATATATAATTATATATATATTGTTATTAGGAACGTTTTTGGTGATATTTGAGAGCCATCGAATGAACGAGAACAAAAAAAAAAGAATTCTAATAGATGAATGTTTGTTTGCCTTTAGTCTGCTTTATTTTATCCAATTTTTCGGGTGGCATCCACCCTTTATCAAGGCTTTGTGTAGACAAGCTGAAATCTGATTCAAAGGAAAATAAAAAATATGAAAGACACGGTAACGGGTAAACATTGCCAGAATCTGTCTCTTTTTTTTTTCTTTATCTAAATTTCTTCTTGTAGTTTCTTTCTTTCTTTCTTTCTTTCTTTTCTTTCTTTCTTTTGTTCTAGATTTTGATTTCTTTCTTTCGTTTTTTCTTTCTTTTATCTAATATTTTTTCTTTGTAGGTTTCTTTTCTTTCTTTCTTTTTTCTTTTTGTTTCTAGATTTTGATTCTTTCTTTCTTTCGTTTTTTTCTTTCTTTTTATCTAATATTTCTTCTCTTGGTAGTTTCTTTCTTTCTTTTCTTTCTTTCTTTTTGTTCTAGATTTTGATTTCTTTCTTTTTTCTCTTTTTTTTTCTTTCGTTTTATCTAATATTCTTTCTTTGTAGTTTCTTTTCTTTCTTTTCTTTCTTTCTTTAATTTTTATATTTTAATTTTTTTTTTTATAAATATTAAGATATCTAAAATTAAAATATACATGGAAATAGCATGAAATTCTCTAAAAAAAAATGCCCAGCATTTGTAAATCTCAAAAGAAAAACAAATCAATACATCGGGTTTTTTTTTTTGTCTATGAATTAACTGAGATAGATAGATATATTTCTGATATAAAGAAAGAAAGAAAGAAAGAAAGAAAGAAAGAAAGAAAGAATGAAGATTATGAATTACTCAGATAAAGAAAGAGATAGATAGATAGATAGATAGATAGATAGATATGATTAAACTGAGATGAAGAAAGAATGAAAGAAAGAAAAGAAGAAGAAAGAAAGAAAGAAAGAAAAGAAAAGAAAAGGATAGATAAGGATAGATTATGAATTAACTTACCCAGAGATAAAAAAAAAGAGATCATAGATAGATAGATAGATAGATATGAATAAAGAAAGAAAGAAAAGAAAGATAGATAGATAGATAGATAGATAGATAGTATAGATAGATATGAATTAACTAAGATAAAGAAAGAAAAGAAAGAAAAGAAAAGAAGAAGAATAGAAGAGATAGTATATGAAGTAACTGAGATAAAGAAAGAGATAGATAGATATAATTTAAACTGTGATGAAGAAAGAATGAAAGAAGAAAGAAAGAAGGATCGATAGATAGATTGATAGATATGAATTAATTACCCAGATAAAAAAAGAGATAGATAGATAGATAGATAGATATGAATAAAGAAAGAAAGAAAGAAAAGAAAGATAAGATAGAAATAAGATAGTTAGAATATGAATTAACTAAGATTTAGAAAGAAAGAGAAAGAAGAAATTAGATGAGATAGATATGATTTAGCGAGATAAAGAAAGAGATATAGATATATAGATTACGATAGATAAATAATATAAAGAAAGAAAGAGAAGAAGGAAGAAAGAATAGATAGATAGAT